>OZ005661.1:130827060-131237060 GCA_963930645.1 Salticus scenicus
TATTTTTTTCTTGTCAAATGTATTTTCGAAGAAATTTCACGAGATTATTTTATCCAGCCATTAGAAATAAATTAAAAAAAAAAAAAAAAAAAAAAAAAAAACTTTTTACTTTCCGAACACTATAGTGAGGAAAGTATTGTAATCATGTCAAAAATCCGAATTCGAGATTTTGATGTTTCTATACGTTTTGAGGTCCCCTGAGTCCGTTTTCACTATTTTTACGATGATGTATGTATGTGTGTGTGTATGTGTGTATGTGTGTATGTGTGTATGTCTGTGAACACGCTAGCGTCTAAAGGCTTTGTTCGATTAACCTGAAAGTTGGTACGTATATTGTAAGTCACCATAGTACGAACCCTATAGATTTTGGTGAATCTAGCACTTATAGTTTTTTTACAGGGACACAAAGAAAAATTCTTTATCATTATGGCCTATGGGACCAAAATCTTAAAAGTGCGATAGCATCTAAACGCCTTATTCAATTGAGCAAAAATTTTATACCCATATTATAGGTCACAGATACTCAATCTGTATAGATTTTGGAGAATCTAGCACTTATAGTTTTTTTACAGGGACACAAAGAAAAATTCTTTATCATTAAGGCCAATGGGGCCAAATTTTTAAAAGTGTGATAGCGTCTAAACGCCTTATTAATCTGAGCAAAAAAATTGTACACATGTTATAGGTCGCATTTGCACCAACTGTATAGATTTTGGTGAATCTAGCACTACAGTTTTTTTACAGGGACACAAAGAAAAATTCTTTATCATTATGGCCTATGAGACCAAATTTTTAAAAGTGCGATAGCATCTAAACGCCTTATTCAATTGAGCTGAAAATTTGTATGAATATTATAAATCACTGTTGCACTAACTATAAGCATTTTGGTGAATCTAGCATCTATAGATTTTTACAGGGACAAAACGAAAAATTCTTTATCATTATGATCTAAGGGCTCAAAGTTCAGTAGCGTTAAATAAAACCTCGTGTGATATATGGAGAAAAAAACACTCTATTATGGTTTTCTCTCTTTTGTTTGTTTAGCAATTCCTCTTTCTTTATTTTATCTACAAAACTGTTAGATACTCAATGTTCGGAAAGTCGAGTGGAGTCACTCCAGATTTTTTTTTTTTTAATCCGTAAAAGGTAGAGAAAATATTATTTTCATGTCAATTTTTTTTAAATTGAGTTTTTCCTTTGCATACGCGGGTTTTAGGTCTATTAAATCTGAAAATAAGATTTTTAGCGTTTGGTACACGTTTGAGGTCTATTAAATCTAAAAATAAGATTTTTTAGAGATTGGTCTGTTGCTCAAAAACGAAAACTAGCATATGTCCAATCTCAGTAATCTAAAAGTTTTTCAAAAGGGAAGGTTGCTCAAAAATTGCTATTGGAATTGAACAAACTGGCTTTATGAAATGAGCTCTCCCCTTTCAGCTACATATACAGACCCAAACACACACACACTTTTTTTTTTTTTTTTTTCTACTTTCTTTTACACATATATTGCCAGAGAAAGTT
Source organism: Salticus scenicus (assembly GCA_963930645.1). Classification (NCBI taxonomy): domain Eukaryota; kingdom Metazoa; phylum Arthropoda; class Arachnida; order Araneae; family Salticidae; genus Salticus; species Salticus scenicus. Next base: position 130,828,582 of record OZ005661.1, read on the forward strand.
TTGTTTTTGGCACAGATTTTCGAAATTGAGTTTTTGCTACATTTACACGTTTTCAAGTGTCTTGAATTCAAAAATTAGTGTTTTAGGAGTTGCTTGTGTGTGTATCTATCTGTCTAACTGAAGAACAAATATTAACAAGAAGTCCACATTCAGAGAAAACAATAACTAATTCGTGTACAGGTATTGAATTGGATTTGGGAATAAGGCCGATTAACTGCTGTAGGTCCTGGGCCTGAGGGAGAGTGACCTCCGTGGGGGTCTTTCTAAGGGGTCCTATCCCGTATTTACCCAAGTTTAGAAAACCACGGAAAACTTCGAATGACTAGGCCGAAGAGCGTGACCTGGGTTGTGTACAGGGTCTTCCAAAGGAATTCAAATGCATCACGTCTATGAGCGAAATTTTTTTATAGATGTAATTTTATATCTTTAGATTGCACAAAACAAAATAAATTGAATGTAAATTCTTAAATGCATAAAAGCATGTTTCGCATAGAATATGGAATGAAAATCATTCATTTATGGTTTACTTATGATTCCCAAAAATATTCAGATACATTTTTACAAAAAAAAAAAAAAAAAAAAAAAAAAATTGCTAGAAGTGCATTTTAAATCATTACTATGCATTTTTCATTTTGTGCTAAATTTAGGCACATCACATTGAGTTTGCATTATATATAGTTAGTACAAAGGATTACCCAAAATTAAATGAAAGTATTATTTTTTATTAATATTTTCTGAATAAAAAACAATGTTATAAATAAAATTAAAGTTTAATTAATTTGAAATTAGTTCCATTACCCTACTACCGTAGGTAATGGAAGTATTGTATTCGGTCTGAAAATTCGATTTCAAGATTTCACCAGATTTACGCGTTTTAAGGTCCCCTGAGTCCAAAAAAGTTGTTTTTGGCAATTGGTGCTATCATATCTTCGAAACTAATAAATATAGAACTACAAAACTTCATAATTTAAACAGGTCTGGTATACAGATAAATTTTCATATTTTGGTGAAAATTGGAAACCGGAAGTGGGACCGTAAGTCCGTATCTCAAAAACGGCTCTATCGATTTTCTTTAAATTTGCTATATAAACACTCTATTCCATGTCCTTTCGAATGACATAGTTGTTTAGTTCAGGAAAATTGATAGGCGTCCTGTATAAATAGCTCAATTTCAGGTCTCGCAAGCGCGTTCCTTTAAAAACGGCTGAACGGATTTTTTTTTTTTTCAAACTCACCCTATTAACTCACTTTTAAATATCCTTTGTTATAATTATTGTTTTCCGGTCAATAATTGATTTTTTGTAAAAGTTGGTATCTCAAAAACGGCTCAAACGATTTTCTTGAAAATTGTTATATAAATCCATTTCTTTCTCATGTATTACGTTGTTATTAGAGGAAAATTAATAATCATTCTGCTTAGGTTGGTCATCTAGATCTCGGAAATTTGTGTTTCAAAAAATAATTCTATCTTTTTTTTCTCTTATTTTTTACCCCGCTAAATGTAAGCTTTGTTTTATGTCTTTATATGTGCATAAAGTTTCTCTTACAGAAAAAATTTAGGTTTCTACTTCTACAGGTCACTTTTATGTTTTCTGATCACATTACCTCCCAAAAAGTGCATATAATACGTGTAATAGTGGGCAATGGAAGTCGTGTGGTTGTTTCATATCAGATTTTTTTTTTTTTTTTTTTTTTTTAAGCGGCGATTTTCAGCACTTTTTATTGCGTCATCCTAGTTTACAGAGAGCAATGTAATTCGGCAGAAATTATTGATATAATAACCTCATTTTTTTTCATTATGAATACAAATCAAAGCTGTGTATCATGAGACCTGATTTTTTTTTCCTTCTTTTTCTTTTCGCTGGCTTTAGCGGGGGAAAAAAAAGTCAGACAGATAAAGATGTTAGATAACGATTCGTATTTCAGATAGATCAAAATTAAAGTAATAAAAATATTTACAAAAATAAATAAATAAATAAAAAATAAATAAAAATCATAGTACCTTGATATTATTAAATAAAATCTTTACACATGGTTGAATTTCATTTTTTCCCCCACTTAATTGTTATTAATTGTATATATATATATTGTACTCTGATGCGTCATTAATATCTGCAGGTGAGACAGACTTCTTATTTTTTATAATTATTTTACCTTAAGAATTATTTAACTTTTGTAAACAGTTATAAACTTAGAGCTGTCAAACAAAGTAGTTTATATTTTTCAATAACAGCTTTTAACAGATATATAACAGAGAGGTACTTTTACTAATTAATAATATTAATATTGTTTTTTGCTTTCTAATTTGTGTTTTTGTTAGATAAAAACTATATCTAGAACCAGATTTCTTTTTTCACTTAAAAAAACAAAAAACAAAAATTGATATTCATACATGGGAAAACAAAGAAAAAAAATGCAATTTTTAAATATTTTTAAAAAGAAATTTATTTTGCCTGGGAATTATTTATTTTTATTTATTTATATTTAATAATTATGTTTGTTTCATTATCAGTTTTGAAAAAAAGTTGCCTAAAGTTTCAGATTCTTTACTTCCACCTAGAAATTTCTTAATTTAATGATAACTATGTCACAGAATGAAATATGATCATGGGGTTTTGCATATTTTAATTTCCGCGATAAAATTATATTCTCTAGATCTCTATAAAATATAAAAAATAAAGGGGAGAAGTAATAGTTTTAAAGAATTGTGGATGCTTTTAACAAGAACATTTTTATTTATCTGTGAAATAATAATACACAATATGTAGGTCTTAATTGATATTTGAAAAAAAAAAAAAAAAAGTATAGAAACTTAACAAAAATACTGTTAACAACGATCTACAAGTATAGTCATATTATGGTTAGGGTTAGATTGATTAACGTCTTACTACATCAGCACAAAGGTTTGAGAATATCTCTTACCCATGTACATGCTATCACAATTTTCATCCTCCATTATTTGAATGTATTATTATATGCGGAAAACTGCCTTTTAATTTTGAAATAATAGTGTCAGCTTCCATTTTGCGATTTAAAGCTTTAAATAAAACATGATTGAACAATAAAAAACAAAAACGGCAATATTAAGTGGCGCGTAGTGCGTTTCTCTTTGAACGTCCATATTTGGCGAAAATCACACTGTTTGGCGAAAATTTGTCAATTTGTCCTGTAGGCGCCAACACTTCGGAGATACGCATCCGGTTACAATTCGACTTAAGATAGTTCTGATCTGAGATCGTCGTAAGATAGTGAGACACTACAATACGACTTGCGTCTTGTTTATATTTTAAAGCGTAATATACGCTTACGATAGGCTTAAGCGAGGCACCGCAATCCCAGTGTAAAAGATACAGTAGAACTTGGATAATTCGAAATTGAAGGGACCAGAGAAAAATTCGAAATATCCAAAAATTCGAATTACGTATACTATTTTTTTCAATAAGAAGAGATAAATTTAAAAAAATAAAACTCTACGATCAAAGGTTTAACACATAAACTTTATATCTAAGAATACTGCTACATTCACCCCCCCCCCTCCCATTAAATAAATATTTTTTTATGAGCTTAATTATTCAACACTTTTTAAAAATTAGTCAGATATTTTTGATTGCTTCTTTAAGTACAATCTTTGTGCTATAGCATATGACTTTAACCTATCAATTGATGCAAAAATAGAATATTGTACCTTAGTCATGACTTTCAATTAAAAAAATCCCTCGAAGTTCATATATATGGACCATATCTTCTGATGCACTAGGTAGCAAATACTCGTATTTCCTTATCCTTCTTTTGAAAGACTGTTAAAAAAAATAATGCACTTTAGCTGAGAAAAATCTCGGGAACACATTTTACTGTAATATTTTAAAGGTGTGTGGTGTATAATATATAATACAATAGAGTGTATATATATATATATAATAATAATATATGGTAATATTTTATGGTGTATGAAAAATTCGAATTATCCAAAATAGAATTCGAATTATCCACGATTTTTTAACATTATTTTAATACAAAATTCAAGGGACCGAGTAAAAAATTCGAATTATCCAGAATTTCGAATTAAACAAGTTCGAATTATTCAATTTTCACTGTATTACATTGTAATTGAGGTAAAACATAAAACTTTTAAAATAAATTTTAATAAATGAAAGTAGTATGTAACTGTTGCTAAGGAAAGCAACTTCATATTTTTAGAGTGGACAGTACTTAATCTCGCCGACAGCCGTGGGCATGGCCCATGTTATTCTATGGGAAAGTTTGATTTCATGATTACTCATTACATAATGTATTTTTTAAATTCTGTTTTCACATTCAGAAAAATTACAATCGTTAATTTTTTTTTTTTTTTTTTAATGCAATTCTAAGTTTTAAAATCTGAATTTTCAATAGGTGCATTTCTCTCTCTCTCTCTCTCTCTCTCTCTTTTTTTTTTTTTTTTTTTTTTTTGCCGCAAAACAAAATATTAAAAATTTATCAGTTTTTGGAAAATGAGTAAGAAAGCCTTAGGTCTTACACATTTGTTCTGATTCGTCTAGTCTTTCGACAGAAATTAATTATTTAAAATCTCTTAGTCTTTCTCGAGGCTATAATCCTTCTATTATTAATAAAGCTTTATATAAATTCAATATTCCTAAACGTTCTGATACCAAATTGAATGATCACCCACCCCCCCTTTTTTTTACCACTTTCTTTTAAAATTTCTAAAATTCTCTCACCGTTTGGTTTTGGTATTTAGAAACCCGTCAACAAAATTAAATTATCTTCTCTTAAAGATCTCATTTCTACTGAAAATCGTTCCAGCATTTATTTAATCTTGCATGCTACGTATACTGTATCCCGTGTACTACGATGTCAAGTATGATTATAACTATGTCGATGTATCTTCTTGTGTTCGTTTCAGTAAAATATTTCCACATCTTAGTTTTCAGTGTGCGATTAAAACGTTCAACCACCGAAGCCTTGGTTGCATTATGTGTAGTGAAAAAATGAATTTTCTTCTTTTTAAAGTAATCTTGTACAAAAATGTTCGTAAATTCTTTACCCTAGTCTGTTTGAAGTCGTTCAAGTAACCTTTATGTAAATATTTTTTCAAAAGCTTGTTTAATAGTTATATAGACCTTTTATCTTTCAAAGGAATAGCCCAAACGTACATTGATAAAATAAAATTTTTAAAAAATTCTGAAAAATTCAACAGTGCAACACTGTTATGTAATGTAGAGGGACAATAATTAAAAATGTTTTATGAAAATCTATTAACTACAAAAAGTTCAATAAAGCAACATGAAATAATTAAAATCCAATTTTTGTTGTAAAGGGCAGATAAAAAGAATTGTAAGAATATTTAAAGTAAAATTATTTAATGTTTAAAATTTCTTTATAACTTAATCATAAAAAGACTTTAGAAATTTTAAAATTTCAATTTTAATGAATAAATAACAACTTAATTTTTTTTAATTATCTTATTATGAATGATATGTTTAATGTTTAAAAAAGGAAGAATGGAAATATTCCTGAAAACTCTGATAAAACCCTAAAATACTCTGAAAAAGCCCTGATAAAACCCAAAAAGCCCGAATAAAACCCGATAAAACCCCCAAAACCCCGATAAAACCCACTTGGCTGATTTTATTAAGCGGCGGCTTTAAAAGTAGTTTGTATTGGTGTGATTCCGGTCCTGGCAATTTGATCAGATTAAGCGGCTGATTTTATTAACCAGTGAATTTATTAAGCGGCGTTTACTGTATACGAAAAACATATCGACTTTCGGCCTTTTTCGATTTTTACCAAATGTGGCAAATTCCTCTGTTCGCCTGAAACAAACAATTATATACGAAAGAACATCTAAAAGGAATTAATGTAGCGAGTTTGAAGAGAATTCGTGGAACCGTTTTTAAAGAAACGCATTTGCGAGAACTAAAATTGACTTATTTATTTAACACGCCTATTAATTTTCGTGATGTAACGAACTAATATTGCAAAAAGAGAGCTAATAATATTATAGTTTAAAAAAATTAAAGAACACGCTTTTATAGAAATGTGAACTAAAAAGCACAAAATATCGATCTTAGTATTAAAATGCAGGGTAAGAGAAAATCGTGTGATTGACACACCATAATATTTACATACATTTAAATCTTGAATTAAAATAATTTAGAATTAAACAAAAAACATTTTAAAAAAATCTCCCCTGACTGGGATCGAAGGCTGGACCTTTAGGTTCGTAGCGCGGCGCCTTACCCCACAGCCACGGTGTTCACGTAGGGAAAGTCTTTTTTGCAATATAGATTTTTTGTTTGCTTCCAGAGCGGTTACAAACATACAAGCATACATACAAACAAACAAACATACATACAGGTGAAGCAAAAAAAGCGTGTTAAAAAGGGGTTAATATAGCAAAATTTTGAAGGAAATCACTAGAGTCGTCTTTGAGATATGGACTTATAGGTTTTATTTGTGGCTTTCCTGTTTCACCTCTGGTTTCCAATTTTCATCAAAAGTTGGCAAAATCATCTATATACATATACAGTAGTGGACAAAATTGTGGAAACCCTTTGAAAAAAGTTGATTTTAGTGGTTTGATGTCTAATAACACCTTTTCTTTTGTACCAATACTATAAAATTATATATCATTGGACAGGTAATTTAATCAAGATTGTAGAGCAATAACATTTGTTCAATTATCTGTATTATATCAAAAGTTATAGCCAAATAACCAGAAAAAAGAAGCACAGCTTGCTTACGTTTATAGGAAGTAGCTGTCCTTCATTTGAATGTAGCCAAAGAGCATGAGTGTTAACAGAGCCAATGAGATGTCATCTTGTTTTGGCAATGAGCCAGCAGGTCATAGGACATTTATCAGTGTGTATTGTAATTGCTATCAAGTTTTTTTTTTTTTTTTTTTTTTTTTTTGTTCTTTTTGATTTACTAGTGAGCTTGTGAAACGTAATAAATAAAAAAATAATCAATATAAAATTAAAGAAATGGCGCAAAGAGTTAACTGGTCACCTAGGAAGCGATGTAAAATAGTAACATTAAGTGAACAAGGCTACAGTTATGAAGAAATTAGAAGAAATATTGGGGGAAACTTAACCAAAGGTGGCATTTCTAAATTTTTGAAGAGGTACAAGGAGACTCAGTCATTAGAAAACCAGCCTGGTAAACGTAGAAAAAAGTGCACAACAGCAAGCGATGATAGAAGTGTTAAAAGACTGTGCCTAGGTGACAGAAAAAAATCATCTCGGTGTATACAAGGGGAAATGTTACAATGCAATGTGACGGTAAGTGCAAGGACTGTTCGGCGCAGACTTCATGAATTTGGTCTAAACGCTAGAATTCCACGGAAAAAGCCATTTTTGTCTCTGAAACAAAGGTTCAAAAGATTAAACTGGGCTAAAGCTCATGTTAACTGGACAACAGAACAATGGGGCAGTGTAATTTGGAGTGATGAGACCAAAATCTCCCTGTTTGGTAGAGATGGCATAAAATACGTATGGAGAAGAATTGAAGAAGATGTCCATCCTGAGTATATTACACCTACCGTGAAACACCCAGTTAGTATTATGATTTGGGGTTGTATGACATCAAGAGGTGTGGGTAGAATTGGCGTGATCGATGGGAATATAAATGCCCAAAGATGCATAAATGAAATACTTGGGCCCCAGCTGCTGCCTTCTGCACGTGATCTTTTCCAAGATAATGAAGCATTTATATTTCAACAGAATTCAGCTCCATGTCATGTTGCTGGTGTGTGCAAGAAGTGGTTTCAAGATAATCATATACAACTGCTGGAATGGCCTGGGAATAGCCCAGACCTTAACCCAACCGAAAATCTATGGAGCCGGCTAAAGGAACTTGTTAGACAAAAGCAACCCAACAATAAAACCCAATTAACAGAAGCAATAATCCAATCTTGGCTTCATGTTATAACAGCAGCAGAACTAAAGAAGTTGGTTCACTCCATGGGAAAGCGCTGTAAGGCCGTAATTAAGGCTAAAGGTTCTCAACTAAGTTTTTACTGGTATGGTGAAAATTTTTGTATATCTCATTTTTTTATGTATATCACATTTCTTCTTTATAAATGCTGTTCTATTAAAAATCTATTCTTAAATAATATTGCTTTACAATCTTGATTAAATTACCTTTTCAATGATATATAATTTTGTAGTATTGGTACAAAATAAAGTGGTGTTATTAGACATCAAACCACTAAAATCAACTTTTTTCAAAAGGTTTCCACAATTTTGTCCACTACTGTACATCTATGGACATACCTTAATTATGAATTTTTGTCATTCTATCATTTTTCGTTTTGGAGAAATGACAGTCAGTAGATCTCCTCCCCACATAGAGAGACATTACACACATACACACTAGAATATTAAAAGAAAAAAATCCCTTTTTTGATGTGTGTGTGTCAGATTTTTTTTAAAACATGTACATGAGGTGAAAATCTGATATCGAAATTTTTGACAGAATACAATTCTTCCATTATTATTCGAGTATTGGAAATAAAAATCATTGGACTTAGCTAAATAGTTTTCTTAAATAAATTTAGTCACTAGAAAAAAAAAAAAATACTTCAAAAAAGTACTCATTTTAAATTTAAATTTTGGTATTTTAGAAGTCAATTGCAAATTCAATAAAATTATTTTCTATAGAAACGCATTTTTCACATAAATGATGCTAAGAACGTTAATTTGCAAATTGAAATTTATCGTGGAACATTAAATATAACATGTTTCAATTTTTTGGTGCGGAATGAATTCCTCTAACGAAATCACAAATGTCATTCAATCTCTATTGCCACTGTTGGCATCATTTTTCTACTACATATTATTGTGCATTATTATTTAGCTGCGATCACTTCCTCTCCATACATTTCATCCGCGTACAAACGTCCTAATAATATAACTGCAAAAGAGCAAATGACGTTGTCGGCTTAGAAGAAACCGACAAGAAAAGCAGATAAAGAAAAAACACAATCGGGCGGGACAAATGGGCCCAAAGCCAGAGTCTGATCTTGCTCCTTCTGTGTTTAGATGGAATACGCACACACAACAGAGAATGGATTGCTCAAAAAATAAAGACTTGATTTTTACTCCCCATAATTTATTTAATTGATGTCAATTTTATGCATTAAAATCCAATATCAAAACTTAGAATGCAATTCAGGCACCGTCAACGCAGTCAATTCTGCTCTCCCAGAAAGGTCGTGGAATGTTGACAAATCATACAGGTGAGTTGAGATGTATTGTTTTGATTTCAGTTTTCTTTGTCCTTTGTGAGTTCATATGATAAATATTGGGCAGACGATTTCAATTTGAAATTCCAAAGAAATCTGCTCAATTTTACTTGCAACTGAGGTTACCTTTGTACATTTAAGGTTCTTAAATTGAAAATATTTATATATATACATTGAAAAAGTTTTGTAATATTATTTTAAATTAGATTTTAATCTCCAGTAAAAGGAACATGTTTTTTTATTCATTCATACGTAAAAGTCGATCATTTATAAAACATTGTAGAGAAAGCGTGGTAATTGAAACTAACATTTACTAATCAACTGTTATGGCAAAATTAAATAAAAATAGGTTCTTATATAAAAAAATATATATATAATCTCTCTGTTTCCTGGTTATTTCGCATTGTCATGATGAAAATATCCTTTATATATACAGAATTTCGCAAAAATATTTAAACGCGATTTATTTATTTTATTATTAGACATAAGTGGGTAAGGTGGGCAATGTAAATTGAAAAAATATGTTCAAAACAAGATGAGAAAAAATAATATATTATTAAAATAATCCACTGGTTTATTTTAAAAAAAGTTACACATTTTCTGCACATGCAAAATTCACCAATTAAAAGTTTTTATTTTTTTCATCCAACAAATCCATGAGGGAAGAAAAAAAAAAAAAAAAAAAAAAAAAAACTGCAATCTTTAAAAGCAACTGAATTATGATACATGGGGAGAAAACTGATTCTTGGACAATATATAAAATGATAATTGAAACTTTTTAACCAATGATAACATGCCATATGTATATATATTATGCTTTATAGAAATACCTCTCACAGAACGTATTGTATTGGAACTGTTTTGGGTGTTCCAATATGCAGATCAGTAGTTCTATTTATACCATTTTTAATAGAGAAGATAATGTATATTAACTTTAAAGCATTCTAAAAAAGTTTACGGCACTCAGTGCACAGGCAGACAGGGGATCACACGTACAGACAGAAAGACAAATCAAAGTCACAATCACTTAACAATTTTGTTGTAATTAAAGGAAAGCTCTCAGGAAAAAGTCACTGCATTTATAGTATAGTCCAAAGTTAGTTCCCATACAAACATAGACAAAAAAAAAAAAAAAAAAAAAAAAAAAGAGTTTGTAAAAAAAAATAAAAAATAAAATTTGTATATTATATAAAAATAATTTCATTATCTAAAATAAATAAATAAATAAATAAATAAAACAGACAACTAGTTTAGAAAAATAGATCTGAGAAATCAGAAGAATGTGCATAAATTAAATGAGATGGATTGAAGAAGGAGAAAGTTTAGACATAAACAATTATACTAAACAAACAAAAATAAATACATAAAATAAAATAAAATAAAAACAAAACTGATTTTACAAACTGCAGATTATTGCACATCATGTTGATAATCAGAGAAACATTAGACAATTTTAAGCTGATTATATTACTATTATTACTATTTTATAAGATTTAAAAAATTACGCATTATTCATTATAATATTTTACACTTTTTTTTTTTTTTTTTTTTTTTTTTAAGCAGGAAGTATGGAGACAGTTTTCCTGAATCTTTTACATTGAGAAAATAATATATACCGCCTTCATCTCGAACGAATATGTAGTCATTTTCTGAATCCCTAATCCAGAAATATAGATTTTGGAGCTATATGTGTAAGGTAAACCAGCACATTGAATAGACGAAATGATCGAGAATTTCTAGCTTACACACTTCTAAATGGTGAAATAATATTATGAATATTCTGAATAATTTGTACTGAGCGAGAAATTCTCGCTTGACTTCCCAGAATTGAGCCATGAACTCGAATTATAGTTGCTAAAACTCGCCTCTTGTATTCGCATTTATTTGCAGAGGATTTTAAATAAGTTTGACTTCGACAATATGGGCAAACGTTCTAGAATTCTAATAAGGGTTTGTAGAACCCGTTTTCAAAGGAACTAGAATTTATAAAGAACTTTATAACTAATTATCATATAAAACTCTACCGAAGCCTAATTTGAATTGTTTAACACAGGTTTACATAACAGTACTCGTTATCTTACCTTTTAATCTGCAACCTGTATTTATAGTATTAAATTTCAGGGTAAGAGAAAGTCGTGTGAGTGACACACCAGATTATTTATGTACGGATTTTTACAAAATATTATACCAAACAGAAAGTAATATAAAAGATAAATTTTCCTAAAATGAATGTCTAAATAACATATTTTTCTCTTTTAATATTAAACTGAAGAAAAAAAAAAAATCTGTAATTGATATCTAGAAATTAAATTCTGGCTCTAGTAAATATAGTAGTTCCATGTCATTCTTATAAATTCTAGTTCCTTTTGCTAGCGAGTTCTAAAAGCCCCTATTAGAATTCTAGAGTGCCATCCTATATTATTTTGTTCAACCTTATTTAAAAAATCTCTGCAAATAAATTCGAACGCAAAAGGCGAGTTTAAGTAACTATAATTTTGGTTTATAATACAATTCTAGAGAATCAAGCGAGAATTTCTCACAATACAAAGGGTTCACAATATTCAAATTATTGTTTCACCATCTAGAAAAGCATAGACTAGGAATTCTCGTTCATTTCGTCTATCCAGGTTATTTGTTTACCTTATATGCATAATTCGTAGATCTATATTTCTAGCTTACAGATTCAGAAAATGATTACTTATTCTTCTAGATGAAGGCAGTATATTTTTTGTCTTAGTGTACATAGCTCATTCCACCCCCCACCCCCCAGCCGATTTTAATCTTTCTTTAATTTTGTATAAAAATTTGATGAAATTTTATGTTGTTGCCAATGGCTTTTAAGAAATTGCGTTCCATTTTAATATGTATATATGTATACAGGAACTTCATTATAAAATATGAATCAAACGATTTTAACAAGTGTAAAGCTAGTTTTATAAAACCCCTTCAACTTCCAATTTCATTAAATATTACTTTTCTATTAAATCTGTAATTTTCTGTTGGAAGAATGTTAGCTCGAAAATCAGAAAATGTCAACGTAGAATGTCAACGTAGGCCGAATGTCAACGAAATGTCAACGTAGGCCTTGAATTTAATTAAATACTATCTTTCTATAAAATCTCTAATTTCCAGCTGAATTTAGAGATTTTTGGACTGTGAACTCATAATCATTATTTATAGCAAACCTTTTACTTTTGTAAAAATTGTTAAAAAATTCGCTTGTTTTTTTTAATACCGAAATCCAAAAAAATACATGATTTACAGTCTAACATGATTTTATTGTTGATGATGGCTTGTATTTTTTATATAATATGATTTGAAAATTAGAAAATCGCCAGTGTACATCAATGCAAAGCGGCCTGAATAAACACTAACTAATTAAAAAAAAAAAATCTATCAAACGGATTTTTACCAAACATAGCTAAGAACTACCCTGAATAAATCAGCGTTCCAATAATAATAATAATAATAATAATAATAATAATAATAATAATAAACGCATTGAAATCGATCTATTAGTTTGAAAGCTAGAATTCCACAGTCAGAAAGAGACAGATAGGCAAAAAGCTTCAAATTTCTAATAAAGTTTTTTTTTTTTTTTTTTTTTTTTTTGTCGGCGGTTAAAAGAATCTTCCTTGTAATAAAACAGCATTTTCATTTTTATTTTCATTTTTTTTCCCTTGTATAAATCCAAACTACCTGCTACATCGGTTTTTTAAAAATTGAGGAACAACCTGTTTACTTGTTTTCTTTTTTAACACTTAGTTCTTAAATAAATGGACATATTAACATAAAAATTGCATGATGTGCTCACTGTCAAATCGTTAATCGAAATCTATATAACTTTTACATCAGGATTAATTTGTAAACTGGTGTTAACTCTTTATCTAATATTTTTCTTAAAAGCCGAATTTTGAAGAAAGGCTGAAAAGGACTGATTTTAGGGAAAATAATCTGGTGTGTCACTCATACGACTTTCTCTTACTCTGAAATTTAATACAGATTGGAGATTTAGGGGGTAAGAGGATGAGTACTGTTATGTAAACCTATGTTTAAAAAAAAAAAAAAATCAAATTAGGTTTTGGAACAGCTTTATTTGACAAATAATTCTGTGTGAGGGGCTACCGCTCCCCTCAACCCCCCGTCTCATTATTGTATCTACATTTATATAGAATCCAAATATGTTATTAAATTATAAAGTCCATTTAAAAATATTCCGACAACTTTCATACGCAACATTCCTTCAAACTTATCAATCTTGATCAAACTTTTCTAACAAACGTATTAACTTCACAATACAACATTTGGATCGCCTGAAATTATTTGTTTTTAATATACTCTAAAAGATACAGACAAAGATTTAATGTTAAAAACATTACTTCGATATTCAGGAAACCCCAAAATGTGTAAATATACAAAAAACCAAGTGATGAATACTTAGCTCAAAAAAATACATTATTTTCCATAATTATTACTGTAATATTACCATTAATATTACTTTAATAAATAAATTTCAATTTCTGAGCAGCTTTCCTGGACATGGCAAAATATCATAGTAAAGCACTTTCACTAACAATAAAAAAAAAAATCTGGAGTGACTCCACTCGACTTTCCAAACATTGAGAAATTAATGGTTCTGTAGATAAAGTAAAGTAAGAGGAGTTGTTAAATAAACAAAAGAGAGAAAATTATAATAGGGAGTTTGGGTATTTTTCTTTATATAGTACATGATGTTTAATTTAACGCTATTTTACCAAACACTTAGATCATAATAATAAAGAATATTTTGTTGTGTCCCTGTAAAAACCTACAAATGCTAGATTCACCAAAATGCTTATAGTTAGTACAACAGTGACTTATAATATTTATATAAATTTTTAGCTCCATTGGATAAGGCATTTAGACGCTATCGCACTTTAAAGTTTGAGCCCATATGCCACAATGATAAAGAAATTTGCATTTTGTCCCTGAAAAAGAACCGTAAGTGCTAGATTCTCTAAAGTTCATAAAGCTCGTGTGACGCGGTGACGTACAAAATGTATATAAATTTTCAGTTCATTTGAATAAGGCGTTTAGTCGCTGTCGCACTGTAAATAATTTGAGCCTATTGGTCTTAAGGATGAACAATTTTTATTTATGTCCCTGTAAAACTCGTTAAGTGCCAGGGCCACCAAAATCCATATAGTTTGTTGATGGTGGCCTATAACTCGTATATAAATTTTCCACTCCAACGGATAAGGCATTTAGATGCTATCGCACTTTAATTAATTTTACCCCATAGGCCATAATGATACAGAATTATTTGTTGTGTCCCTGTAAAAACACTAGAAGTACTAGATTCACCAAAATCTATGCAGTTCATGCAACTATCTATAATAATAAAATCAGACTTTTGTCTGTAAATTTATCGGAATCAAAAAATTTTGCGATATCTTCACGTTTCACACCCCTTGAAAGCCGAAAATGACTACAGAAAATTTTGCCTGTGTGTGTGTGTGTGTGTGTGTGTGTGTGTGTGTCAACGTGTCTGTATGTCGCTTTTTTTGTCCGGGCATCACTTGAGAACGGCTGGACAGAATTCAACGGCGCTTGACAGAAATTTAGGTCTTCACCCAACTTAAAATTATATCTATCAACTTTTTAGAAATTCCCCCCCGTTCCCCCCTGGGGGGTAAAAGACTAAAACACGTTTGTCCGGGCATCACTCGAGAACGGCTGGACGGAATTCAACGGCGCTTGGCAGAAACTTAGGTCTTCACCCAGCTTAAAATTATATCTATAGAAATTTTCAAAATTATGATTAGTGTTTAAATTGTGGGTAAAAAACGCCTGCGCATGCGGCATAAATATTTTTTCACTAAAACGCTTTAAATGGAAAGATAAAATATAAAAATAAATTTTTAAGTTAAAGAATTTCTTATTCGCGTGATTCGCACTACAAATTATGAAAAGAATGAAATGAAGTGTTGCTATCTAAATTCCATACTTTAGTTAATTTTAAAAAATCTAATTGTCGTATCGAAAAACTGTTTACACCCCAGGATTCAGAAAAATCGCCCCTTTTATTTGGTATCAAATTTATAAATATAGGTCTGCTATTTCTAATTTATTTTACCCTTTTTCCGTTTTCAACCCAAATTCGGTAGAAGGTTTTATATTTATATATACGCATTTATATATTTTTTTATTTTCCAGAAATAAAATGAAATATTTTTAATTTCACGTGAATAATAATAAAAATTAGAGAGAAAAATACCTACAAAAGTTGGTGATTTTTTTTTTTTTTTAATCGAGAATTTGTATGTGTATAAATATTTTCATAGAGATATTTGGCATTTGGCATTAGTTTAATATTTTTATTTAATTAAGCAGTACTTTTCTTTCCTGCAGTAAAACATTTCTTTTTTTTTTTTTTTTTTGTTGTTGTTATTATGTACCTTATGAGGTTCTTTTATGTTCTCCCCTTAATTGTAAGTGATTATAATTTGGATTTTATTAAGATTTTTTATTTTTATTTTGTAAATATCAGAAAAGAGTTTATTTTATTTTATTTTATTTATTTATTTATTTTGTGTATGGAACAGCTTTAGTATCGAATTCCTTTAGCAAAATTTGAAATTCGGCACCGAAGTAGCTCGGACGTTTCTCGCCAAGATCTTTAATTGCACAATTGAGATAGCCAATTCAGTTCATCGCAGAAATGGCTTAAAATATTTAAAATCACCAAAGGAATCCCATACTAAAGCTGTGCTTTTTGTATTTATTTATTTATAATATTTTCTATTAAAGACTTCTGCGGTCACGAAATTTGATGCGTAAATTGTTTGTATGCATCTGGCACTTATTGTAACTGGATTTCACGAAATTCGAAATACCCCCCCCCCCCCCCCCCTTCTCGGAGTCTGAGGGCAATAAACATGTGTAAAAACATGTTTTTCCGTTTGAATTCGCTTTGAATTATATTAGAATGGCGAATTTTGGTGTGTGGATATTGATTAAGTGTACGCATTATGTACATTAGTGGGATTTTGCAAAACTTCGAACTCACCCGCTAAGGAAGGGGGAAGTAAGATGTGGGTAAGTTGCTGCCGAAGGCAGTGGGGACCCAGACTCCTCACGTTGCGAGCGAGAAAACCTCTACCAATCACAGCGAGAACTTAGGTTATTAATAAAGATATGAGATTTTGACAACTCATTTAAGTTTAATGTCCAGCGAAGCAGGCAAAGCCTGCTAGTTACCTATAATATGTGTATAAATAGTTTGCTCAGTTTAATAAGGCGTTTAGACGCTATCGCACTTTTTAAAATTTGGTCCCATAGGCAATAATGATAAAGAATTTTTCTTTGTGTCCCTGTAAAAAAACTGTAAGTGCTAGATTCTCCAAAATCTATACAAATTGAGTATCTGTGACCTATAATATGTGTATCCATTTTTTGCTCAATTGAATAAGGCATTTAGATGCTATCGCACTTTTAATATTTTGGTCCCATAGGCCATAATGATAAAGAATTTTTCTTTGTGTCCCTGTAAAAAAAAACTATAAGTGCTAGATTCATCAAAATCAATAGGGTTCGTGCTACGGTGACTTGAAAGATGCGTACCAACTTACAGCTCATTCGAGCAAAGCGTTTAGACGCTAGCGTGTTCACTCACACACATACATACACACATACATACACACATACATACACAGATATATACACGCACACATACATACATCATCGTAAAAATAGTGAAAACGGACTCAGGGGACCTCAAGACATATAGAAACACCAAAATCTCGAATTAGGATTTTTGACATGATCGCAATACTTTCCTTACATACGTATTTTCGTAAAGTAATAATGTTATGGCTCAAATATTGGCAGCCCTGTATATCTTCTGAAGATTATGTACACACCACATGGTGCAAATAAATATAACTTTATATTAATAACAAACAGTGTAACCGGAAATACACTTCCATCAATTTTTAAGTATTGTAGCGTACAGTCTAGTTCTTTTGTGTAGCCCTATAAACAAACAGTGAATGATTTCCATACCATATTCTATATGAAACGTGTTTTAATGCATATAAAAACTAGTTGGCGTAGGTGGACTCGGCTCAGTTCCCCATCATATGTTTGTTCTCATAAATTTCTAGTACTGAACATATTATATTCATGTTAAGAGAAATGAATTTGACCAAACGCTTGGCACAGTGACAAAACGAAATCCCCGCCTAATAGGCTACTCACCGTCCAGTTCGATATATTTACCTTATTCTAATCTATTAATTTATTTTATTGAAGTCAATTTCGTAGTTTATTTTCATGCTACTATTTCCAATGCAACAATCCCCAAAATGCATATTTATATGGAATATATCGCTCTATTTTGCTATGTTAATAAAATCTTAAATTTCAAATAACTTACGAAATTTTCCTATTAGAATATTTGCAGTCAATCATGTTCAAAGAAGTATCATAAATGTTATTTTGAAGTTATCTGACATATTTATGATCCTCAAAATGGACGTTTATGCTCAGTTTTACCCTATTCTGCTTTGTTAAGTAAATCGTAAATTCCAAATAACTTACGAAATTTTTAAATTAAAAAAATCATAGTCAGGGATGTTCATGCCAGTATCTTAAATGATATTTTAAAAGTGTTCTGACAACTTTACTGGGAAAATATCCCTCAAAGTGAGCATTTATGCGAAATTTTGCCCTATTCAGCCATATTAAGTAAATCGTGAATTTCCAGTGACTTATGAAATTTTTAAATTGGAGAATTCCTAGTCAAAGGATGTTTATACCAGCATCTTATATAATATTTTAAAAGTAGTCTGACAATTTTTCGATGAAAATATCCCTCAAAAGGGACATTTATGCGAAATTTTGCCCTGTTCTGCCATGTTGAGAAATTCGTAAATTTCAAATAATTTGTGAAATGTTCAAAGTAGCATGTTTCTAGTTAATGATGCTCGTCCCGGCTTTAAAACGGATATTTAAAAGTTCTTCTTACATCTTTACGATAAAAACTTTTCTTTTCATGCACGTTTAAGTGAAATTTTGCCCTATTCTCCCATGTTAAGAAAATCGTAAATTTCGAATAACTTCTGAAGATTTTTAATTAGAATGTTGCGAAAGAAAAGGGTTCTTGCCAGTGTCATAACAAATACGTTAAAACTAGTCAGATCTCTTTGCGAACATTTGTTCGTGAGATATCGTGCACACAGACTAACATACTAACACACTAACGGACTAACAAACTAACAGACACCCTACAGACGGACACCATACGAATTTTGTCATTTTCGAATTCCTCACATCTGAGAACATGTAAAAAAGTCAAAAAACCGAGGTCGAAAATTTTCAGGATTACCTAAGTTCCCCATACCTATCGTATGATGGGGAACTAAAAATTGTGTTTCTTAGTAAACAAAAATCTGTACTCTAAAGAGTTAAACTGTGTAACAGAGAAGTACAGTTTTATAATCTCTGCAATTCGCACGCCTTCTTTTCTTTGTTTGAGGTTTTCAATTTTTTTCAATTTTATGCTAGTAAGTACAATAAGAAATTTTCACACCTTCCCTCGTATTTTATTTTGTTAAAATGTTGAACTAAAAATTACATAAAAGTACTAGAACATTTTTACTGGAATTTTACTATATTGAAAGATAAATGTTTGTTTCTGTCTGTAAGGACAAAAACTTTCTCAAACTGTACTACATTTTGAACTGTACTGCATTCTCAAACTGTACTACATTGTAGAAAAATCAATTAATTTTCTATAACTAGATCGCTTGTCAAATAGAGTATTTTAGCATAAAGGATTGACGTTAGAATGTTTATGGCAAAATTTAAATTATGATTAAATTTGTTTCATTGTATTTTACCAATGTCAATGAATTTAAAATTAATCTTTAGCGGAAATTTGATTAATGGAGATTAACTGAAAATTAAATATGAAACTCAAACTTCTACATTTTTTCTCCCGAATTGACGATAACCTTCCACAAATGTATCCCTCGCTTCTTGGAGTATGCTACTAAATCTAATTTATTCCAACAGAAAATTTGTAGTAAATATTTAATGATTGTTAAATCTTGAGTTTTAACAAAGCCTCCTTAACTAGATGCCTGTCGCGTGGCTCTTAAACTTAGCAACAGGTCGAACGGTAGGCAGCGCCACCTGGTACAGATTGCGCGAATTTTTTATTCAACTGTCATCAATAATTTTAAGAAGTAATATGTGATATGTGTAATTGACATTTCTTTGATTCTATTCGCCTTTTTTGTATTTCAAATCCTACTTTTACAAATTTTTGGTGAGAGTTGAATAAAAAGTCGCGCAATCTGTACCAGGTGGCGCTGTCTACCGCTTGAACTGTTGCCAAGCTTAAGAGCCACGCGACAGGCATCTACTTAAGGAGGCTATGGTATAACATGTTCTTTAATTTTATTGTTACCAAGATCCTATTTTGAAATTTGTTTTCAAAATGACATTATTTTAAACATTTCATTAGTTGTGATTATAAATTCTTTAAACCTATATTGCTTTTGTTTATGTATATATATAGTTGAACCTCGTTAACGTGAATCTCAAGGGGAATTTTTGTTTTCCCTGTTATCAGTAGTTCATGCTATCAGTAACTCAGAAAGTAATTTTTCTTTTGGCGGGACTGTGGAAACAGTTCATGTTAAAAGTAATTCACGTTAAGCGTGTCACGTTGACGAGGTTCGACTGTATATATTTGCTACTTGCATCATACAAATAGTTCCTATTTTTATTTCACAGCTTAGTTTAACCCTTTGCCTGCCCTAAAACTCTAAAGCGATCTAAATAGTGTTACTAAATTTAAAGACTCTTTTATTCACCTATTACCGTTAATTTTGAGGAATAATATTTAATACACATAGTGGACGAATAACCTTCGAAGTGATTAAGCAACCGTTATTGTTAAAAATTAGTGGTAGATATTGTATAAAAAAAGTCCATGAATTTGAAACACTGACCAGAGGCATGATGTTAAATGGGACAGGCAAAGGGTTAATAAACTCAAACCTTTACATTTATTCTCCAGAGTTACCGTTAACCCGAGCTCGAAATCTCCACCCTTTTTTCCAGAACACTTTAAAAAATGACAAATTTCCGCCATTTTTACTACCACTATTCTAATACAGAAATCTTCGATGTATTTTTATAGTAATGTCTCATGATTAAATAGTATAGAGATTAAGGTATAAAAAATAGTGGTAGCCACGAAAGAGAGAAATTTCTCATCCCTCAAAATGTTCTGAAAACAAGGTGGAGACTTTAAAATTTGCCGTTAACCTCACATAAATTCTTTTCAACCTCACTGAAAAGTGTAGGAAACGCATAACACAAATGATAATGCAAATCCAGCAATTCTGTATAAATAAAATCCGAACATTTTTGTGTGGCTCTGTAAAAGAATCATAAATGTTATTTACATCGTAGAAATAATTCTTTATTGAAACTGGAAAATGTATGTTATTTCATCGTACTTTTAGTGCAGTATAAAGATGTTAAAACATGCTTATAATAAATACATCTCTAAGACTGTAATGTGTCCTAATTATTTTATGAATCTTATTGCACAAGTAATATTGATAAACGTAATATTTTTAATAGGAAGTATTCTACGCAGTGAATCAGATAAACCCGGATAGCATATACATACACTTGCCAACCATCTCATTAATAATAACCGTACAATTGTCAACGCCCCTTTTCTCACACCAGTATGTTTTTACAGTTATTCTCTCCAAATGTTGTTACGATTAAATAACACTAAAATTACTCTAAAAAATTATTGGTGTGAATAAAAAGACGGGTACTAAAAATTGTACGTTTCATAATGAGATGGTTGGCAAGTATGCATATATTAGTGAAAACATAAAAATACGTAATCCAGATGAAAAATGAGACTAGCCGAATGACAAACTGAAGTCCTACACACTGATCAATTTTTATAGAAAGTGTAAAAAAAAAAAATCCTCTAAACTATACTTTAAATAATAAAAAAAATCTGGAGTGACTCCACTCGACTTTCCGAACATTGAGTAATTAACAGTTTTGTAGATAAAGTAAAGAAAGAGGAGTTGTTAAACAAACAAAAGAGAGAAAACCATAATAGAGTGTTTGAGTATTTTTCTCCATCTATTACACGTTGTTTTATTTAACGCTACTGAACTTTGAGCCCATAGATCATAATGATAAAGAAATTTTCGTTGTGTCCCTGTAAAAACCTATAAATGCTAGATTCACCAAAATGCTTATAGTTAGTGCAACAGTGATTTATAATACTCATATAAATTTTCAGCTGAATTCAATAAGGCGTTTAGATGCTATCGTACTTTTTAAAATTTAGTCCCATAGGCCATAATGATAAAGAATTTTTCTTTGTGTCCCTGTAAAAAAACTATAAGTGATAGATTCTCCAAAATCTATACAGATTGAGTATTTGTGATCTATAATATGTGTATAAAATTTTTCCTCAATTGAATAAGGCGTTTAGATGCTATCGCACTTTTAAGATTTTGCTCCCATAGGCCATAATGATAAAGAATTTTTCTTTGTGTCCCTGTAAAAAAACTATGAGTGCTAGATTCACCAAAATCTATAGGGTTCGTACTATGGTGACTTACAATATGCGTACGAACTTTCAGGTTAATCGAACGAAGCGTTTAGACGCTAGCGTGTTCACCCACAGACATACACACATACACACATACACACATACACACACACATACATACATCATCGTAAAAATAGTGAAAACGGACTCAGGGGACCTCAAAACGTATAGAAACATCAAAATCTCGAATTCGGATTTTTGACATGATTACAATACTTTCCTCACTATAGTGTTCGGAAAGTGGTAGGTGGTAGGTTCACTTTTTAATGAGGTTGAGAAGAATTTATGACTAAGGTTAACAGCAAATTTTAAAGTCTCCACCTTTTACTCAGGACTAATGGTAGGTCTCCGCCTACTGGCGCATGTGAGTTTAATTAACAGCAAATGTGTAGGAAATATTTATCGATTGGTAAAACTTTTACTATTAAATTCAAATTGTAATTAAATTTCGTTGTTACCAGGATCATGTTTTAAAATTAGGTATTATAGATCTAAATTGTCATTGTTTGTATATGTTTCACAGCTTCATTTAATAATTCAAATCATACTTATAATACTGTAGACCTAAACTGATTCTTATTTTCATTTAACTGCTATCATTTCTACCACTCATATGATTCTAGTTTTGATGATATTTTTTACTGATATATATATACAGTCGGTAACAAAAGTGTCCGAACACTAGCAAAAATTCCTATATAAAAAAGTACACTTCATACGGTTTTGTTAAATAAATCCTTGTCGAATCCTGTTCTTAATCTGTGTAAGAACATGATTCGATAAGGATTTATTTAACAAAACCGTATGAAATGTACTTTTTTTACATAGGAATTTTTGCTAGTGTTCGGACACTTTTGTTACCGACTGTGCTTATTTTTCCATTTAAAAAAAAAAAAAATGTATCGCATCAAATTTTCTTCTCTTTTTGCAGGTATAGTCGATGAGCATGGCATTTCCCAACACCGAACACATGTCGCGCTTTGAAAAATGTCGATATTATTGTCGCACTGGAACCACATTTATCTTTTCCCATATTGGTCTATGCAGTCTGGTATTTGGTTACACCCTGATGGGTGCCTTCACCTTTGAGGCACTTGAGGCTAGAAACGAAATGAGGAAAAGGGTTGAAATGAGAGAGGAGGGAGAGAAGATCATTGAGCACCTGTGGGAGTTGACGAACTGCGGTGAAGTTCTGAATGAAAGTCGCTGGTCGGAAAATGCTACAGCCTTGCTGAGAGGGTTCGAAATGAAGATGGTAAAAGCTATGAGGAAGGAGGGATATGATGGAAATGAAGAAACTGACAATCTTCAATGGTCTTTTTCTGGTGCTTTGCTGTACTCCATAATCGTCATAACTACAATAGGTATAGTATAGTAAGCAACTAGTTGTAAATACACATGACAGACAAACCATAACACAAACTTTAAAATTAAAATTTTAAATTATTAGCCAGTGGCTAGATTGTTTTAGCTTACTCGCCACTTTTTCGTAAATTTTACGGATGATTATCAAGGTATTCTATATATAAAAAAAAAAAAAAAAAAAAAAAAAAAAAAAAGTAAAATCGCAGTATTTGACTGTATAATTTTATGGGAAATGATCGTTTTGCTAGCTAAAAGGTTATAGCCTGTAAATTGATATCATGAAAGTATAGTTTTGGAATACTGGCATTTTTTTTTTTACGGGCAAAAGCTGTTAGTCTACGTTAATTGCTCAAATCTGTCATCAAACTGTATTTTTAAGGTTAAATCCCTTCAAATGTGAAGTGTTAACTTTTCAGTAATGTCATATAAGAATTGATTGAGAGATTCATACATACATACAAATTGCGATTCATATACAAAAGCTACTTTTTTTACGGGTTAGGACTATGTTTCTACGTTTGTTACAACGTAAAATTACTGGAGATACATTATTATTCATGGTCCTTCTTTTTTTTTAACGAGCTTTGATTGGAATCTCTGCTGCTGGGCTTTGATCGTAATCTTGTTTGAATTTTTCTACAATTTTCTTCCGATTTTTATGGAAGGTTTGTTTTAAATTCTACTTTTGTGACGTGTCGTTTTAAGTTTGTTTATTTTTGTGTGGGTTTCCTTTTTATGTTCACTGATTTTTGCGAAAGGCCCATTTTCAGATCGTCTTTTGTTAACGGTCCGTTTATGAACTAAAATTTTTGCTGAAATATTCATGAAAATGTCATTTTTCCGCAGTCAATTGATTGAATTTGACTTTTTATTTGCGCCACCGAAATGATGAACATTTTCGCAGTTGATTAAAAAAAAAAAAGTTTAATTACAAGTAATCGCTTAATTACGTGACTTGCTGAAAATTTTACGTGATTTGTTACAAATACTAAGATTATTTCACTGCTAATCCACACAATTCACGCTTTTTTCAAAGCTGATTACGAAAATACGTGATTATATTTTGCTCGAATAAATTTACCTTTAATTGCCAAAATATTCCATTTTCAAGTGCTCAGTAAATGAAATTTGTGCTCATGAAGCTCACTAGAGGGAAAAAAAAAAAAAAAATAGAGCCTAGTTGTTAAATTTTTAACTCGCCATTTTAATTTTTTTAGTTGCCACGTGGCCAGTGGTGGGTGGATTTGTTAAGATCTACCAAAAAGCATGTTAAATGCATTAAAATCGAAAAAAAAGTAGATACTAAATATAGTTTTGTTGTACGAGGAGACATCTAGAGAAATAACATCTGATTGAGCTATGCAGAAAGCTAGCAATAACAAGCAGCTGATGCTTATAATGAGATAGCAATGGACTAGGCTCACGATTTAGATGAACTGCCACGATATTTATTGTTTTTGCAAATGTTTTCAATGTTAAAAACAGAATGAAAATGACTTCCCTTTACAATTTCTGCTATGACCACATTCCTCGAGATGTTATACGATCAGATAAACTAGCCATCAATGAAAAGGGGTTTACAGAGATAATTTTATTAATGGATTGCCTATTAAACATTGGTGTCTACATTAAATTTTCTAGTAGGGAAAAGAACACCGTGATGATGAGGATTCAGTGTACATGTCTATTTTTACAAACGAACTATTGAGTTTAGTTCATGAATTTATATGAAATAATAATCGAGTTATACCAGTTAATTAAATTTCAATATGATGAAGAACTGTTAGAAAAAATGACTTATTTTGCTAATAGATGGATAAAGAAAATTGGAAAATATGAGACTGGAATACAAAAATTATGATAAGTTATTTAAAATAATAATAATAATAATAATAGTTTCGTTTTTACAAAGTAACTTAAAATTACATTTAACAAACGAAACCTTTAGAAAAATATGACTTACTTTAAAATTTATAATAGGTTTGATTTTTCTAGATGACTTCGTATTCAATGACATGTCACCTCTTAAATCGGGAATAAATTTCGTCACTTCATTCAGTATATAATTTTGAATTTTTAAATCTTACATTGTGTTGCAAATACATATTTATACTATTTATTGTTAAAATAACAACTCCAAACAAATTTATACGCTAGTTCTCAAATAATATAGTTAATATTAATAACCTATAATGTTATCTTATGTAACAATTGAAGCCTTTCACTAACTTTAAATTTACTTTTCCGATAACAACTCGGGGGTTTTCTGAAGTCTTTTTACTAAAATTTACCTAAGGCAAATTAGATAGCTGTGTCTTCTGTACATTAGTTTCAAATATTTAAAAAGAAAGTTATACGAGGGTAAGTCAAAAATTATCCGCAATGTAAGCTATAACCTTTATTACAATACCAATAGAAAACGTACGTTAACATCTTTTTTCAATAGAGTCTCCTTGCTTTTCAACGCATTTAGTCCATTGTTGCACAAGCGGCCTCATGCCCTCAGAAAAGATTTTCGGCTGAGCAGCGAGCCACGCATGCACCGCGTCTTTCACATCTTGGTCCGAGGTGATTCGACGGCCCATTAATGCCGCTTGTGCCGACGTCCCCATAATGCACGTCTGTTTGTTAGAACCATGTCGCGTGCAAGCTCAATGTTGTCATCGTTTGTGGCCGTAGATGGTCGTCCAGCTCCTTTCGCATGCGTAACACTGGTGCGACCATTTTTGAATTTGTCAATCCATTCGTAGACACTCCGCTGTGGCAAGACATTGTTCCCGTACTACGCCGAAAGTCTTTGATGGATTGTGGCCCCTGATACGTCTTCCGAGCACAAAAACCGGACCACTGCTCGTTGTTCCTCTTTGGTGCAAACCTCTAATGGAGTGGCCATGATCTATCTGCAATGGAAGGAAGACAAATGGAGGAATTATGATAAAACTTTGATTGCAGGACCGCAACATCATAACAATAATATAAACTAGGACAGACTTCCGTACGAACACTGTAAGAAAAGTTATTAGCTACATTGCAGACTTACTCTCGTATATGTATATATATATATATATATATATATATATATATATATATATATATATATATATATATAGAGAGAGAGAGAGAGATAGGCAATGTACTTCTTTCTTATTTTACCCCCAGTTTAATTAATCTTATTTTTAAAATGGGGGAAATAATTGCTTATTAATTTCTCTTCATATTGTTCTGTATTTAATAATAAAATATGTGTTAGATATTTTTTTAATAAGAAAAGTAATTTAAAACTCACCCTTTCCCATTATGTACAAAATACAGGAAGACTATTTTCGTTTCTTTTAGGTTATGGCAACATCGCTCCAAAAACAGACCCTGGAAAGATAGTAACTATATTATATGCCATAGTAGGTATACCACTACTCCTTCTTTGCCTTTCGAACATTGGAGATGCCATGGCACATTCTTTCCGATTCATCTACTGGAAAGTTTGCTGTTACTTGTGTGCCAACCCTAAGTCACATAACAGGAGGATTCGATCAAGCAGATCCTCACGATACTTGGCTGAATCCAGAACGCTAACAATGCAGAGGAATGATAGCGCTAGAGACTTAGATCCTCTGGGGCGTAGAATATATGGCGGTCCGACGGACAGTTTTGATAGACAAAGATCTTATACAGTTTCAAGAAATATGACTCAATCCTTGAGTCGAAATCACTCTTATTATTCTCCAACTGAGGTAAGTGTTACAAAGGTTAAATAAGTGCATAAATCGGAGAAAAATAAATATTTGAATCGAAATCATTCTTCGACTTCAAATCAAACTTGAGTCTGATTAAATAGATTAGAATAAGTAACACGGGTCTGCAAAATAGAACTATTTTTCAACTACTTGATTTTTTTTTTTTTTTTTTTTTTTGTAAATTTTAAGTTTTCGAGGATGCTCAATCCAAAAAGGATCTCAATTTTTAACTATCGCGTACGGATTTTTTCGCAAAACAAAGAGGTTTGCAATAAAAAAAAAAACTTTAATTTCATTACATAAAACTAAACATATTTTTTTCTCACAATTAAGCAAACAGTACCTCCATGACCTTCACTATGTGTTCACTATTTTGCTTGTGAAAACTTTTTTTTTTTTTGTCACTACCCTTCCCCATCCCTAAGAATAAACTTCACTTATCACGCCTAATACTACCATCACATCCGTCCTATTTTCAATTTTGTGTTTTTTGCTTTAGTTTTACATTTATAAATATTGTTTTAAAGTAAGAAACAATTATTAAACATGTTTGTATATTGAATTATAGGATACCAATTTTCATGATTTCATGCAAAATTCAACTAAAAATGTACGTTTTGCAACTAAACTAGGCGTAATAGACCTTTTTAACACGCTTTTATTAGCTTCACCTGTATGTATGTTTGTAACCGCTCTGGGAGCAAACAAAAAATCTATATTGTAAAAAAATGACTTTCTCTACGTGAACGCTGTGGCTGTGAGGTAAAGCTCCGCGCTACGAACCTAAAGATCTAGCGTTCGAGCCCAGTCAGGGGAGATTTTTTTAAAATGGTTTTTGTTTAATTCTAAATTATTTTAATTCAAGATTTAAATGTATGTAAATATTATGGTGTGTCACTCACACGATTTTCTCTTACCCTGCATTTTAATACTAAGATAGATATTTTGTGCTTTTCAGTTCACATTTCTATAAAAGCGTGTTTTTTAATTTTTTTAAACTATAATATTATTTACTTTGATTTTTGGTTTCATCGAGTAAAAATCTATAAAAGAGAGTCAAAAAATTTTGTGCAGTTTTTTGGTTGCAGATCTGTGTAATCAATTTTTGACTCGAAATCCCTCCTCCTATTTTCTCACTTATTTAAATCACAGACTGATCGAAAGAAAAAAAGCCATCAGCATTTATCGAAATACAAATACATGAAAAAGTAATTTTTGAAATAATAGATCAAATTTAAAATTTATTCACAATTTTCTCTATGCTGTGTTCAGGCCTCACAGCGATCCTAAAATTTTAGGAATTTTAGAAATCATTTTATTATTTTGTCACCACTATTTTAAATCAATATTTTATTACGTAATTTTTAGCATTAAAACCTTCAAGAAAAAATTCTTTTTATAATAAAACGCAAGGAAATTTATAGGAACGCTTCGAGGTCTGTGTGTTCAAAATGTTGATTTTAATTCATTAGCTTTTATTAAATATTTCTTTATGTTGAAAACTTAACAATTTAACCACTGCGCAGTATAAAAGTTGTTTAACACGTTGAGCGCCACGCAAATTCTTAAAATCCATTAAAATTCGATAATGATTCCTCCTGTAATAAATAAAAATTAAGCAAATTTTTAATAAATTTTCAATCATTAAATGTAATATTTTTAGTTTTATATCCTATTTTATATCCGCCACCGATGGTTAACGCGGCTTTATATCATATTTGACACTGTCAGTCACCGATTGACACTGTCAGTCACCGATGGTTGACAAGGCGCTCAATGTTTTAATTTTTTATTGGTACTGCTTTTACTTTTGGTGTAAAACTTTCACTGAAATGTTTGAAGTATAGCATGTTCTGCACACTCCTAAAGTTTCAAGATGATTCCTTCAGTACTTAGAGATATATGACAAAATGTCTAGAATCTAGAATGGCTGACATGGCGCTCAGCGTGTTAAGAGAGGACATAACATCTTGAAGAAAGCTAAAGTTCTAAGTCGCTTGTTCAATGTCTGAATAGAAAAGAGTGATTCTTTTCTAAAGAATAGTTTGCGGCTCAGTACAAATGGGTGGGCTAAAATATTGAAGTAATGTCCAACTTTTGAAATTTAGAAAATGATGGAGGGTAAATCACGTCTAAGAGGAAATAACTATTGCTGTAATTTGTAAGCAAATGCACTGGGATGACATAACATCTTGAAGAGAGCTAAAGTTCTACGTCGCTTGTTCAATGTCTGAATAGAAAAGAGTGATTCTTTTCTAAAGAATAGTTTG
The DNA here is from genome assembly GCA_963930645.1 of Salticus scenicus. Taxonomy (NCBI): domain Eukaryota; kingdom Metazoa; phylum Arthropoda; class Arachnida; order Araneae; family Salticidae; genus Salticus; species Salticus scenicus. The sequence continues at coordinate 130,857,841 of OZ005661.1, forward strand.
CGGCTCAGTACCCATGGGCAGGCTAAAGTATTGAATTAATGTCAAACTTTTGAAATTTAGAAAATGATGGAGAGTAAATCACGTCTAAGAGGAAATAACTATTGCTGTAATTTGTAAGCAAATGCACTGGGATGACATAACATCTTGAAGAGAGCTAAAGTTCTACGTCGCTTGTTCAATGTCTGAATGGAAAAGACTGATTCTTTTTTAAAGAATAGTTTGCGGCTCAGTACCCATGGGTAGGCTAAAATATTGAAGTAATGTCCAACTTTTGAAATTTTGAAAATGATGGAGAGTAAATCACGTCTAAGAGGAAATAACTGGTGTTGTAATTTGTAAGCAAATGCACTGGGATAAAATCTACCCTGGCTCGGAACTATTCTTTAAAAATGTGCAAAAAGTGTATGAGATCGTTCTGAACTTTGTAGTACCTTTCAAGCTGAAGTTAAAAGCTGAAAGAAGTGGTAATAAAGAATTTCTCCTCAATTATGAGTTTTCCATTTTTTGTTATAAAAATGTCATGAGATATGATGAAATGTCTTAAAGAGAATTGAATTTTGATGAATTTAGGAAAAATGAAAAGCAAATAATTTTTTCCCCCAAATATTAACAATTCTCTCATATGTATTTTATACACATTACATATATATATCATCATCATCAACATCATCATCAATTTCAGCCTTTATCAATCCACTGCAGGATGAAGGCTTTTTCTAGGTGATTCCAAACTGTCCTGTTTCCTGCAATTCTTCTCCATTCAGCTCGTCCAAATTTCACAATTTCATCTCTCCAACGACACAGTGGTCTCTTCTTCGATCTTTTCTTATCTCTTGGTATCCAAAATAAAACTTTGGTGGTCCATCTATCATCATTTCTCCTCGCAAGGTGCCCAGACCAGCTCCATTCTAACTTTTTCACTCTAGAAATAACATCAGTAACTTTGGTTTGTTTCCTAATCCAAGTGTTTCACTTTCTGTCTCTTTGGGTGAATCCTAACATGCATCTCTTCATGCTTCTCTGGGTTGTTTGAAAATTTTGTATAACTTTACATGTTAATGTTCGAGTTTGTGAAGCATAATTTAAAACAGGCAAAATGCACTCGTCAAAAGCTTTTCTTTTCAAACAATTTGGGAGGTCGCTTTTGAATATAGCGCTATTTCTTCCGAATGCTCTCCATGCAAGTTTAACTAGGTTGTTAATTTCTTCCATGATGTTCCCGTTCATTGTAAGGACTTGTTCCAGATAAGATACCGTTTCTAATTCATCCATATCAACAGTGATCTTCAGTGGAGAAACAAAGGAATTTGACATAACTTTTGTCTTGCTAAAATTCATTTTCAGTCCAACAAGCTTTCTTTCTTTGTTTTATTCCTGAATCATTTCTTTCAAATCCTCAAATGAGGAGGCAAGCAGTACAATATCATCCGCAAATCGCAAGTGATTTATAAACTCTCCACCAATTTTTATGCCTTTCTGTTCCCAATTTAATTTTTTAAAAACTTCTTGAAGTACTGCATTGAAGAGCTTGAGTGAAATTATATCCCATTGTCTTACACTCTTTCTAATTTTGAATGCATTACTCGTTTTGTGGAGTTTTAATTTGGCTGTTGCTTCTTTATAAATGTTTCCTATAAGGTGAATAGTATATCCTGAATTAATATTAGTATTCCTTAATGAATCCATAACTGCTAGTGATGATACAGAATCAAAAGCTTTTTCATAGTCCACAAAAGCCACACACAGAGGGAGTTCGTATTCATTACTTCTTTCAATAATTTCTCTAATTGTATGAATACGGTCGATGGTACTAAAACCACTTCGAAATCATGCTTTTTCTTTAGCTTGCGCTGTATCTAATTGCTTCTGGAAGCGGTTTGTTAGAACTTTCATCAGAATTTTATACAAAATTGAGATCAGGCTGATTGGGCGATAGTTTCTAATATCTTCTTTTTCTCCTTCTTTAAAGAGTAAGATTATGATGGTATTTTTCCAGTCCTTTGGAACATCGCATAATGTTATACAGTTATTGAATAGTTCAGTAAGAACTTCAATGGCTTCATTCCCTGCTTCTTTTAAAATATCTGCAATGATTTTGTCTTTTCTTGAAGCTTTTCCATTTTCTATTACTTTTATTGACATAACTACTTCTTCCTTCAATATTGCTGGTATAGCATCGTTTGTATTTGATGAGGTAGCTGAACCACTGAGTTGTTCTAGTGAGCTGTATAATTCTGAATAAAAATTTGCTGCCTCTTTTAGAATTTGCTCTTGATTCCGAGTGATATCGAGTGATATTTCCTCTTTTTGTCTTCAAAACTAGAATTATTTTCCTACCAAGCATTAGACTTTTCTTTGCAGTCTTCAAACCTTCATTATTTTCTTCAATGGTTTGCTGCATCATATTACAAAGGAACTTCCTGGTGTCTTCTGCAATCTTTTTCCTCAGAGTTTTACATAGCTCTGAAAATTCAACTTTTTGCAGTAATATTTTCCTTGTTATATATTTCATTTTTCTTCTCTTTTGCGTGTCGTGCCACTTCGAGATTTTTTTAACAGGTTTATTTTCTTCTGAACCAGCAATATTTTTTGCTGATTCCAGAAAAACATTAACAAAATTCACAGTGAATTCGTTGATGTCTTCAGTATCCTCAAGTAACGGAAATCTTTTCTTTAGTTCAATCTCGAATTCTTGTTTTTTATCTTTAAGAAGCTGTGGTTGAATTCTCTTGTTACGAATTTGCACCAGTTTCTGTCTTTCCAATGCAACCTGGACTTTACCTTACAACGTACCAGACTGTGATCACTACCAGAGTTAAATCTATTTATCACGGCACAATCCGTAAAAATGCCTTTCTTGTCAGTTAGAATGTAGTCTATTTCACGTGTTTCTCTACTGGGACTCCTCCATGTCCATTTCTTCTTTAGATTATTTTTAAAAAATGAATTCATGACATAAATGTTTTTCACATTCTGCAAATTCAATCAGTCTGTGTCCTCCTTCATCTCTAATTCCCTTTTCAAATGCACCAACTGAACAAGTTGAAAACTAAACAAGTTGTTTTTAAGTTGAATGCAACAATATATATATATGTGTGTGTGTGTGTGTATTCTATTTTCATAGCTGAATTGAAATTGTAAAAATGTTATACATGTAAAAAAATAAAAAAATCTTAGTTCTGGATTTTATGTTTATTTTAAGCTTTAAATATAAAAGAGCTTCTTTTTTACTTTCTCTTACCCATAAGGTAGAGAAAGTATTGTTTTTGGCTCAAATTTTCAAACGCGAGATTTTGTTATATTTACACGTTTTGAGGTCCCCTGAATACGAAAATCATGTTTTTAGCAAATGGTCTGTGTGTATGTCTGTGTGTCTGTCTGTGTGTCTGTCTGTTATCAGCATATCTCAAAAACAAATTATGGCAGAAAGTTCAAACTTGGTATTCTAAATGTGTATCATATAGGGATGCTACAGTAAGCTTTTCGTTAAGATCAAGCAAATGGTTCGTGTACAGGGACAATCAAGAGAATTCTAATATATTACGTCTATGGGGGAAATTGCAGGAAAATAGAGTTTAACGTCTATAGACTGCACTAAACCAAATGAAGCAAATATATATTTTTTGTAATAGAGAGAGTTAACTGGGAAAAAAATTTTGTGTATGTAGGAGCTTCGCCTCCCCCCCTGGGGGGGGAAGTCCCCCCTCGAGGGGAGTAAATTTTCATGATGGGTATCTTTCAAAAGAACTCGAAAATACCTTTAAAACGAATGGTTGAACCATCGATCTGCGATAATTTAAAACAAAGTTATAGATTTTTTTTTTGCTTTTAACGAAAAAAAAAAAAAAAAATGAAAAAAAATCGTACTTTTTTTTTTTTTAATATATATTGAGAATAAAATGGACTTTTTTTGGCTATTTGGAGTTAAACTACTTCTCTAATATGGAAATCGTCTGCCTTATCATAACAGATAATTTTTTTAATTAATAATTGTAATAAATTATTTTTTTAAAAGAGAAATATTTTTTAATAACCGAATTAAATTCTATATAAATAGCATTAATGAAACGGGGGACCGCCCCCCCTCACACAGAACTAATTATCATATAAAACTCTTCAGAAGCCTAATATGAATTGTTTAACATAGGTTTACATAACAGTACTCGTTATCTTACCTCTTAATCTCCAACCTGTATTTATAGTATTAAATTTCAGGGTAAGAGAAAGTCGTGTGAGTGACACACCAGATTATTTACTTTCTTTTACCCATAAGGTAGAGAAAGTATTGTTACTTTCTCTTAACCATAAGGTAGAGAAAGTATTGTTTTTGGCTCAAATTTTCGAACGCGAGATTTTGTTATATTTACACGTTTTGAGGTCCCCTGAATACGAAAATCATGTTTTTAGCAAATGGTCTCTGTGTCTGTGTGTGTGTCTGTGTGTCTGTCTGTTATCAGCATATCTCAAAAACAAATTATGGCAGAAAGTTCAAACTTGGTATTCTAAATGTGTATCATATAGGGATGCTACAGTAAGCTTTTCGTTAAGATCAAGCAAATGGTTCGTGTACAGGGACAATCAAGAGAATTCTAATACATTACGTTTATGAGGGAAATTGCAGGAAAATAGAGTTTAACGTCTATAGACTGCACTAAACCAAATGAAACAAATATATATTTTTTGTAATAGAGACAGTTAACTGGGAAAATTTTTTTGTGTATGCAGGAGCCTCGCCTCCTCCCCTGGGGGGGAAGTCCCCCCTCGAGGGGAGTAAATTTTCATGATGGGTATTTTTTAAAAGAGCTCGAAAATACCTTTAAAACGAATGGTTGAACCATCGATCTGCGATAATTTAAAACAAAGTTATCGATTTTTTTACTTTTAAAGAAAAAAAAACTTAGGAAAAAAAATCGTACTTTTTTTTTTTTTTTTTTTTTTTTTAATATTGAGAATAAAATGGACTTTTTTTTGGATATTTGGTGTTAAACTACTTCTCTAATATGGAAATCGTCTGTCTTATCATAAAAGATAATTTTTTTAAATAATAATTTTAATAAATTATTTTTTTAAAAGAGAAATATTTTTTAATAACCGAATTAAATTCTATATAAATGTAGGTGCATTAATGAAACGGGGGGTTGAAGGGGGCGGTAGCCCCCCCTCACACAGAACTAATTATCATATAAAACTCTTCAGAAGCCTAATCTGAATTGTTTAACATAGGTTTACATAACAGTACTCGTTATCATACCTCTTAATCTCCAACCTGTATTTATAGTATTAAATTTCAGGGTAAGAGAAAGTCGTGTGAGTGACACACCAGATTATTTTTTAATTGAATTACTTTCTTTATTGGTTTAAAATTTATTTCGAATTATAAAACCTTTTTAACACTTTCCAACAAGGTTGAAAATTGTTAATGACTTCGTTTTGTCAGTCTATCGTCACTGTAACTCACGTAAATATTCATGGAATTTCTTGAAACTGATATATGTTATTCAAGTTCACCATCGGATGTTCCCTGTTGAAGATGCAGTGAATACCTCTACTGATTTGTGTACAGGACATCCGAAAGTATTCCAAAGCATTGTGTTCTATGGAAGGTATTTCTACAAACCATATTTTAATACCTTTATTTTACACAAATCTTAATGAATTTGAAATACGTTATTCAAGTTCACTACTGGATGTTTCGCATTGAAAATGGAGTAAATACCATCACTCGTTTGCATACAGGGACACCCGAAAGTATTCCAAAGCATTGCGTTCTACGAGAGGCATTTCTATAAACCAAGTTTTAATAAATTTACTTAGCAAAATCTTAATGCAATTAAAATACGTTATTCATATGCACAAAAGAATGCTTTCCATAGAATATAGTATGATTAATATTAGATTTACATGGCTAACCAAAAATATTCAGTTACATTAAGGACTATTATTGGAAATTTTCTAGAATTGCATTTTCGTTTATATTTAACGTTTTTATCCCTTTCTACATTTTTTTAAAGTGTGAAAATGATTTCAATTTGTGTATCTGTCTGTCCGGCAGTCCATCTATTCATCGGCCCGTCCCCATCGTCCTCAAATATTTTCCTAATTTTTAAAAATTGATATATGTTATTCAAGTTCCTTATAGAATTTTTCCTATTTAAAATGACTTTAATAGGTCCTGTACAACTGGTTTGTATTCAGGGACACCCAAAATAATTCCCGTCATTGCGTTTTAGGCAGATATTTTTATAAATCACATTTAAATAACTTTATACTGTAAAAGTCATAAAGAAATTGGCATTTATGTTAATATGCTAATATATTGTTTTGTATAGAATATAATATGGTTAACCTTCAGATTTATAGGGCCACGCTAAAATATTCAGATAGATTAAGGGCTGCAATTAGAACCTCAGGGCTGTATTTCTTTTGTGTCAAGCAATTTTAACACTTTTCAACAATGTTTAAGAGATTATTAGTACAATTAGTATATCTGTATGCCTTTCAGTCCTTATGTGTGTTCGTTATGTGATAATGTAGGCAAACAACATTGAAAGTTATACAACAAGTATGTACAGTTGGAAATGGTTAACAACCAATACGCACCGCATTATTTTTCGTTCTTGTTTCATTTTTAAACAGGGAGAAAATTCACATAAGAAAACCCATTGGGGTAAAAATTATCCCGTGCGTGTACTAACGCAATGTAAATGGGTGCGTGTGTTGACGTGTAAAAAGGAAGTGTTTAAAATGTATTTTATTTCACGATATTTAGATTTGAATTAAGCAAATTTTACTCGAATGTGATATTATTTCGTAATTACATAAAACACCAAACGGCTTAAAAAGTTTTATTTATCGTATGGTTGTACACAGTACGACGTTATATTTAATAGTGTACGATGACAGGTGTCTTGCTTTTGACCTTATGATGGATAAAAATTTACCATCTATTAATTTGTAAGTGCTAGCTTAAAATCAGTCAAAGTGCATTATTTTCATTAAAAAATACTGGCAAACACTATCTAGTTAGCATATTTTAACGCTACTAATATTGATGCACGTTTTTATTATTTTGATTGTCACGACTTGTTGCTATACAAACTGTTCTTCTTATAATTCTGGAGAATTTTATTTCAAATAATTAAAAAATTCAATTTCTTGCATCTATCATAAAAAAAGTTTTGTTTAACTAACATTGTTGATTTAAATGTAATTTGAGTTTATTTATTTATGTCCCTGTTAATATATCATACTTCCAGTATTTATTCTTTAACGCACAGCTATTTCAAATTTCCTAATTATTTAGCCATACGTATAAAATAATAAAATTCGAATTTCACTACTTTTTAAAGTTTTCGATATCATTAGATGTAAAACAAAGTTTTTAATTATAAGTGAAGAAAATACAAGGTAAGTCAAAATGAATATAGTGATTACAAACGGCTATAACTATTTAACGGAAAAGAATTTATCGATAAAATTAACACAGAATGTAGACGGAACTCCAAAATGTTGTATACATACGTCATAGATGTTCTTTGTGACTTCCCTTAGTCACACGGACAACATCTAGACGGTTGTCCATTTCACGTCATACATTCTGAAGCATATCTGCAGTCACCGACGCTGCGCAAATGCGTACTTTGAAACCCTGCGTTTTTTATCTATGGGTTTATCTGAAAGACAGGGTGTATGTGCTTCCCATGCCCAAAACAATTGAAGAACTCAAAGTACGCATTTGTAATGCGCTTGCGTCGGTGACTGAACAAATGCTTCAGAATGTATGGCGTGAAATGGACTACCGCCTAGATGCTGTACGTGTGACCAAGGGAAGTCCCATAGAACATCTATGACGTATGAATACAAAATTTTGAAGTTCCATCTACATTCTGTTTTAATCTTATCGATAAATTCTTTTTCATTAAATAGTTATAGCCGTTTGTAATCGCTATATTCATTTTGACTTACCCTGTATTTCCCCATCTAAAAGACTTCGTCTCTATTATTTATGTACATTTCTCCTTTTTTGTGTGTGTTTAAAGGGCAAAACTATAAAATTTAAGTTATACACACGTGATGTTTATTTTAAATTAAAAAAAAAAAAAAAAAAAAAAAAAAAACCTCGCTTTTTATCGAAAGGATAACAGTAATTTTAGTAGACTTTCCTGACTATTTTTGCTACTGGAAAAATCCTTTAATGGACACTATTCCTGTGACGTCACCGTAGGTAAAATCGCCGAACACGTGGCCGATATTTTGTAAACAAATTAGATTCAAGATGCCATTTTATTGTTACGCATAACATTTTCCTAAATATTTCTGCAGTGAAACTTAATAATAATGTTCAAACAAGAACAAAAGATAAATGTAAACAACTGAATCGAATGATGAAGTTAAGACTATTCTAAATCGTAAAATTGCAGAACATTTTATGTATATATACACACACACACATATATATAATGAATAAAGATTAATAAGAACATTTTATACACACACACACACATATATATAGACATCAAAGCTTAAATAATTAGAATTTCAATCACTTTAATAAAGGAATTTATTAAATGGAACATCCGTTTAAATTTGTTAACATCGCCACAGTTCAAATGGCAACTTTTAATATTACATATGTTGATTAATATAAAAGTATATTATTAAAACTGGATTAAAAACAAAATAAAGATATCACTATATCACTCTTACTTCAATTTCATATAATCTGTAACTCTTATAAATAACATTGCAAGATAAAAATTTGCAAGCCACAATGCTTCGTTATGGTAGAGTTGAGGATTGTTTCCGTAACCAGCTGATATTCTTGTAGCCTCGAATCCAAAGTGGGAATATGGTCCATTTGAGGGGATTTTTTTTTTTCTGTACAGCGTGACATTTACAGGATCCTTAGAGTTTAAATCAAAAGATACTACGAAAGGTTTATGATTCAGTTTGGAAATTTCGCTGTCCTATGTCATCGGAATGTAATAGATATTTAACGAGGATTTCCTATGAAAAACATATAATATTTCATATAACATTTCATATCCAACAAACAATTCTTAGTAAAATGGATTGTATGTTTTTTTTTTTTTTTTTCCCCCGATGCTGCTATTTACAAATAATGAGTTTCTGAAATAGTTTTCCTTGATTAAATAATACTTTTTTGAAATTGTGACAAATTGCCACTAGTATTTTTAAAAGGAAAAAAAAAAAAAAAAAAATCTGGAGTGACTCCACTCGACTTTCCGAATATTGAGTAATTAACAGTTTTGTAGATAAAGTAAAGAAAGAGGAGTTATTAAACAAACGAAAGAGAGAAAACCATAATAGACTGTTTGAGTATTTTTCTCCATATATTACACGATGGATTTAACGCTACTGAACTTTGAGCCCATAGATCATAATGATAAAGAATTTTTCGTTGTGTCCCTGTAAAATCCTATAAATGCTAGATTCACCAAAATGCTTATAGTTAGTTCAACAGTGATTTATAATATTCATATAAATTTTCAGCTCAGTTGAATAAGACGTTTAGGACGCTATCACACTTTTAAAAATTTGGCCCCATAGGCCATAATGATAAAGAATTTTTCTTGGTGTCCCTGTAAAAAAACTATAAGTGCTAGATTTTCCAAAATCTATACAGATTGAGTGTCTGTGACCGATAATATGTGTATAAATTTTTTGCTCAATTGAATAAGACGTTTAGATGCTATCGCACTTTTAAGATTTTGCTCCCATAGGCCATAATGATAAAGAATTTTTCTTTGTGTCCCTGTAAAAAAACTATAAGTGCTAGATTCATCAAAATCAATAGGGTTCGTTCTACGGTTACTTGCAATATGCGTACCAACTTATAGCTCATTCGAGCAAAGCGTTTAGACACTAGCGTGTTCAATCACACACATACACACATACATACACACACACATACTACATACATCATCGTAAAAATATTGAAAACGGACTCAGTGGACCTCGAAACGTATAGAAACATCGAAATCTCAAATTCGGATTTTTGACATGATTACAATACTTTCCTCACTATAGTGTTCGGAAAGTAAAAATGGTTAGTGGTAAAACTCGGTAGGTATGCTATAGAACAACTGACTGTGAATGTAGTCTGTATCTTTATTAAGATAGTTTGTAATTATTTTAAAAACATTTAACTTGTTGAATTTATTTTACTTTTACTTTTATACTTTAAATTTTTGCAACTCAAAAATCATTTTTTTTTTCCTTCCGCCAGCATTAAATTTTAGAATAATACTAACAAATATTATCCCTTTTAGGTAGAATTTACAGATGCTCACAAGGTTCCCATTATATCTAATAAGTACGCCCTCTATCCTATGGATAATGCAGACCTGCATCAACATCCTCTGCATCCATATCGACATGGAAATGCCATCGTTAGACAACCAAACCGAATGCAAGAAGCATTCTTACCACTCACTGATGAACTGAGCTACGAAATACCATCTTCCGCGGGATCTGAGAAGGAGGCAGAGGATGAAGAGGAACAGGCCAGTGTTCCCATAATGCTGTGTATATCCATTGTCGTTAGTTACATTTGTGGTGGTGCAACAATGTTTTCATATTGGGAAGGATGGGATTTTGCAGATAGCTGTTATTTCTGTTTTATCACTTTGACCACTATAGGATTTGGTGACATGGTTCCGGGAACAGCAGTGCTATCAGACGATGCCCAACTAGCCCTAGGGATGTGCTCTTTATACTTGCTGTTTGGAATGGCTTTAATAGCCATGTCATTTAATTTAGTGCAAGAAGAAGTGACAAAATCGATGACAAGTATAGGGAAAAGAATCGGTATACTTTCAGATGAAGACGATGACGACGATGATATTTAATATGATTTTTTTTTTTTTTTATAATTTCTCTTACTTGGCCATATTCTTGTGACCACTAGACATTTTCTGCCTTTTTTGCATTTTTGTTATACTTTTGAATATTTAGTGATTCGGTATGACTCTAAATCATTACCCAGATCTACGAATCGTACTTTTCAATTTTGTTTATGCACTGTTTTGTGTTTCGATACGCTGAATTCAGACGCTGTTTCGATACGCTCCGTTCTCTAATGTGCTTCGATACGCTGAATTCAGAAATGTTTGTCTTTTCTTCCTATATCACGTATGAGTTTTTTACTGAGTAAGGATGAAGATCGGAAGAATTCACAAAAATGGTATAACAAATTCGAAACAATTAATGTATAAAATACATTAAAATAGGGTGTTATGCACACATTATCTATTAAATGTGTTATTTTGCATCGAAACTCCGTTTAGGAGGAGGGGTGGGGGGGGGGGGGTGGAATTCTCTATGCAGCATCCAACAACAATCTCCTAACATGTTAACACTTCATCGTTCCTAATACCTCCTCTACATTTCTTTGGTGTCTTGATGAAATAGCTCTCCTTGTTCTTCTCTCACATCACCTAAATTTTTTTGGAAATATCTTAGATGGGAGTTTAAAAAGTACAGCAGAAAAACACATGACCTTGAAAAAAAAAATTTCATCGCAAACCTACTAAATTATGTAAAAATTATTGTGGTTCCAATGAAAAATAGTTTTTTTAATTAAAGTTGTCTTGTTTGTAATTCACTCTTTAGATTTTTCTCTTCTGAATAGCGCCCAAGTATTGTCAATGGGATTAAAGTCCGGAGAGTTACCTCGTCAATACAGAAGGAATATTTTACTATCTAAAATTTCTTTACAGATCTGGCAGTGTGACATGGTGCCCCGTCTTGCTTAAAGAGGTAGATGCCATAGGGAAACTATTTTTTCTTTGCTGAGGTAATACAAAAATATAAGAAATGCAGAAAATGTCTTGTGGCTAATAATATGGCCAGAGAGAGTATATAATTACTTCTGATCTCATAATTTAAATTTTTAAGGAAATAAGTTGCCATCTCAAAAACCGTTGTAAAATAAACTTTAATTAACTACTTTTCATACGTATTTTTAATTAATCACAAAATAGAAACGGAAAAAAAAAAAATATATATATATATATATGTGATGAATTAATTACTGGATGAAAGAGAGATGACAGGCGCAGCACAAAATGACGACTAGGCTTTCTTTCAGGAAACATCTTTATTGCTCCAGTATTTCTAAGTCGGGACAGGGTAAGGTGAATGGAGTCTTAGTCCGACACTCTGCCGATCCACGGGCTGTTCAAGCGGCGGCCGAATCTGTTGGGGAGGCCTGTAGGACCTACATAATTTCAGAGGAAGACCGCAGCGTGGAATTGTTTAACAAGTCAAGATCGTGGCAAGAAGTGTCCGTTTGTTTAATGTTTGGGCTTTTATACCTAATTTTCTGAGCTGCTGGTTGGTCCTTTAGATCGTCTGGGCTCTTAAAAGGAATTTCTGGGATTAATTAATATGCAGCTCAATGCAACGGCAGTTGCAAATTGCACTAATGTCAGCGAATTTCGACTTATAATTTCGTTCCTTTTCTGATTTCTGAGTTATAAAGTCTTCTGCTAGGAAACAATCTTTAAAGGGCAATTACGAATTATTCACGATTATAATTTTGATTAGCGATTTTCACACTTTTAAATTGGGTTTTTCAATAATTTAAAACTATTTATTTTTATCCCTTTCATATATATACATATATATATATATATATATATATATATATATATATACATAAATATATAGTGCAATAAGAGCTGGATTAGGCGTTGTATAAATAAGACAAAGCAGATAAAACTTCTTGTCATGAATTTTGTAATTGCCTACAGTGAGTTGTAGGGAATCATAACTTAGAAACAGGAGATATATACTAAGCCCTTCGCACCAAGCCATGCATTTTCTTGTACGCTACAATAACTTCAAATTGAAAAGAATAAATTTAATTCAAGAACAGTTATAACTATCTCGTTATTATAATTGGACATAATTCCAAGAAGTGGTTCACCTTACAGTAAGTCAAATGGTTTCCAAGTGACACCAAGAATTTGTTTCTAAGTATTGTTTGGGGGATTTTCCTGTTTTTCTTTTTAGAACAAGGAAAAATTCAGTAAATGATTATAAAGTACACTGGAAAAAGCAAATATACTTTTTTAATAATAAAAAAGATGAAAGTTTTTAAAGCAATCCCAATTTCTTTTCCTCCTATATTTCAAAAACCATGTTCTATATTTTTTAGAAAAGTTTTTCTAATCGATGACTAAAATGTTTTATAATAAAATACTTTGCTATTCAATATAAAGGTTTTTTTCTCTTCTGTTTTGTTAAAAATAATGTTCATTTTCATACAACATATTTCCTATACATATTTGTGAAAGACAGAAGTCAACTATTTTGAATAAGTTGTGATTTTGAATGACGTAATTAAATGTAGGTAACTTGAATCAACAAATTATATAAAATTATAAAAAAGTTAAAACCCTTTTATTCTTTTTAGTTACAAAGGTGTAAAAGTTACACAGTGTTTTCATTCATTTTTTAGAAATAACATTTTTTCTAACATTTACGGATTTAAACATTTTAATAATATTATTGTTAATTGGCTCGACGCTTTTGTATATTATTTATACGACTACTTGCTAGTGTATGACAAAATTACGGATAATCATTCGTACAATTTTTATTGTCTTTGAATATCGCATGAAAATAATTTAAATATATATATATATATATATATATATATAAACTTCATTAAACAGAGCCATGTGATTTATATGCATTATAGAAAAAACTACCAACTGTACTCACATCTTATATCGTTTAACCTTCAATGTATTTTCGCACCGTGATTACACCCTAAATTATTTATAATTAAACATTAAAATTCTTGAAAAAGTCACAATTTGTTCGTTTTTATTAGGTTGATTTCTTTAGAAATCGACCTAATGCAATCACTTCGTTTATCTATATATCTATCTATAATGAAAATTTTGTCATCACGATAACTCCCGAAAAAATACTCCAAATCGAACCAAATTTGGACAGTGAACTGATCTTATAAATATCTTGGATGAATTCGTTAACCAAGTTGCTCCGACTTTTTGTTTTCAAGTGGCAGCCACTTGAAAATTTCAAACCGACATTGTAAAAAGCGTATTTAAAGCAAGATTTGCTTGAATTTTTATGTAAATCTAGACTACATAAGGGTCTAAATGAACTTAATAAAGTGGCGGATATCTTAAGTTAAGTGGGGCCACTTGAAATTAGGCAACCACTTGAAAATTTAAAATCATGATAACTTCTGAAATAGTACTCCAAATCGAACCAAATTTGGACAGCGTCTTAACTTGTGTTATGAATATCTTGGATGAGTTTTTTAACCAAGTTGCTTCACCATTTTGTTTTCAAGTGGAGACCACTTGAAATTTTCAAATTCAAATTGTAAAAAGCGTATTCCGAATTCGTTTGAATTTTGATGTATACATAGACTATATAAGTGTCTCAATGAAGTTTATTAATGAACGTATCCGCCATTTTTAAAAAGTGGATGATATCTTAAGTTAAGCAGGGCCGCTTGAAATCAGGCTACCACTTGAAAATTTAAAATCCCGATAACTTCCGAAATAATATTCCAAATCGAACCAAATTTGGACAGTGTCTTAACTTGTGTTATTATGAATATCTTGGATGAGTTTCTTGGATGAGTTCGTTAACCAAGTTGCTCCGACTTTTTGTTTTCAAGTGGCAGCCACTTGAATATTTCTAACCCACATTGTAAAAAGCGTATTTAAAGCAAGATTTGCTTGAATTTTTTTTGTAAATCTAGACTACATAAGGGTCTCAATGAACTTTATTAATGAAATCTGCCATTTTTAATATAGTGGCGGATATGTTAAGTGAGGCCACTTGAAATCAGGCTACCACTTGAAAATTTTAAATCGCGATAACTTCCGAAATAATACTCCAAATGGAACGAAATTTGGACAGCGTCTTAACTTGTGCTATGGATACCTTAGATGAGTTTCTTAACCAAGTTGCTCCACCATTTTGTTTTCTAGTGGAGACCACTTGATATTTTCAAATTCAAATTGTAAAAAGCGTATTCTGAATTTGTTTAAATTTTGATGTATACATTGACTATATAAGTGTCTCAATGAAGTTTATTAATGAACGTATCCACCATTTTTAATAAAGTGGCGGATATGTTAAGTTAAGCGGGGCCACTTGAAATCAGGCTACCACTTGAAAATTACGATAACTTCCGAAATAATACTCCAAATCGAACCAAATTTGGACAGTGTCTTAACTTGTGTTATGAATAACTTGGATGAGTTTCTTAACCAAGTTGCTCCACCATTTTGTTTTCAAATGGAGACCACTTGGAAATTTCAATTTCAAATTGTAAAAAGCGTATTCCGAATTTGTTTGAATTTTGATGTACACATAGACTATATAAGTGTCTCGATGAAATTTATTAATGAACTATGGATTTTCTCGCCAAAAATCGCCAAAAAAGTCGCCAAGTGGAAAAGTCGCCAAATTTGGCGCCAATTCCATTACCTGCAATATTGGAGCTTTTTAATGTGTTTTTAAGGGGAAATTAGGCTATTTTAACGTTAAAACAAACTAGAAATGCAAAAAATTAACATTTAATCAACTTACTAAGCCTCTTTAAAAGAATTTCTATCAAAAAAAAAAAAAAAAAAATTTGAATTATTTTCAAATTTGCAACAATATCTTACATTAATTAGTTCACTGAGCACCTTTCTCTGCCATTTTGATCCAAGTGGCAGCCACTTAATTTTTCAACACGATGACTTCTGAGATTCTGAATTAATTCCAACTATATTTGTACAGTAGTCTTATCTCACAAATGCATTTGATATATTTGACAACTTGGCCCACCATCTTGTTTCCAAGGGCCGGCCACTTGAAAAGTTTAAATTCACATAAAAAAGTATTTATGAACCAATTTGCTTAAAACTCCATATGTAGATAGCCTATATCAATATTTCTACTAATTCGTTTATAATTTGTAGCCGCCATTTTGAAACAAAATGGCGGCTTGATAAGAAAAAAGAAATCAACCTACCCTTCCGAATAAGCCGGAAGGACTTGTTTTTTTCTTTCTCTTACCCATAAATATGGAAGGAAAAGTAATGTTTTTGGGTAACATTTTCGAAATTGAGTTTTTCTTATATTCACAGTTTTTGAGGTCAGATGAACCCGAAAATCATGTTTTTAGCGGTTGGTCTGTGCGTGTGTGTTACCAGCATATCTCAAGAACAGATTATAGCAGGAAGTCCAAACTCACAATGGAGGGTCACCAACTGTTCAAAAGGTATTTATATATGTTATATATCCTCTTAAAGCTCTAACTGAGCTGATCATAAAAATATCCATTTTATCGGCATATGCGCCCCCTAGCGTGAGTTATTATCAATTAAAGTTTGTAAATTGCAGGCTCTTCAGTAATGTACTTTGAAGAATTTCTATCATTAGAATAAATTTTTTACCAGATTCTCGTGCTAATTATGACTATTTATAATGTTAGTATTTTATTATGTGTGTTTAATAATTATTTTGTGGCAGCATTAAATTTATAAAACGAATGCTTTATACATGTAGTCATGTGTAAAATATTTACAATCAGAAATATTTTCCTGTACATCGACATAATCGATATTTTGGATATTGACATTGCATGGGGGAACAATAGAAGAAATTTAATGCACTAACATAGTAATGGAAGGGGAAAATAAGCGAAAAAAATAAATTTCTACTTTTAAAAAATTAATAATTATATTATTACCTACAATATGATATTTTAATGAAAATGAATATATAAAGTAACACTTTTCTTCGTTACTATAAAAATTTTCTTTTTTACTTTATTTTTATTTTCTTCTTAACATTTTCATACAGTTTAGCATGTATAAATTTTTTGTTGACACAAAGTAATTATTAAACAGTAAAATACTTTATATGTAATAATAATAATATATATATATATATATATATAATAACATGTATATTTATTTATTTTTCAATGGCGTGGTACTTCCAAATGAGCATTGACTGTACGGTCGCTGAACTGATAACCATTTATGGAGGAGTACCCAATGGGCGGCCATTGACACCACTTAGAGGGAGGGATAATAAATCCATGGTTTGTCCAGGATTCGGACCCGGCCCTACTGTGACGGAGTTAGGGATGCTAATCACCACAAGAGCGACCTTTACTAATAATATATACAATGGTTTTTAGAATGAGAATCTTTTATAAAACTGATTATAATGACTATACGAAGTACATTGTTAAAGAATCTGTAATTTAAAAACTTTAATTGAGAATAACTCACGCTAGGGAGCGCATTTGCCGATAAGATGGACGTTTTCGTTGTCAGCTCACTAAGACCTTTCAGATGATATATAATATGTATAAATAGCTTTTGAACAATTGGTGACCCTCCCTTGTCAGTATTCTAAATCTGTATCATATAGTGATGCGGTACTAAATTTTTCATTGAGATCAAGCAAATAGCAAATGATTCATGTACAGGGACATGCAAGGGAATTCGAATACATTATGTCTATGGGGGGGGGGGGGAATTTCTGGTAAGTACTATACTTGAAAATTGCTGCAAATGTATTTCATTTTGTGTTAAGTATTTTTCATGTAAAATAAATTTAAGTAAACAATGTGATGTGCATAAAGTTTATAGACAACATATAGGGCTACCCAAAATTAAATTGAACCTTCTTTTCTATTGAATGTAATTGATGGAAGTGTTTTGCAGTATTTTACTATGTTGACGAATATCACTCAGGAAAGAAAATTAATTTTTCATACCAATACTGTTTTTATTTTTATTTTTTTATTATATATTCAACTCTGATTTTTTGTATATCACGTTTTGAGGTGCTCTAAATACGAAAGCCCAACTTTTAGCGGTTGATCTGCATGTATATCTGTTATCAGCATAACTTAAAAACAACTGTCTACAGGAAATTTAAATATGATATTTTGAAGTTCATATTAGGTTGCCACTTATTTGATTAAGACTGGAAAGTTTAAAGGCAAATTATTAAAAGCCTTGATTTTAGGCACTATATCTGAACGGGGAATGGAAGGAGGCGGTTATCTCCCCTCACATAGAATTATATGTCAACTAAAACTGTTCTTAAACCTGTTTTAGCTTATTTTTACTTTCTTCTGTATTCAATAGAAGAAAGTATTGGATTCGTAAAAATTTTCGACTTCTGGTTTTTGATGGATTTAAGCGTTTTGAGAGCTGTAGAACACGATTTGACTATTTTTTAAAAATGTCTGTCTGGCTGTGTGTGTATATGACAAAATTTTGTGGCAACTGTATCTCAGGAACTACAGCACAGAATTTCATACAAATTGGTATGTAGTTGCACCTTGACATAAATTAGTGCCTATCAACTTTTGGTAAAAATTGTCTTACAGGTTGCGTTGCCATCCCGCTTTTTCTAAATTTTTAACATGGTGGTATAGGATAAAATTTTGCATAAATGTGTACAAAGAGAATTATTTTTTAATAATCATTATGAAATTTACCAGAATTATTTATAATAGAGATAGTCAACTGGGGAAAAAAAAATTATGTGTAGGAGCCTCGCCTCCACCCCCTGGAGGGGAAGTCCCCCCTCGAGGGGAGTAAATTTTCATGATGGGTATCTTTCAAAAGAGCTCGCCAGTACCTTTAAAACGAATGGTTGAACCATAGATCTGCGATAATGTAAAATGAAGTTATCGATTTTTTTCATTTTTAACAAAAAAAAAAAAAAAAAAATTTTTTTTTTTTAATGTAATATTGAGAACAAAATTGACTTTTTTTTTTTTTTTTTTTTTTTTTTTGATATTTAGTGTTATACTACTTCTCTAATATGGAAATCGTCTGCATTATCATGGAAGATAACTTTTTTAAATAATAATTTTAATAAATTGTTTTTACTGTGGGAATTTGTATATTAAAATATAGAAGAAAGTCATGTGGTGGACACAACACACTAGTTTTTTAAGTAGATTGATCTTTATTATCTCACCTTATTGATCATACGACTTAATCTGTGATCTGTCTTTATAATATTGATATACAGGGCAAGAGAAAGTCGCGTGAGTGACACACGAGATTATCTTTCTTTTCTTTGTAATTTATGAAGCTTCTTACAGAGATTAAATGGCTACACGTGCCCAGCAGTAAAACACGTATATTTTTTCTGTTTCGATGTAAAATCAGCTGCGTTGATGCACTAGATTTTTTGAAAGACTAATTAAAAAGACATGTTTATGTAAACAAGCTTTAAAGAAATACTTAAATGCATCTAGTCTCATAGACTATACAAGTAAAGATTTCGCACAAATGGTTTTATTTCTACTACAAGGTCTGTCTGAAAACCAGTGACAATAACTGTGTGGTGCAAATTAAAAGAATTTATTGAAAAAACGTTATTGTTCTCATATTGAATTAGGCATTAACTTCTATTCGAAAGGTACAAAATTTATATTTACATTTAATTAATTTTTTTGTGTGTATTTTTTATATTAATAAATAAGAAGGTGACCGAACATACCTTTGAAAATCATGAAGAACAACGAACCAATATTCGGTCTTGTTTGACAAAATGAGTAAAAAAAAAAAAGAAAAAAAAACATTCTTTGGTTCATAAATATTTTTACTTTCCGAACACTATAGTGAGGAAAGTATTGTAATCATGTCAAAAATCCGAATTTGAGATTTTGATGTTTCTATACGTTTCGAGGTTCAATGAGTTCGTTTTCACTATTTTTGCGATGATGTATGTATGTGTGTGAGTGAACACGCTAGTGCCTAAACGCTTTGTCCGAATAAGCTGAAAGTTGGTGCGTATATTGTAAGTCACCATAGTACGAACCCTATTGATTTTGGTGAATCTAGCACTTATAGTTTTTTTTTTTTTTTTACAGGGACACAAAGAAAAATTCTTTATCATTATGGCCTATGGGGCCAAATTTTTAAAAGTGTGGTAGCGTCTGAACGCCTTATTAATCTGAGCAAAAATTTTTACACATGTTATAGGTCACAGTTACACCAACTGTATAGATTTTGGTGAATCTAACACTTACAGCTTTTTACAGGGACACAAAGAAAAATTCTTTATCATTATGACCTATGCGACCAAATTTTTAAAAGTGCGATAGCATCTAAACGTCTTATTCAATTGAGCTGAAAATTTATATGAATATTATAAATCACTGTTGCACTAACTATAAGCACTTTGTTGAATCTAGTATTTATAGGTTTTTACAGGGACATAACGAAAAATTCTTTATCATTATGATCTATGGGCTCAATGTTCAGTAGCGTTAAATAAAACATCGTGTAATATGTGGATAAATGTACTCAAACACTCTATTATGGTTTTCTCTCTTTTGTTTGTTTAACAACTCCTCTTTCTTTACTTTATCTACAAAACTGTTAATTACGCAATGTTCGGAAAGTCGAGTGGAGTCACTCCAGATTTTTTTTCCAACAGCACGTAATATTGGCTTGGTCAACAATATGTCTGGTAAAAAAATGAATAACAGTCTTGTCAAGCAATACATATTTACGATTTAGCTTGTGTTACCTTGTGATCTTGTCCTGTTTGGAAATATATTAAAGATGCAACTAATGACAAAATATCTTCCGTCAACAGCGAAGAATTCCGTATTTGTATTTATAATTCAATTCAGAGGTAAGAAGATTGTGTAAAACCTGATGGTTACTCTTTTGAAGGGAGTCTTAAGGCTTAAGATAAAAGTAAATATGTTAGTAAATATTGTTTCTTCTTTGAGTTATTGATCCAATGCGATTATTTTTCAGAATTACCTTGCATTTTCAATGGGAAACATGCTACAGTTCATCCTAAGTAACATATATGACTCTCAAGGTATTTAAAAATGTTTGCAGGAGTAAGAGAGCTCACACAGGCAATCAATCCAAATTTGTATAAATTTTTCAATTTTGTTGCAAAGTGTTGAAAACAATAACTATTGTACGTGGTATGTAGTACATTAAGTAATAAGACTGGCAACGTAGCGTTCATAACTCTTTGGAGGTAAGATTTAGAGATGTTGCAGACGAATACGTGATACGCTTTCAGTATAAGTTTCAACTTGCTGCAATCATTTGGTTATCTGTGTAGAGGCTTTTTTTTTTTTTTTTTTTTGTGTGTGTGTGTGTGTGTACAGTCGGGGGGAAAAAAACGCAACACTCGCTGTAATTTCGTTATTAATTGACGCAGGAACATCTAATAGACATAATTCAACAGGAAATTAAAAGCACTTTCTGAATATGTCCTCAAATTTTGAATTAGGGGTCATCTACATATTGAAATGAGTGCCAACATTGATTTTTTGTTTAGCAACACCCAATTTTGACTTCATTTTCGAATTTCTGAGAGTCTGGCAGTGCGGAAAAGTATACTGTTTGTATACTTTATCTTTAGTATTTATAGAGTTATAATCAAAATTGTGTTGGGGGTTATCTGTAAATGTAGAAAATTAAAATTAAGATCCTATAAGAAATAAACAAAATTTTAAAGTTTCACACCGGAAATCTTTTAGGAAAAAAATAATTATAAAAATTAATAAAACGTTGCATCTTTTCCAGTTCTTTATTCATCCTGAATTCAATTTTTTAGATTTGTGTATACTTCAGTACTTTTTTAGATAATTTTAGGTCTATTTAAATACATTATACTTGCGATTAGTCCATACAGTACTCTTTGAAAAAGTGCAATATTTTTCAAGTAAAAGTGTCTATTATAGCTGTACTGATCACCAATAAAGCTTAAATTTTCTTTCGTAGGTAACATAATAGACGAAATGAAATAATATATATATATATACAACAACGCATAAACTAAACCTTTTCGGATAAATTATTATAAGGGTTCATGAAGTAAATATTAAACAATTTTAATCGCACTTACCAGCTTTTGGTCAGTTGAACTCTTTGGAACTGTACGATTCGTCTTATAATCTCTATGAAAATATATTTTCTTAATTAACCCTTTCGCGACTGCTGACGTAGATTCACGCCATTTCAAAATCTATAACTCTGTCAGTGGGCGTTTCTTTCGTAATTTGTGTGTTACATATTTCTTAAGTTAAATTTTACCCAGTTTTCATATTTTTGCAATAAAATATACTACGGATAGAAATATATTGATTAGAAAGAATATAATTATAATGTATATCCATTTGTAATATAATCGTGAATACAGAAAATTTGTTCGAAAATATTATATTTTGAGAGTATAATGCCCGTAGGCGGGTCTTACTGTCAAAAAGACAAAATCCTGTGGTCGCAAAAAGTGTTAAAAGTTAAAGTATGTTTTTAAAAATGTATAAAGTTAAAATATATTGATAAAATTTTAAAGACTAAAGTGTCCTTAAAATAATAATCCTCCCCCCTACAAAATAAATAAATAAATAAAATAAAATAAAGCAATATATGAAGCAAATGATTAAGCCTTTTCTTAACTATGACGGTAGTTAAGAAACGATTTTACAATTCCATTCGTTTTTTATATTTGAAAATCTCACATTAAATCTATTTTTCTATTTAAAACAGTAAACCCCGCCTATTTAGTTATTTTTTTTTTCTTCTAATGTTCGTTTGTAGGATTCAAAATTTATCACCAATTAATCAATGAAGTAAATACCGCTTGTGCGTATTTTTGTCAACATAAAATGTTAAACACGAATACTCAATGTCACATTTACTTTTTTTTTTTTTTCTGTATTGTTTTGTTTTGAAGAACGATGAAGGCGGGGTTGGCCTTCTTTAGAAAACAGGAATTCTTGATGCTAACACTAATGTCTAAAAATCATCATTTTTGTTTCATTTCTTTGCGTTTGACGTTGTTGTTATATAATTTGACCCGTAAATAAAAAATAAAAATATTTTGTTTAATTGTCTTAGTTATTTTTAAAGATTTGATTCGTTATCTCATGCAAAACTTTATAAGACACGGCCCCCTAAACCCCTCCAAAAGAAAGATTTATTTATATCTCGAAAACTAATAACTGGAATGAGCTGCAAATTTGCACACCCATATTTTTCAGCATTAGGATTCATTTTATGTAAAAATTAATATAGGTCATAATTCATAAATTTTATAAATATGAATTTATTAATATTTTTCAGAATCAAATGTAATGATGGATTATGTTTGGATTTCTTCACTGTATCTCGTAAAAAAAAAAATTATATCGATCAAGTTACTTTTTGTGAAGATATTAATAAAAGTTTGAAATATGAATTTAACATTAGCACCTTCAAACTTTGAACGCTTATAACTCTGTAAAAAAATGAGTAAAATATACAACCAATATACTTTTTCGGGTTGTCGCGATCCCAGGAATTCAAATATAAAATAAAAATGGGGCATTACCATTGAAAAAAATCAATGTTGGTGCGCGTTTTAATATGTAGACGATCCCTAATTCAAAATTTCTGTTCTTTTTATTAAACTACTCACAATTCCCCGTCGAATGATACCTATTACATTTTTCTACATCGATCAGCAACGAAGTTACGTTGAGTGTTGCGTTTTTTTTTTTTCCTGGACTGTACATGCGTGTAAAGCAGTTTTTTCCTTGTGCGTTCTCAGGCCCTGATTACCCAATAGGCACGAGAAGAATGTGCTTCCCCTGGAAAATTTTGAATAGGCCCCAAATTAAGAAAAAAAAAAAATGGGCCCCGAATTGTAAAGCTTTTATACATTCATTTATAATGGAATAATTTCATATATTGTGGTGAATATAGGCTTTCACTAGTTTATATTTTGGTACAAAAATCGAAGTGAATTTGCTTGTCTATGTTTTAAGCGAATTTACTTGTCCTCAATTCCAGGTAACTACAAAATTTAATGAAAAATTTATAAATTTTTCAAGATGTTTGTATGAGTCTTTAGACCAAGAAGTCAATGGGGGCCCCCAAACGGATTTGTGGTTCCTCTCAATTGTAAGGTTAATCGGGCCCTGTGCGTTCTAAAAATGATTTACTTTAATTTCTAACAAAGCTGTGCTACTAGGTTTCGTTTCAGTACAACAGAAACTTTTTACAAATCTCCAGCAGGCCTGCAGTACTTTGTAAAGGGATGAGAGATTTTCATAAAGAAGAATGGTCCATTGAAGATGGATCATGTATCAGAAGGCTTTCATCGTCAAAAAAAAAAAAAAAAAAAAGATGAGGATTTGGAATCTTGTGTGTTTAGGTCGTCGATTGACAGTCAGAATGATCGGGAAGGAGTTGAATTTGAATCCCATCATTATTCATTGAGAACAACTGGGTTTTGCATCACGACCATGTCACACAGCAGCTTAAATAAACAAATTTTTGGTCAGTAAAAGCATTAACCTGGCTCCCCACCCTACTAATTCACCTGACTTGAGTTCTTATGAATTTTCCCTTTTTTTTTTTTCAAGTTAAAAAAATTACCTCTAAGAGACGTCATTTTGAAACAATTAAAAATATTAAAAGGCTGTAACTGACCTGCTGAAGACCTATTCTATTATGTGAGTTTCAGCACTGCTATGAGTATTGGAAGAACCGTCTCCAGCGCTGAATGGCTTTCTACGGAAGTTATTTTGATGGAGAGAATACTGAATTATAATTTTATTCGTAAAACAAAATTTATAAAATAAACCAGCTTCATTACTTAATTTATATGCCTCGTTTATCACTTTTAATGTACAAAATATAAATAAACACAACAAACAGAACGTTTTTGTAAGATGGCTGTTTTATTTTCAATCATAAAGTGCACAATAAATCCAATATAAAACTATACAAAAAATAAAACAAACTTTCTATAATTCTGGTGCTGAAAAAAAAAAAAAGTAAGAAAGAAAGAAAGAAAAGAAAAAAGAAAATTATTCATAATTTACAAGACTTTGGTTTGAAGCTGTAATAAGAAGTTTTCCCCTTCTTTTTGAATAAAAATATTTTTCATTATCATACAAACTTTGCTTTTCACAGTATAAAGTGCAATTATTTTGCAAAAAATGTAACAGTTTACTTACAAGTTCCGAAACATGTTAAGTGCAATAGTGATTTCTCAGTGCTAACACAACAGATTTGCTGAAAAAAATGTATTTTTACAAAAATTCTTTTCAACATAATTACAATACATATTTTTTTAATGAAATCTGAACAATAATAAAACAATTTACATATATATTTCTCCAGAGATTTAAAATTAATATACATCCCAATTACAAAGGCATTTCGTTTCATTGTATTCTTATTAGAGTATTTGTATTGTCATATCTTTCGATATCTGCCAAGGCCCCACTAAGTGGCCTTCAGATTTTGCTCTCAAAGCTGGTAGACAAAAACTGCCGGTTTCAAACACAGGTCGTTCTTGTCAGCTTAGTCTTTCAGAATTTTCTGCGACTTTCTGAGAAATTTGCATAAATATTTAACAAGACCTTTTAAGAAGTCTCTAGTGGATAGCATTTGACCAAGGCCTCATAAGTAGGCAATAGGCCTTTCTCTACGAAACAAAACACCCTATCTATCAAATTTTGAAGTATTTTTAATATCATTTCTTTTCACATATTTTAAAATATATAAGCTATTTCTGAAATCCACGTACAAACTTGGGGGGGGGGGGGGGGGGGGGGAAGTAGCAACCATCATTGGGATTCAGAAACACATTGGAAAGCAGGGTCCCAAATGTCGCCTTTAAGTGTTAAAGAGACATGAAAACAAAGCAAGGGCACAATACAGTATTAAGCGCTTTATTGCGCAAAAATATAATGCAATACTTAGAAATAATCTCAGGAGGCGTTCGAAATTCCGCCCATGCACGGTTTTGACACCTACACTACATGGGTTGGCGAACATTTTAACGAATACTGAACGTTTTGCGGATTGTAGCAGCAGCAATGGCGATTCTTAAGAAAAAGTCCATATTTCAGAATCTATTGGCGTTTCGTAGACAATAGCTTTCATGGTACTTTACAAATAAAAATCAAGAGGCAATAAATCAGGCCATCTTGGAGGCCATTCACTTTCCACCAGCTACAATAAGCAACCTTCATGTGCTGACCCCAACAGCTCGATTGCAGCGCCATTTATCCATTTTAGAACGTTCCTTCCTATGTGATTCTGATTCCTACTGATGTTTTCTACCTCTCCTCCAAGTTTGTGAGTGGAGTTCAGAAACATCCTGCATACCATATATAGCAGCATTTTAACCACCTATTTTGTATTTTTTTTTTTTCCAAATTATGCTTTAAAACATTAATTACAGTAGAATCTCGATAACTAGTGTTTCAGAGATGACCAAAGGACAAAGGAAGGGGGGGAAAAAAAGGGCGGAAGGCGGAATGTTATGTGGAAAATGTTTGCAAAAAAAGATAGTGGCATATATAAAAAAAAAAAAAAAAAAAAAAAAATGCACCATGATTTAAGAAACAGAAAGAGCATAGAAACAATTAATGAAGAATCAATGAAGCAATCAATGAAGATAATTCGGTTATTCAAGAATCTACTGTATTTTCTTTTCCTTTTTTTTTTTTTTTTTTTTTTTAATAAGTTGATATATTTTATTAGATAAAAATTGTTGTTTTTAAAAATTTTTCATCATTGTTAATATCGGATTTCAAAGCAAGTAATTTAAATGTATATATATAATATAAAACTGATAGCAATAAAATTTACAAGCCTTGTGTTAAATTATATTATGATGTCACCCATTTTATGTTGCTGGTACTTAAAAAAAAATGTCGGAAATAAAGGCTTTTATAATTAGCATGATAATAAATTAATCTACTAAAAAAACATTATCATTTTACTCATGATTTGTACAAAAATAAATTATAAATTCTTTTTTTCATACAGAATTTAATTATTACTATTTTTAACAAAATTTCAACTATCAATTAAAAGAAAAAATACATAGCTTTTAAATTTACACTCATTCAATCTACTCCATCTAATTTACATTTCGAATAATAATAAAAAAACACGAATACTTTTCATATAAAAGACAGATTCTTTTAAAATATTTAACCCTTTTCACCTTAAATCTAATAAATACAAAAGAGATTAAAATTCACAATTTTTTTATCAAAAATTTACAAAAATTTAACATATGTTTAAAATACAGCTTCTATAAAAAGACAAACATTAAACATACATAAAATATTCTTTACAAATATTTACATTTACAATTGAATTTATTCCCAAACCTAATCACTTTTAAATCAGAAAGTTTGGAGAGTATAAAGTTAGATATCACTTATAAGGGAAGTATGAATCAGTAAAATTGCTGTTGAAACCAAACCAAGCCTTAATTAAAGAGCATGGTCGAAAACATTGGGTACAGTACAAATTTGCTGCAACAACCCCCATGGAGGCGAGATATAACCCCCTAATAGTTTTAGTTATTTCTATAAAAGCCAACAAAACACACACCGTAACGAGAACGGATGGTGTAGAGGTAGCTTGCTCGACTTCTGACATGGGGGTTCTTGTATTGAGTCCCCGCAAGGGCGTTTTGTATTTTAATTTTTTATTTCAACTGAAATATTTGTTTTTTACATTTTTAATCAAATTAAATCATTATTTTATTAAAACAAGCTTTTTCTTTTTTTTTCAGTGCGGACAATTTAATATATTTTTTAATTTTTAACCAATTTATTTACTTATTTATTAAATTTAAAGAAATTAATAATTTAACGAGAAATAATTTTCTATTAAATTTAGATAAGATTTTGTTAATTATTACATTCAGATAAAATTTTTTTAATGATTATGTTTTATGCAAATTTTTAATTACAATTTTTTAACAACGACATTAATAGCAAGAGTTAATCGTCTGCTCTCAACTGTATTATTTATTCATGCAATTTTTTGCACGAAAAATCCTAAATGAACAACAGCTGTTGTTTAACTGTTCGACGTCGCATTTAACTTTTATTGCAAATATTTCATTAAACAACTGTCAAATTTGGTGGTGTCGGAAGAACTGATGATAATATTGAACACAATGACAAATTTTCTGAGAATGATTTGACTAATTTATAATCAGTTTACATCTCAAAAAATTCAAAATCTGGGTAAATATGAATTTTCCAAATCTAGTAATCTCGACGGAAAGGAAAATATTTAAGAAAATGTTCGCGATGAACAATATTTGACAGTCAACAAATCTGTAATTCAATTAATTGTGATCAATCTTTTTATATTTCTTGTTCTAATTGTGAAAAATACTTATTGTTTCATGATTTTTCTACTTTTAATCATAATTGTTATAAATTAGAAATTATATTTGTAGCTTTAAACATGACTTTCTTTTTTATAAATAAAAAAATAAGAATATATATTTCTTAAATTCATGGTCAATACTTTATTAATTGGAATACTCAAAAAAAAAAAAAAAGTCTTAATGTAATAAATATTTTTTCTTGAATTAATAATTTAATTTAATCAAAAACGTAAAGAAAAAAAAATGAAAAAATAAACAAATTAAAAAACGCCCTTGCGGGACTCGATCTTAGGACCGCGGAATCAGAAGTCAAGCACGCTACCACTACACCATCAGTTCATACTACGATACGTGTTTTGTTGGTTTTTATAGAAATAATTAAAACTATTAGGGGATCATATTTTGTCCCCATGGGGGTTGTTGCATCAAATTTGTACTGGACCCTATGTTTTCGACCATGCTCTTTAATTTAATCTTGGTTTGGTTTCAATAGCAATTTTACTGATTCATACTTCCCTTGTTAGTATAATAAACACTAGACGAAAAGAGTAATAATAACAGTATCTCAAAAACAATTGTAAGAAAGATCGATTTTTTATGCTTTTCTCATAATTTGAAGAAGTTTGTATTTTATATTTAGAGCTATGCAATGCAAATGACACTGCTGGTAAAAAGCAGCCGATATAAGAACATTATCTTTCCAGGATAATTTAAGGTGTCTTAAGAATTATTTCGTGCCTTGGCTGCTTTGTAAATATACAGCATTGTATGTTTTCTTTTTCTTTTTTTTTTTTTATGGTGCAGCATTTGCTATAGTGTAACTATGTTTCCAAAGACTAGCAGTAAGGACGAGTCCAAAGACTTGGAGGGGTATTAAATTAACCAACAGATTGAGATTTGGTAAACATCCAGTTATTCGATGTTCCTTATCGCTTATTTTCTCGCAAGGAAAAGGGTTATCACCCCTATTTTAACCAACGAGATATCTAAAGTAGAGTGATAAATGGTAACCCTTGAGAAGGTGCATGATGAGTCAAGTGACATGCTCCCCTTGCACCTGCGTATTCGGTGGTTTCATTGGTTACAGTTTATTTTCAATGAATTTCTATGGCAACTGCTTGGAGATAACCGCCAATGTTTTTGTTTACTTACGTAATTTAACATTTTTTTTTGTTCTAAAGCATTTTTGTTTTATTTTACTTCTTTTTATTT
Organism: Salticus scenicus; assembly: GCA_963930645.1. NCBI lineage: Eukaryota > Metazoa > Arthropoda > Arachnida > Araneae > Salticidae > Salticus > Salticus scenicus. Next base: position 130,887,274 of record OZ005661.1, read on the forward strand.
CGTGTAGTCAAAATTTAACTGACAAAATATTTAAAAATAGTTGATATATTATTAATTGTTGTTAAATTTAGCTCTTTTAAAAGTTTTGTTTTTTCTTAATAAACACTTTTAAACTTTGTTGGGAAATGATGAAAGAAACAGTATTTTGTTATTTGTTATAATGTGAAATATGCGAAAAATTATTTTAAAAACAATTTGTTTCGGTCATAGGACTCTCGTGCTACCTAATATTAATGATAATTTGCCAAACTGAAATTTTAAATTGCCAAAAAAGCGATAAAGAGCCAATTATAGCAACCTTTGGTTCATGTCACGTGATTCCTCTTGAAAAGCCAATCCTTCATTCATTGAATCAGCACTCTACTTTATATATCTCGTTGATTTTAACGGTGGACTCGTTGAGTCCGCACTTGTGCAGGGGCTCCCATGGGTCGCAAGAAATTTGGTTAAAGAATACTTGCGCATTCGCCGGGGACACGCCGAAGTGAAGGAGCGCAGACAGGGCGGCCGTCCCTACACCTAACAAAGACATCACAGGGCGACACATCCATGCTTTGTCCGGGAATCGAACCCGGGCCCTGGCATATAGGATTCTAACCACCACATCAATACATAAAATATTCGTTTCTTTCTCGCACTCTTTTCTCCACTTAATGTTGTCTTTTTTACAGCTATCATAATCGTTCGTGTTGCTTTTTCTCCGAAATATCACAATGGATTTATTAACCTTTGCTGTGCTAATAGAAAATGTCGAATTATAAATTTCGGAAATTCTGTCGGAGGCTGCAGAACTTTACAAAGCTTGGTGCCGGTTTGCCCCCTTGACCTCGACGACGTGCAAGCAGAAACGTATCAGTCAAGCATACAAGTTGTATATGTTTGTAAGCAATGAAGCAAACTTCATATACATTTCCTTCCCTCCTTTAAGTCTTTCGTAACGTACCAGATAAATATATGATTATTTAAAAAAAAAGAAAAAGAAAAAATATCAGAGTTTTTTTTTCTTCAAAATAAGATAAAAAAATATTTTAACATAAAATATAAATAGCACCAAGAGATTTATGTATTTTAGCGTTTAATCCATTTCTTCTCTTTCAATTACATTATAATATAATAACCAATTGAGGTATTAGTAGTACTATTATTTAATATGGTTCAGAAATATAAAACTCAAAATAATTAAAAAAAAAAAAAAAAAATAAGATCTGTTTGAACCTTGAGATCTCAAATAAATTCCTAGTGTATATGAAGAAAACTCACATCTGTAAAGCTATTTTTCCCTACATAAAAAATAGTATTGTCAGTATAGTTACATTTTATGAGAACATATTAATAAAGTGGTCTCTTTTGTTAACTACCTAAATTATAACTACATATTACTATTGTCAAACTTTGTTTTTATTAATTCAAAGGTCGATCTAGGTGAAAGTCGGGTCCCCTTTGCTGCCCCTTCACAAAATTCCACATCATAAAAAGGGACACTCCACAAAATTCAAATTTATGAAATGAGCCCCTTTACAAGATTTTATTTTACAAAAAATGATCCTTTTATAAAAGGTTTACATCTTTTCAGTATTATTTTTAATTAATTGGTTCAACGAAACTATGTTAATTTGATATTAAACACTTATTTAGAATTACTGTTAAAATGGAAGGTTTTATACACAATATTTTTTTTTTCACAGAAAGGCGACCAGAATTTAAAACCTGGATCGACCCCTGTAATTGTCAAAATCTGTTATAACATTAATATAAAAATCCTTACCACAAAAAAATTTTTAGAGAAAAAAACCACATTAAAAAAAAAAAAATCTCGAGCATCTTGGCGCTTTTTAAAAGCGGTCGTGCACTTTTAGAGGGGCTACAATGACCCTGCCATAATATTATTCTTCCCCTTCTTGTCAAAGAGAGTTCGACAGCTCACAAAATTTCTTCAAAAGTTTTAGTGAACTAAAATATCACATTATACATGACCTTAAAAATTTTCCATTCATTTTGCTGAGAATGAAATATTCGGAATGACTTAAAAAAAAATCTTTTAAAGTCACTGTCTTTTTCAATAAGGATCAGTAACAGTCACTATGACATCAAATGATTTACATGACGAATATGACATCGCACTTATCAGTAAGTTATAGAAAAGTTTGACCCCCTCCGTCCAGCAGTCAGGAATGTTACTTCAAATTTACTTTTGTCAGCAATTAGATTCTCCTGAGTTGTTAACAGATCGGTGACCACTCAGTTCACTGGAAGTGTCCGGAGAATCAGAGTAGACGCCTGGCATTGTCGAATCTCCAGATACAGTAGTTACCAAGCATAGAGTACCATCAGCCATTTGTTGCACTTTACGACTTACTGTAGGAACAGTCCGAGATTCAAAATCTTTGCCCTTGCTCTTGTTTTTCTCTAAATAAAAGAATAACGTGACATGAAATTAAATAAAGCAGAGTATTGAAATAGCAGTTAAAAATCTCAGGTTTTAGTGAAAAAATAGAGATATGTTTAATACTAACTACAAAAATCAAGTCAATACCTAAACCTCCACACACAGAAAAAAAAAGTTGTCAATTGACAATACAGAATTGACTAACCCAAACAGCTGACTAGAAAACTTGAGTTAAAAAGTGCACTGGCTGAACTAGGCTCCAAAACAAAACTCCACACTAAAAAGGTTAATATTATCAGTTAAGACGGATATATCTGACAATATTAACCTTCCTAGTCTGGGGTATTGTTTTGGAGACTAGTTCAGCTAGTACACTTTTTAACTGAAGTTTCTTAACCCGTTAGTAGTCGCTATAGACAGCGCCACCTATTACAGATTGCGTACATTTTATTTAACTGTCACCAATAATTTTAAGAAGTGATGTGATCGACGTTTCTTCGCTTTTATTCGCGTTTTATTTATATCAAATGCCACTTCTAAAAATTTTTGGTGGCTATAGAATAAAAAAATCTGGCAACACCGAAGGATGGGCGGCAAATCGACCAACTAGCGACTACTAACGGGCTAGTCAGCTGTTTGGGTTAGTCAATTCTGTATTGTCAACTGCCAACTTTTTTTACTGTGTGCAGGTACAAAGCTTTTCGCCATGAGTTTTCATGGCATCTTCGGATCATACATAATGAGAACAGACAGCATATATCATGAATCCTGGTGGTGGTTACAGTGTTAGAAGCTTGACAAAATAATAATAATAATAATAAGTACGTACATTAAGAGAAATTCGCTTTGGAATGTCACTTGTAGCGAAGACTTCGTAACTTTGCTTCAAAATATTGTAGAAACAAGAAATTAAATCTGCAGGAATTCTTTTGAAATGTCACTCGTAGTCAAGAACTTGTCAAACATTGGAGAGAAAGGATGTTGAAGCTAAAGGAATTTTTTTTTTTTTTTTCTTTGATTCGTCGACTTGGTTGGATTGCGTAAGCTTGTTCTACAATATTGGGAAGCAAAGTTACGAAGTCTTCGCTAGAAGTGACATTCCAAAGTGAATTCCTCTTAATATACTTACTTATTCAATTCCTACTATTAGTTCACACTCTCCTTATATATATCGTGAACAAATCTTGCAATCGACTTTTAACTAACTTCCCGACTAGCTAGAAATTTGAAACTTTCAGGATAGCTCGGAACACGGTGACAACACAATACTTCGAAGTCCGATTTTCGAATTTTTTATTAGTTTTCTTATAATTAATTAAAATATGAAAATAATAACATCCTAATAGCGTTAAAATAGCCATTAAAATATTAGCTATTATTTGATTGTTGGCAAAAAAAAATTTACGAGTTCCTTTTCTTTCGACATAAAAATAAATACATTTAATTAAACGTGAACATTAAAAAATTAAAAAGTTGAATTATGCATCTCACAGAAATTGACGTCATTATCACTTTAAAAAATTTTATGTACATTGATAGGAGCTCTATGATTAATCAGAAAATTTAAAACATAGTATATAAAAAGTTTTTTTTTTTTTTTTTTTTTTTGTAATCTTATAATTATTTTTATTTCATTTTGCACGCGCGCTTCTTATTTCCTAATTCAAAATTATTAAAAAAAAACTTTTTCGATAGTATTTGTAAGTAGAAATTGACTTTAAAAATATTCTTTTATATTACTTGTTTTTTTTTTTTTTTTGTCAAGCTTCTAATATCTGTAACACCACCACCAGGATTCCACCAGGATATGTGCTATCTATTCTCATTATCCCTTGTATGACCTGATGACATCATGAAAACTCATGACGAAAAGATTTGTATATTTTTTAATTTGTAAATTTAATTTTAATAAATATGGACGTATTTTAAAGTGTTTCTAGCTTTTAATGCTTTTTTAATTATTAGAAAGTACACGTGATTTTTATGAAAATCTCAATTTAAGAGGTTATGTTTTTACTAAAATTTTGTATCGCCTCTAGCATATGGACAGCTTTTAAAAAATCGCCAACTTAGCGCTAAAGTCTTTTTTCTGAAAACTGCAATACTTTTGGAATGACTAGTACAATTACGTTCCTCAAGATGGCTAAAAGTGAGTAAAAAAAAGCATAATGCATGCTAAAACAAGCTATAAAAAAATACAAAATCATATATAAAAAAACTCAGTTTAAAAAATATTAAATCTAAAAATACGTGAAATTCGACACATAAGTAAGAATAATAGTAATAATAATATGCACTGAAAACTGCAATTTCGATGTACATGAGCCTCCAAAGAGAGAATCCTGAATATTGCAATATTCAGGATATGCATCTTATGATCTTTGTCCACAGAAAAAAATTAATTAATTAATTAAAAAATTCCACCCGATATTCCAATTTCGTTGTGCATGAATTAGAATGAGGATGGCGCACTTACGCTGTTCTAGCAAACATAATGCGTCAAGCCATGGGTGGTACTTGATTTTATTCTAAATTTCTTTATTATAAAAGCTATATTTGTAAATATTAGATTAAAATGATAACACCAAAAATAACTTAACTTACTCATAGACCTTTATAAAATTATAAGTGCTTATAAAAACTGTTTTATTTATAAATTTATATATATATATATATATATATATATATATATATATATATATATATATATATATATATATATAAAGTATTCCGTTTCTTTTTCAGATTCAATTAGAAAGAAATTGAGCTTTACCAGCACTTGAGTTAAATTCATTTCGATCCTATTGTACTTAATTATAAGAACATCTAAAAATAGTTTACTCCATAAACTCTAACCTGGTTGTCAACAAAAAAAAGCTTTATCGGTAAAAATGACGTCCGCACAAAATCCCGTTATTTTTGTTAAAAACGATTAATAAGTTAACTTTATAAATAAAAGTGGTATAAATATATACGTATAGTTATGATCATTATTGTTATCTGTTAGTTCATACGGATGTCAGATTTATTAGTCTAAACATAAAATACTATGACCACTTTTTGGTTTATAATGTACCATATGCTATATAGAAGATAAATTGAATGAGTAAATTTCCTTGATTTTAAAGAACAAGTAATTTTTTTTTTAAATAAACTAATTTATTAACTTACTTCCTTTGTCTTTACTACCCATTTTCTTTTTATTTTTCTTCTTATCAGAAAGGAAAAGATCAGAATTAGATTTCCAGTCTGTCAGGTCACTAGACGATCTTCTTGCTTTTGCCCGCTGAACATCCGACAAAAATCCAGAATCAAATTCATTTTTTCCTTCTTCTCTCCAGAAATTTTTATCATTTTTCTTGTTTTTCGAATCTTTTTGTCCCTTTTTACTTTTCCCTAATTCGGAATTACTTTTCAGTTCTGCAAGGTGACTCACATCAACGTGTTGATTGGAAGGCAAACTTGAATTTTTAGAATGGTTTTGAAATTTTTTAAATGTTAAAATTATCCCATGAGCTATATTTTTAATCTTGAGGGAAGAGCTTCTCTCTGTTTTCTTTGGTTTCTCGGTAACCGGTGCGAATCCGTGTTTAAAAGCTGAACTAGCTGCAGCCGCTGTTGAATAATAATGGGATTGGGGATCGGAAGGTATTCGATTCAGCATTCTCGAATTATGAAGTGAAGGGGCATGAATCGATGTTAAAGGGGATGTAAAAAGATGCCTGAGAGATTCAGGAGTTGGCGGACTGCTTTTAGAAGTATTCGACGATTTTCTATTATTTTCTAATTTAGCATTACTTTTTTTCATTTTGCTCAAGTTAGGCTCTAGCATATGAGAATCATAATCCCGAAGATTGACGTAGAAGCTAGAACTAGCGTAACTCGAATGACGGCTTTGCAACGTACTGCTTTCTGAACTTGATGCATAGTCACATTTCACTGACATGGAACACGAATCAGAGAAGTCCAGATCGTTCATGGATGATGACCTGCCATTTACGTAATAAGCATTATGTTTCAAAACAGTCCAAGAAGCTTCTGAATCTGATGGTCCCGAAGGCGTTTCTTTAAACATGTCTTCGTAGACATGCGAGGAATCTGATGGACATGGACTTTCAGTCCTGTTGCTTTGATTAACGGATGGAATGCTTCTCGAAATCTTTTTATCGTGACAGGAAACGAGTTTTGCGCAAAGAGGAATTTCTGAATCATTTTCGAAATGTTGAAATTCGATTTCAGGATGACGATTTTGTGCCTGTGGTGACGAGCATAAATCAGCAATTGATTCATGTTGACGAAATTTAGTTTCTTCTTTATGGGTAGAATTATTTATGCGCGATACATCGCACAAACTTTTGCATTTTGCTTTTAAATCAGAATGCTTCGGAGACTTATTAAGCTTATCCGTATTTTCATTCATTTCCTGAAAATTATTATAATGGTAGTTTTCATTTTTTAATGCGCCACCTCTTGGGGAATCTTTATTTTTGGAAATTATGGATTCGTCATTTTCTTTGCTATTTGTGAAACTTTCCTTTTTCTTTTTTCGATTTTCATTTAACTCAGTGTCACATACTGGTGATTTTGTTGGTGAATTTCGCTCTTTATTAACATATGTTTGTACATTACTATATTCTGGTTTGCTCATATTCTGGTCAGATTTAGACATGGTTATCCATTTGCTCATGCCCATTTTTATAGGCTCCTTAGAATTATTCTTTTGATTGTCTTTATTTTCCATATATTTCGATGCAGATGTTTCATTTTCAGGTAAAGCATCATATACTGAATTTGGAATCATGCCATTGCATTTTGAATTTTTACCTGTTTTCGAAGTATGATTATTTTTCGTCTTTTCCTTATCGTAATGCTCTTGATTGAATTGATGTTCTTTTTTTAAACTTTCTGAAAATGATAATTCTGCTAATTGAATGGATTGTATTTCTTTCTTTAAAGCTTGAGGAGAAGAAGTTTTGATAGATTTCTTAAAATTTGTTTCTTTCAATTTAATTTCTGGGGAACTTTTTCTGGATTGATTGTATTGCATTTCTTCGATCAAGGCTTCTGAAGAAGAGTTTTTATTGGATAGTTCTGAATGTATTTCTTTCTTTATATTTTCTGACAATATTTTTTTGGAATGATTTGATTCAGAAGAACTCGATGATTGTTCTCTTCTTCCACATACAAATTCAAATACTTCATCTTCAGAAGATGATTCTATTTCTTTTTCTTCTTGTAAAAACAAATTGCTAGCCATGTCATCTTCTGAATTACCTATCACGTTCTCACAGGTGCAGTTACAGTTACTGTTTCCATTTTTGAAAGAAATTTCACAAGAGCCGTTGTTCATTTTCATTTCATTCATGAAATTCTCATTTACTTCTTTATTTTCCAGTTTCTCAGTTATTGATGAAAATTTTGTATCTAGATCAAAATTATCAACCGAACATGTGGAAATGCATTTATTTTCTTGAACTAAACTTCTTTCTTCTAAAGAATCACACAAATTATCTAACGATTTCGAAAGAAAATTTCTGCGCGTAACAGACTCTTCTGATTTTTCCAAATCATCAAGTTCGTTGTCTTGATAATCAGCTACTTCCCAGGACGCAAAGTTGAAAAACGGTTCATTTTTGGTGGTTTGGTTATTGCCTGAAACAGTGACTTCACTTTCAAGGTCATCCTGTGTATCTTTTCTGTTGTGCGCTATAAATTGAACTGTTATTAATTTATTCTGTTCTGGACTGCTGGGAATGATTTTATCGTCTTCAGAGTAAGGTAGGAATTTTACATCATTGTTAAAACACTCATAATTTCGAGAGAAAAATGAGTTGGTAAAGGTTACTCTTTCTTCAGTTCTATTCGAATGATCTTGGGATACAGATACACTTTGAATTCCAGTTTTGTCTAAGGCCTGGCTATCATATTCAGAATCTTGAAAGTTTCCAGAATTAGATTCTTGGTCAAATTCCATTGCCTGATATTCCCAACAACATTCTTTTTCAGGGAATATAGGATTGTGTTTATTCTCTTCCTCACGTGCGTCTTCTAGATGTGTGCCATTTTGTTCGAAATGTGGAACGTCTTCTACAACTTGAGGCTTTATGATGTAATCTAATTTAAAATAAACAAAAATAATTATTATTTGAAACAAACAAACAAAAAAATTGCTCTACATAATTTCAACAATAAAAGGACAAAAATCTTGAATATTATGCATTTTAAAAATTTTGGAAGACTCTTCCTCTTACTGAAATAAAAATAAATAAAATAATATATACACGCTCATTAACAGCAAAAAAGTTTGGAAGAGTAAATTATTTTTTAAATTAACTGCTAATATTAACGGGTTATAAAATCGCGTTATATAAAGCTCAGTGAGGAATATCTTGTATTATTATATCAGTCTAAACAAACCAGCATGGCGCTTCTTGGAATAAAAATAAAATTTTATTTCATTTAGCTTAGCCGATCTTCAAAACTGATGGTTGAAAAAATAAAGCAGAATTTTTTTTGGCATTTTTATGCCTAAGAAAAAAGATTAATATATTTTCGAAACATGTCGCGTGTTGAATGCACTTTTTAAGAGGTATTAAAGAAATATTTTTCTTCATAAGTTATTAAAAAAAAAGGGGGGGGTGACTGTGTGCAATTTTTTACTATATAACTACAAATGACATAATTTTTTATGATTTTTACTTTCCGTATATACATTATGTCAGGAATTGTAATCATGAAAAAATTCGTCTCTGAGATTTTGGTGTATCCATCTGTACTTTTTTGGGGTCTTTTTTCTACCTTGAAAGTGATGTATGTATGCATGTGTGTGGATGTGTATGAATGAACACGAAAACGTCTAAACGTTTTTATCAATTGAACTGAATGTTTGTAGGTATGTTATAGGCCACCGTCGCATGAACTGTATTGATTTTGATGAGTCTAGCACTTACAGTTTTTTTTTTTTTTTTTTATCCATTAACAAAAAGAAAAAATCTTTTACATTATGCCCCATAGACTCAAATTGCTTAGTGTGCGATAGCGCCTATACGCCTTTTTAAAATTAGCTAAAAGTCGGTAGATGTGTTATGGGTCACCATCGCAAGAACTGTATAGATTTCGATGAGTCTATACAGTCCTCAAAAACTATCCAGATTTTTAATATAGGTATAAATGTCACAATGACTTCACAATTTTATATGAAAAGTAAGGATTATGTGTTAGAGAAATGCTATTTTAAAGGATATAAATGTATACAAAATATTTTCAACGCTGGAATTTTACACAAAAATTTTTTTATGTGTTCACTTTGATTATTTTGATAAATTTGCTCGAAATTATTTTCCTATTCATTTAAAAAGATAATTTCTGCTTAGAAGAAAAATAAATAAATAAACTTCTGGAATAATACATAAATTCAAATTAATTGAAAATATAGTACTTTTTTTTTTTTTTTTTTTTTTTTTTTAACAATAAACACTAGTAAGTGCTAGTAAACTTTAGTTATATAATTTTAAAAATTAGACTAAAGTCCAATTTTATAGACACAAAATCTCAATTAGCTATTATTGTACAACTATAGAACAACTGTATTTTTCTTTACTGTATAAAAACATTTTATCATTAATGTGTATATGTATGATACATCAAATTACAAGAAATAAATAAATACATAAATAAAAATTGAAATAAACAGTAATAATTTCACTTTTAAAACTTAATTTACAATCTCATTTGGTCTTTAATTTCCTTCACCAATAAATACAACTTTTGTATTTTATGTACATCTCTTTTTTTCTTAGTCGACCAACAGTATTTCATGAGTTCTGTTCTCACAGGTGATTGTCGGGAAGTACGGATTCGAAATCATATAGCACTCGTCGGCCTATCCAAAACCATTCAGAGTTTTTCATGATTTTCTAAGAAATCCTCTTGAATACGAGTTATTTTACTTTAGAAAGGACCCCACAAAGAACATTTCACTCTTTTCTAGGTCGCTAACGTAGACAACCGGCTTTAACCATGTAGCACATCATCACTTTATTTCTCAGATTTAATTCTAAATCAAACATTCTACTTTCGAACAAACTGAACGAAAACATAAACTAACAAATTTGAAATTACACATAAATAGTCAGAGGCGTAGCGTGAAAATTTGATGAGGGGGGGGGGGAGACCCCATGTTTGGCGCCGCCCTCATCTAACAATACGACCCGCATACTTTCAAGGGTCGTTTGCACGGTAGAAAAACAGGCTGTTTAAGGCACCTAATTATTTAAAAGGGTGCCCCAGGCATCACCTAATGCGAGTTTGTTACAGTCAGACATTTAAATGCGAAGTTTTTGTGCTGGTCTGTGAACCAGTTTGGTCGCCAAAGGCAGCTTGTGATATATAAAATTTTTGCGTATTTTTGGTAACTAACGATAATTAACGAAATTATGATCCACTTTCAAATGAACTTTAAGGTGAAAACAGTGCTCCCAGAAACTTCAATAGGCAGCCCTATTTTTTAAATATTGGGAGGGGAGACCCCCCGCCCCCCTCAAGCTACGCCCCTGTAAATAGCAATTTTTGTAATCCAACATTACGTATGACCCCCATTACAAACCTAAATTGTCATTGAGTTTCATGAAAAACCTCAATTCAGTCCGTCGCAGAATAGAATTTGAAAGCAGCTGTGCTTAAATGAGAGAATATTTCCCGGAATCTATTGAAATGCAAAATTTAGTGCTTAGAAAGTTAAACTTTATTTCTGAACTCAAATTGATGCTAATCGGAAATCGGTACTGATTTTGTAAATGTCTTGAAGTGACTATGTATAAAGAAAGAAAGTCCTTTCACGTGATCTCCTATTCAAATTATACCTCTGGGGGTCACCGAAGCAGGGGCGTCTTCCACTCCGTGGAGGACAAAAATTGTGATGGCATGTCTCCGGACCATCCTTAGGGATGCATCCCAGACCGATGGAACTTTGCGTATTGAAGTCGCCAGGTATACTGTAATTTTAAAACCTCTCCGAAGGTGTATCATGCTGTACCATCGTGTCCGCCTTTTAATTTGGGTATCTCGCTCTTTAGCTGAAAAAAAATATTGACTGCTGCCTTCTAACATAAATAACATCTAATTAGAAACATCTATTATTTAGAAAATTGTGAAGTGAGACAATTATTAGAAAAGAAAAACATAAATTTCGAATATCAAACTGAAAATACGAATAAAAAATAAAATAAATAATAAATAAAATACACGATTTTTTGTTATAAATGACATCAAGCCCTTAGTGCCAAAAATATCATTTCTGAGTATATCAAGTGCTCAATCAATTTTTCACCCGTCGCGTTTAACGTGTCTTTAATTAATGTCTAGCAGAATTAAAAGAATGTCTTACTTTTACATTCCACAGGTGACGAACGCCGACCATTTTCTTTCTGTATCGCTGTATCTTGTGAGATATCTGATAAAGTTTCGGAACCAGTTTCTTCAGGATCTGAAGCATTAAGTTGGTTGTCAAGAGCAATGGTGTCTGGATCATCTGTAATAGAAAATATATTATCAATGGGAGATGATAATTCTTAACAACAACATTTTTGAAAAAAAAAAAAAATAAATAAATAAAACATTGTGAATATTATGCTGCTTATTTATTATTATACTTTCAAATAACCGATTATCCTTATAGTTTCGGTTATCTAATTGTAAAACACGTGCTGTTTTTGAATGCCGTACTCAGTTCCTAGAAGGCTGAAAGTGAGTAGAGGGATATACGAAGAGAACCATGATAAATAAAAACACAGTATTCCACAGTATTGTGTGATTTTAATAATAATAATAATAATAAAAAAATAATAATAATAAAAATAAATAAAAATGTATTTCTTTCTCCCATTATCTAATGGGGTTTTCCATTTCCTGCGGCTTATTTCTGTCGAGTTATCTACATGATAGACCAGAGATGCTTCTGCCTAAAGGTTGTCTGAGTGAGTAATGCTGGCCGGGGTGTCGGCCTGGATAGCTCATTTGGTAGAGCCTTGACCTTGTAAGTCAAACCAAAACTAAATGGAAAACTGGTGTACAAACGATAAGTAGACAATAAGACTTCTTCACACACCATAAGTTTTAAGCCAGCACAACCGGTTTCGAAAGGACGTAGCCTTCCTTCATCAGGTGCAAAAAACACGTGACTTGCTTTTGCCTCCAAGGCAGTAGCACTGCCGTAGAATTTTAAGTAAGCATGCTGTACATTACCACAATGAAAAATATGGTTGTCTGAGAAAGGAAACTCAAACTTTCTTCTGACTAGATTTAGTTGGAATCGGGGTAGAAACAGTTGATACTAGTAAAAAACTAATGTCCTTGAATTATCTGTTGAATAAAGTGTAGAGATCTGGATCCAGAGAAATAAACAATCCCAAAGCTTACATGCATTAATTACCATGTTTGGTAGTTCCTATTTAAAATATAATACGTATATTTACACAGTGAATGTGATTCAGCAGAAATAACGTACATGTGATGTATGTGGTACCTTTATGTAAAAATTTTGCAATATTCAATTCATAATTATACGTTATTTTCGCAGGGAAAACTAAATATTTTAATAACTTAACACAAATTACTGTATGATAAATTTACAATAATTCAATATATTCTTCACAATAATGATACTTTTCGTTGAAATCTGTAAAACATAGGATTTTTTTGTATCATTAAGATCTGAAAAGTAGAAAGTTAGTACAATGTGCACCATAAATTTTCTATAAATGTGTGATTGAAGCAATATATTGGAGATGCACGCATAGTTAATCCATTCTCTTAACCCCTACACCATAAAACACTTTTTCTAACTAATTATTTAAAGAAGAGAAAATGCATGCTTAAATTATAGAAGAGGTTGATACATACCTAATTTAATTGAAAAATGAAGTGATTAGTATTTATTGAATTATCGTATTTGAGAGACTGTAAAGCTATCCAACTTTGGAACAATTTTTGTTGTCTCATTCGTATAATAGATGGCAGCACTACGAAATAGTTAATCATTTACAATCATATGAAACTGGTGTTTCAATCGTAAAAATATATGAACGTTATTTTAATATTAGTTTGAAGATCCTGTCGAAAAAAATTTCGAAAATAAGTTTACGTGTTTCAAAAAGTTGTTTTTATAAAGTACTTTACATCGCTATTATAAGATGCAACAGTAGAATGCAATCAAATTTTTATTGTCGCTTATCTATATAATAGTCGGCCTTTATCCGCCTAGTGGTCGATATTTTCATAAGTTATTGCAATTTTTATAACATAATATAACCATTTTAACCATTTTTTTTTTTTTTTTTTTCACTCTAATTTAGTTTGTTTAACCAATGTTCGGACCATAATTTAGATTTAGCAGTTAAAAGGAGGGGCCGCGAACGAAAACCGCCTACAATTTTTTTAGCAAAAAGACAAGAATACGTGTTTACAGCGGAAACAGTCATAGTGAAAAGAGAAAAAGAGGAGCTTCATAAAACAAATATTTTACGGATAATTAACGGAACATTTTGGATTTTTTTTTTTTTTTTTTTGCCAAACAAAATTTCATCGCCTCACGATTGCTCTGTTAAAATGTCAAATCGCTCTGATGGGTAGTTTTAAAATTATAGCGTTTTGAAATAGTAACTTAATTATAATTATAACTTAATTATAATCATCCTGTATATTGGTTACTGTATATACTGTCCTGTATATTGGTCCTGTATACTGACTACACGAGGTTCCCAGGCCTATGCCCTCCGTACTTCCATAGGGATCCTAGCCCGTATTTACTAGAGTTTCGGAGAAAACAACGGGAAACTCCAAATGATTAGATCGATGAGTGCGATCTGGAATCGAACCCGGCATCTCCCGTCCACCAGATTCGAGAGCAGAACTCGACCACAGGCAGGTTTTTAAAGTATATTATGTTCAAATACAGCCTCTTTTACGAGTATCTCACGCTCTGAACAATAATATTAAGCCTATAATAATGTATGGTAAGAGAAAATAATGTGAATGATTTTTCTAAAACAGAGGCACTTTAGCTAATAAAAACCATGATACAAAGCAATGACACTTGATTTTGTCTCCATGCTACAATTTTCCATTTAAAATTCAAGGTTTAACTAAAATACAAAGAATAATTTATTTATTTATTTATTTTTTATATAGTGTTACGGAAAACTTGTCGGATTTCTTGTGTGAGAAAGTAGTTCATAAAGAAACAGGCAGGTTCTAGTCGATGAATGATTTGTTTTCAACGTAACTTTTCGAAGCAGTACAACAAAACTGTGATTACAACGAATATTCGAACAACGAACTGTTCAATTGTACTGTTATTTCATCGAACATTCTAGCAGCAGTCCAATGAAGCTGTCATTCATACCGCAAAAGTCACTATTCGACAAATGTTCTAGTACAGTTAAGAAAAAAAAAAAAAAATCGCTAATTCACGAACAAAGTCCAGTCGCTCTCGAAACTTCAGAAAACTTAAATGATTATTTTTCGCCAAGTTTGTCGCTAAAGCTGACTTCACAGAAAACGAATGAACTGCTCTTTTTCTTCACTTTGTCTTTAAAACTACTTTCACTGCAACAGGATAAACGATGCAGAGAAAAGACTTAATCCGTTGTAAAAATATTTATGTGCACACAAACTTAACAAGCGAGGCACTGATAGTTTCTATCTTTGCTTTTATATCCATTCCATGTAAATTACATTAAGATCCAATAACAATTTATAATATCCTTTTAGACACCTGTTTTGCTTTGTAGGTGCATTATGACAGTGATATTGTTCACTCTGCTATGTTTACTGGTACGACAGGTTGTACTATTTCTTTCGGGCAGGGCCCGACTTAGACTACCTGGAGCCCCGGGGCAAGCCTATTCTGGGGGGCCCCCTTACAGTGGCATAACAGCTCTTTAGGTTGCAGAATTTCGGCATACGCCTGTAGGGAGGCCCCTTCCAGAAGGGGGGCCCAGGGCATTTGCCCCGTATGCCCTGCCGTTAGTCAGGGCCTGCTTTCGGGCAGTGATTCTGCTTCATTACTAATTCTTATCTATCATCATGGATGAACATACAAACATTTTTGTTTTTCTTTAAAATATATAAATCTGAAAATTTGTTATTGTATCTGTCATGATTTTTAGTTCGGATAATTAGATTTTATTAAAAATTGGTACACTCAGGAAAAGTATAGCTAATGCCGTATTTTCTTTAGTTCAATCGGATAACTGGTTCAAAAGATATTATGTGAAAACCTTATTTTAACTTTAAAAAAAAAAAAAAAAAAAAAATGATGTTAAAAATAAATAAGTAAATATATTCTTTTACATATATATATAAAGGACGCGAAAACATTTTATTATTATTATTATTATTATTATTGTTGTTGTTGTTCAAATTTATTGAGGAAAATCGTGTTAAAGACATAGAACAGCTTTAGCATAGAAACCCTTGGCGAAATTCGAAATTTGGCACCGAAGTAGCTCTGACGTTTCGTGCCGAGATCTTTAATTACGGAATGGGCTCTTCCCACCTGACGTCAGAGGTCACATGACATAGATAAACAAAGAGCAGACGAAGTCTTGTATATAGTGCAGCCACATATCCTAAAACTAGTAGTGACGACGCGTCCAAAATATTGGAGGGATGCCAGCTTGAAATTTGGAAAACGTCCAGCAATTCCGTGCTCTGTCATTGCTCATTTTTCTCCGAGTTAGTTGACTGTCACCCCTATTTCAGCATTGGACTCGTTGAGTTAGCGCTTGCGCAGATGCTTCCATGGTTTCATCAAATGTGGTCGAAGAATATCTATAGCGATTGCTGAAATAACACATTTTCTGTTCTTATTCTTGATCAATCCGATTTAATCTGAGTTTGTTTTTTTTACATCATCATTTTTAATCCATTTTATATCACTATTCATCACCTTTCGTTTGCTGTATGCATTTACAATCATCATTTAGTTTATAATTGTTATTGATGCCGATGGAGAACGTGTTAAGTACTCTGATTTCTGGTACTTAAATCATTGACAGTGCAACATCGTGTGGTGTAAAGCCATTTAGGCCAAAAGCTAAGTTAATTAACTTGTTGTAACGCCTTTATGCAATTAAATTCAACTGAAAATATTTAAAAATTTCAAATTATAATCCATAAACATCCCACAAAAAAAGCTGTTATTTATTGCTAGATTTGTTAATGTAACAATTACACAACAACATGCAAAAATCGATTCTTACAAGTGAAAATAAATAAACATATAAAGTATTTGTTAAAAGTTATTAAACTTACAAATACAATTATTCTACTGTTTACAAATGCAAATATTACTTTTATTTTATTTTATATTAAATATTAATACTTTGTTCTTAAAAACAATATTTAATTGAATTTGATTCTCAGAATTAGATTCTTTGTTTTTCTATATCACGTGATTGTGCAGACGATTGAGCATTGCGATAGCCATTTGAATTCCTCGCCAAATTGACAAAAAAAATTTAAAAGCCGTCCAAGGGATCCTATGCTAAAGAAATTTTAAGAAATTAATATAGTAACTGATGATAAGAAATGAAACATAGTTACTGTATGCCTTTACATTGAAGAACAGATTAAAATAGGTCCTGTCATGCTAAATTAAATTCTGCTTTGTGCAGAATGTAAATCTGTTAGGAAGAAAACAAAAATAGGCTTTATTTTTCGTTAAAATTATTATTATCCCAGATAGCAAGCATATTTGCAGCAAGTTTGGTTTTTCTTGATATTATCTTGCCATGAGAAATTTGACGCGATAAATGTGCTATGAAATTGCCGCAAAGTATAGACAGAACTTTAGACAGAACTCTAGTATACAGTAGACAGAATCCATCTGTCGTTTTAATTAGTATATATATTTTCCATTTCACACCGTTTATGCTGTAAACTAAAATTGCTATATAAGTATTTGAAATTCAGCAACAATATCCGATATTGAAGCTGTTCCGCAACGTTATCTTCTTCGTGTTGTTTATTGAAGGAAAAAGCGTGGCTTTGTCCACGGGGCTTCCAAAATATTCGAAGTCTTCTATTGACAAGGCTTCTGTGATATAGTATGTGCTATGTTCGCAAATAGTGTGACGTGACAAGAATTTGAATTTGTAATCCGTCAGCTATTTTTGTTACATGGCAGATTTTCTTGTTGCAATTTATTTGCAATGATATTGATACGACAATGCTAAATTTTCTACTAGTTTGCAATGAATTTGCAGCAAATTTGTTACAGTAAGAGTGCAACTTGCACGTTAAGTTTGCTGCAAATTTTGCGTATGGTGACTTCGGAGTTTGCGTTACCTTGCTTCAGTCTTGTTATGAACTTACAAGTTTGCCACGCTGAACTTGATGCAGGTTTGTTGGCTTATAAAGCAGGACTGCTGCAGTTTTACTGCAAACTAAAACTGCTATGTGGGATTATGAATATTATAAGTAGTAGTTGTAGTATATATTTTATTTTATTTTATTTATTTATTTATTAACAGAGGGTTCTAAGTGCAGTAAAAACTGAGGCACTATGCAAATTAGAGTAATATAAAATAAAGAATGAACGATTAAGAGCGTATATATCATTTTAGCCAGCTCTGTAATGCTGTAATATGCCTGCAAACGTTTCTCAGCATCAAAATAAAAATAGTTTTTCTATAGATTCTGTGGTTTTATTACGATTAGTGTTCTTTCAACAAAAAATATAAAAAATAAATATAAAATAAAAATAACTATTTTTTTCTTTACTAAAAGTATCTTCTTTGTGAGAATAATTTTTGCACAAACTACATTAAAATATACCTTTAATTTTTATGAATTTTAAAACTATTTTTGAATTTATGGGTCATCCGATATATATTAGCTTACATGAGGAAATAACCCCTTCATGTGACAAAGTGGTATAACCTTCATTAGTCATAGTTCTAACATGATTATTGAAAAAAAAAAAAAAAAAAAAAAACTTTATTGCGCAGATTCAATTGCAATAATATTATTACACCTGGGTGGTGATGTGAACCAAGTGAAATTATGTCACCGGCGCTTCAAAAACTGGGCACAGTGACAAATACAAGGCTATGAATTCTATCCGATCTATAACTATTGACATAAGAGCATTCATTATCATCCGATTGACCGCAAATGTTCCGAATAGGGAAAACGACAAAACTGAATAGTCAATAGTCCAGGAAATCATGCACTTTTAGAAATATTATGCCACAATATCCACAAGGTCATAAAATCGCATCTCCATTGTCGCCCTCAGCATTGACATTTTGGCCCTGAAGTTCAAGAAATCACTGAACCATAACTCAGAGGGTTAATCGCCAATTCTTTGTGTTTGGTTGGAATTGAGACAATGGAAGAATGAAATATTATAATTGAGAATGAGACAAAAAGCAAACTGTTTTTCGGGAAAAATGTCCATATTGCCGCATTCCAACAAATGTCTCTTTTGTTAAATTGGATAAACATGCTGTAAAATATGTAGAGGGAAGTGATATTGCAAAAGAAATAAAAATCAAACCTTTTTTATTGGTTCAGTGTCAAAATTCTATCAACCCTAATCAACAAAATTTTAGGCAAAAGAGAAAGTTTCGTTTTCTTCTAGGGGGAAAAAAATAAAATAATAATAATAATAATAATAAAAGGGGGGCAGGGGAGTTCTTATTTATTTATTTTTGTTTTAATTAAATTAAATTTAGATTTTTTTTTTTTCTTAATATACTAAGTCCATCTACTACAGCTCAATAAAGTCATTTTTTGAAGCTCAGTATTAGTATTGTATTAGCATTATTATTATTTCAGGGATGGAACACGGGCGCAGAATTCATACCACTATCAATGTAAGTAAATTTTCTACCTCTTAAATCGACGATATTATAGGTAGAGAAATTTCTTAAATACATTCCGGTATGAATTCTGCGCCCGTGTTCCATCCCTGTTATTTGTCCAGCATCAGTTTTGGATAAAAATTTTATATACAAGCTGTCCCAAAATTACAGCGAAAAAACTTTAAGAGGTGATATGGCATATCATAAGGATTCAGAATTTCGCAGGAACTCATGTCTGCAAATGTCATCTTAACGCTTTACGAACTGGATGTTTAGGGGTATTTTTTAACAGATGTGGGCGTGGCTTTTAAATTTTGAATTTTTAACAAAACTATTTTTTCTGTCAAATAATTACATAAATAGATATATATAGCAATAATGATGTTTCTAATCAATGTACTTAACCCCTTATCCTGAGCTCAGCTCGGGATAAGGGGTTAAGTACACCACCTTCAGAATACGACACATTGAATTCAGAGATCAAAGAGGACTTTTTTTTTTTTTTTTGGGGGGGGGGGGGGGAAGTATCACAATTATTTCATGTCTTTCAAATTTAAATTTAAAATAATAACTACTTTATATTCGGTATCTTTACTGCTTTGTTAGTTAGCTTGTATGCCAATAAACGTTGCGTGGGAATCAGCATCTTACCTATATGTGATTCGATAAACTTTGCCCTAAGTTTTTTGCTGAGACTGACCCATTCCGGTTCGCACTCTTTCTTCTGCTTTGATTTGAGTCCTTTGGGTTTGCCAATTTTTTCGATGATTCTTATATCGCCATTAGGTTCGATAAGTTCTGGAACTTCTACAAAATGGCCATTGGTGATTGGAGGATATTCTGTAGATAGGAAAAAAAAAAAGAATATAATTATACACATAGAGACAAAAATATCATATACAGTACCCGCCGCTTATTAAAATCACATTCGTTCTAAGTCAAAGTGATTTTATTAAGCGGCTGATTTTTATATCCGGCGAACATCCTTGCAGTCAAGAAAAATTGAATTTCCCCCTGAATTTGGAAAGAAATTTCAAAAGGTAACGAATAATGGAATTAATAAACAATATAAAATAATTTGAAAGATATTTGATTAATTGTTCCTTAAAAGTAAATAAATTAAACACATCCCAAGTTTCGATGCGCTTTTCTTTAAGAAAATCATCATTACTTTGCTTAAAGTTTCGTTTTTCTTTTAAATTTAAAACCCTGACGTTTAAACTTCTTGCTTCTTAGTTATTTCAAAATAAGAATTAGAAATTCTTTTTTAATAATTAAAAAAAAAAAAAAATCATTTGCGAATAAAATTAAATTTAACTCATTACCGCGCTTCAAAGAATGCGTTCTTTGAAAATGTTACTGAAACAAGTGATCGTATTTAATATGTAACTATGCTGAAAGTGGAAAATTTTCAACAAAGAGAGATATCGTGGGACTACTGTGTTTTATTTTCATTTTTATTTCAAAAAAGGGGAAAAAAAAATGCAAATCAAAAAAAAAAAAAAAAAAAAATTAACGTACATAAATGACATTTTTGCTGCTGAAGAAATATTTTTGAGTTTATTAACCGGCGATGTTGATTTTATTAAGCGGCGGTTTTAAAAGGAATTTTCATTGATTTGATTCCGGTTCTCACAATTTGATCAGAATAAGCGGCTGATTTTATTAATCAGTGAGTTTATTAAGCGGTGGTTACTGTATTCAGTGAGGGAAAATTGGTGCAGAACTCCTACCAGTATTTGTTTAAAAAATTTCTCTGCCTATAAATGGTTGGTTTAAGGCTGCTCAGTCCCTCTTATGATTTCCCCGTCTCGAGTCACTAAATCCCATGTAACTCTATGGCGAAATTTGTGTACATAATTACTCATTACCTAATTGGTGTTTTTAAATTCCATTTTCGCATTCAGAAATTCATAACCGTTAAATTAGTCCCCATTTTCCAAAAATTGAATGTTTTAAATTTTAATATTTCATTTTACAGCTAAAAAAATGAGAAAAATGCATTTAGTGAAAACTCGCATTATTAAACACAAAATTCAGATTAAAAAAGTTTTTTAAATAAATTTTTAGAAAAAGAATACTTGTTTAACGGTTGCATATTTTCAGAATATGAAAACGGAATTTGAATATAACAATTTGAATATAACTAATGTGTAAGTCTATAAACAAATTTCGCCATAGAATAGCATGGGTTTTGGACGACCTTGACAATCCGCGAAGAAAATTTTGTTTCGTTAATAATGGTATGATGTTTTCCATCGATGTCTCTCCCCTGGATATTAAATACTCAAATAATAAAAGTTTCATATTTCAATTAACCCTTTGCCGGGCCTAATGCTCTAATCAGTGTTGCCAAATTTAGGGACTTTTTTATTCAACTATCACCAATAATTTTGAGAGGTGATATTTGATGTACATAATGGACGAATAACTTTCGAAGTGATTAGAAAACCGTTACAGTTAAAATTTAGTGGTGTATATTGAATAAAAAGGTCTCTAAATTTGGCAACACTGATTAGAGTAAAATTAAATAGGACCTGCAAAGGGTTAAAAAACGAAAAACAGCAGGAATTGTTAATTCTGAATAAAATAATAAGATATAAAATAATACACTGAAAAAAATAAAGGAACAAAAATACTCAAAAATGAGTAAAATTTTGTGAAATTTGAGTACAGTCGGCAACAAAAGTGTTCGAACACTAGCAAAAATTCCTATGTAAAAAAAGTACACTTCATACGGTTTTGTTGAATAAATCCTTATCGAATCGTGTTCTTAGACTGACTAAGAACAGGATTCGACAAGGATTAACAAATTTAACAAAACCGTATGAAGTGTACTTTTTTACATAGGAATTTTCGCTAGTGTTCGGACACTTTTGTTACCGACTGTCTGTCACATGCTCAAAATAGCTCTGAAGCAAATATACTCAAATTAAAAAATCCCATTATTTATTACTGAGTATATTAACATACTCCAAAATTGGCATCGGCCATCGTGAATCCCAATATCCCAAACATAGATTCGCAATGATATTTTTTCCCGCAAACCAGCATGAAGCAACCATAAGTATATAAATCTGGAGATCTGAGGGAATTAATTTTGCGTTTGAAACTCTTTTTGTTTAAATTTGTAGAAATTCTATTAAAAAATTTCTTTTGGTTTAGAATGTTTATAATAAATTATGAAGTGAACAGATATTGATTTGAAAATATGCGATATATCATAAATGAGAGAAGCATGTTTTCCTTTCTGAAACTAAATTACTTCATTTCGAAATGAGTATGTCCATCTTCTCATTTTTAAACACTTCATTTCTTACGGTGTACTGATAATGTGAAATGAAATTTAACAAAATTTTTCTATAAGCAGGCATGAGAGTGCACAAAATTTAAAAAAAGAGGAAACGCGCGTGTTCATAAAATTAATTTTAAAAGAAAAATAACGCGCGCGGGGAAATCTGTACATATGTACGTTCATAAAATTTATTTCAAATGATAAATAATGCTCACAGGAAAAAAACTATACAAAATATTTTAAAAGTGACAAATTAAACTAAAAGAATAATGCACATCAACACAATAATACATGTGTTAAAAAAAAAAAAAAAAAAAAAAAAAAAAAAAAAACGTAAGCTAGCAATCAACATTTAATCATTGGCTGGTGGTTGGAAATGGGAAAGCAGGGGGGGGGGGGGGTAAAAAGTAGTTCATGAGAGAAATATTAAACACAATTCTACTTCTTTATGGGTTCTAGAATATCATAAAGTAAGTTTAAAATTAATATTGTGGATGGATAAATGTTCAAAAGTAAAAGGCTTCCCGCAGAATGTTTGATCGACAATGGTTAGAGGGGGGGGGGGGGACAAAAAAAGATTACATGAGTGAGAATAATTCTGTTCTTTTATATGTTATAGAATCTAATAAAGCATGTTTAAAATGAATATTGACATTTATATTTTAGATGGAAAAAGATTGAGAATCTAAAGTTTTTCGTGGTGCATTTGAACACTGAACGTTATTAGAGTTTGATTTTAACAAAATAAAAAACCGTGAAATTAACAAAAATCGGAAAAAAGCGGAAAACCGCGGATCCGCGGAAAATTTTCATGCCTGTATAAGGTTTCTAAAAGTTTTCAAATTTTTAAAAGTATTTCTCGACAAGAAAAAAAAAAAAAAAAATGACAACGAGGAAAAGGTTTTTCTGGCCGCAATTTTGCCACCACATTCACATTTGAGTCCCATTATTATAACCGCGTGTTATTATCCTAATTCCAGAGTCCTGCGCGGGTCTCATAAATTTGATCTGCACCCGACCCGCAATCCAATAAAGTAATATTAAATTTATGTTTTAAGATACTGAACTAAAATTCTTTTACACAAAATATAGTTATATTATTGAACGTCTCTCTCAGAGAATCTATTACATAAAAAGTTAGATGTGTGCGTATACTGGGTGTCTCATAAGTTTGTAGACATTTTAAAAATTCATAAAAAATTGAAGGAAAGGGTAGAATTGAACGCGGTTTGCGTAGAAGTTATTCTCGTGAAAGGGATTTTTTTTTTTTTTTTTTTTTTTTGTAAAAAAAAAAAATATATATATATATATATAGTTAAAATTTTTGTCGGTAGAGGGCGCTGTATGTGAACAAATCACATATTTTTTGTGAAAAACTATATTTATTTGCATGAAGATGTTTACAGGCATATAAATCCTATTCTATGTGTCTGCTGTCAACAAAAATTACAGTTTGCAAACGAGTTATAACACCACTAACTGCGGCTTCAGTCGGCGGCTCTTACATCGGGGAAAACATTTGTACCTATAAAGCTTTATCAACCAAGTCAGCATCGTAATTAAAACTTCATATAGGCGAAAGTAGGTGGCAAAATAAGAAATAAGCCGTGTTAATCGTAAAATTGTGTAATTTATAGAACTCTGAATTGCATATTTTTCATTAAGCATACGTCCTAAGCATCGTCCTCTATCGGCAAAAATTTTAACTTTTTTTTTTTTTTTTTTTACCAAAAAACATCCGAGAATAACTTTTTTGCAAACCGCGTCCAATTCTACCAATTCTTTCGCTTTTTATGAATTTTTTAAATGTCTATAGACTTATGGGACACCTGGACCCGGCACATCTAATTATAAACAAACTTTAATGTACAATATAACTAAATTTCAAATGTATAAAATTTTGCTTTTAAAAAATCCACTGTTCCAAATATTTTGACAGTATAAAAGAAGTAAAATGAGGAAGCAAATATTGATTGGGAGACAAATAACACTGCACAACGTGAAAAATGTCTTTTTGATGAAAATTCTTGCACATTTTGGACTGAAAATAACAAACCTGTATTTGTTTTTTGTTTGCCACGCACCATTTTCCCAAAAATTATGAAGAACTTGTTGATGACGTGGTGAAATGCTTTCGTGTTATAGGTTGCAATATGTCTTTAAAACTGCACTTTTTGGACTCACATATGGCCTTCTTTCCTCAAAACTTAGGCGCAATTAGGGATGGGCATGGGGTAAGGTTTCACCAGGACATCTCTATATTTGAAAAGCGTTTCAGTGGACGATGGAATGGAAGTACAGTGCGACCACATATCCTAAAACTAGCAGTGAGGACGCATCCAAAATGTTGGAGGGATGCCAGCTTGACTGACAGTTTTAAATTTGGAAACCATCCAATAATTCCAATAATTCCGCGCTCTGTTATTGCTCATTTTCTCTGAGTCAGATGACTGTCACCCCTATTTTAGCACTGGACTCGTTGAGTTAGCACTTGCGCAGATACTTCCCTGGTTTCATGAAATGTGGTCGAAGAATTTGCCAGCTGAACATTACAGATCTATTATCAGGGACACCCCAAAAGATGCCTACAAGAGGTAATGGCCAAAAAAAAAAAAAATCATTTTAGTGCTAGTGTTTTCTATCATCAAGATTCTGTTACATTTCTATGTAACCAGTTTTTATGCATATGAGAAGTATGTCTCCTACAAAAACGGAGCGTGGTGGACCATTTTCGTTTTGATATATGAGTCAAGCACACTTTATTTATACAGAATCACATCGTTTCACATAAAGGATAGAAAATAAATTCATTTTGTTGTACAGGGAAGTTTCGCACATAAATTTTCAAATATTAAGTATTGGTTCTTGTATATTTATAACTAAACTTATGCTGAGTCATATTGCTTAAAATTACTACGGTAGAAGAGAATGCCATCTAAAAAGTGCATACAAAGGGTAAAAAAAAGATTTATTTGAAGAAAACATTTTTGTAGGTAGACCCGTGGGTCAAAAATTAATGCAAACTCGACCCACATCTGATTCGCAAAGTGGGTAATCCATGGATATACGATCCGATGCAGAATCTATTCCAGAGTAAGTATATTTTGTAGCACGGGGAACAGATAGGCGGAGTAAAATGAATCAATAAGATTTCGAATAGTTGACACGGGTATCTGGAGCTATGCAGTCTGCAGTACACCAAACAGTTCTAGCAAAGTGAATGGTGGAATATCCAAACTATGAACATAGAAATTGAGATGATTCCATAGATGTTCGATTGCGTTCATATCTATTAAAATCTAGAGGACAGAGAAGTACTTGGAATAATTTGTCTTCCATATCGAACCAATCTCATAAATTTTGGACTTGCAACATTTTGCATTCTCTTTCTGAAAGACCGGATCTGTGGTAGGAAAAATATCCAAAATATACGGGTGTACGTAGGGGGAAGAATGGATACATAGCCTAATTCATTCATTACCTTCTTCAGGTATGAGAGAATTTTACCAATGCTATGATAATATTCCATACACCATAACACGCGAATAAATTTTTTCATTACATTTTATACTTAGGAAGTTGTTGGCGTAAATATTCAGCTTTCACTACACTGCTCATTGCTTAAATAATCTTTTTAATAATCAAAGCTCAAATTTTACGAAACTAATGCTGAAAATGACGTCGCGTAGCTAAAAAAATATATTGGTATAAAGAAAGTAAAAATTTATGCATGGTTTCCATGCGTGCATTTCAACTAAAATAATGAAAAAAGATAATTTAATGGAAAAATTTACATCGTGATTGCCACAATGTATTGAGATAAAATAAAATTTTATCCATGTTTGCATGGATTTGGAAGATTTGTTCATTGATTCTCAATAAATAAAACAAAGCTATTTTGATTTTTAGAATAAAACTATTTGTTGCTATGCACGTTTTGTTGCTTTAAAATTTAATTTTTCATTCATATTAGTTCAGTCGGTAACAAAAGTATCAGAACACTAGCAAAAATTCTTATGTAAAAAAAGTAGAGTTAATACTGTTTTGTTAAATAAATCCTTGTCGAATCATGTTCTTAGACTGACTGAAAACATGATTCGACAAGGGTTTATTTATCAAAACAGTATTAACGCTACTTTTTTTTACATAGGAATTTCCGCTAATGTTCGGATACTTTTGTTACCGACTGTATTTCCATTACGCTTATAATAGTTACTTTAACCCTTTCACTACCACTGGGACATATACGTCCCAAGCAATGCTGCCAGATTGAGGTAATTTTTTTATTGAATATCCACCAATAAATTTTAATTGCAACGGTTGTATAATCATTCCGAAAACATCTAACAAAGAAATCTTCAAAGTTATTAGGCAATTAAAATTTAGTGGTAGATATCAAATACAAAGAATTCACTCAATCTAGCAGCACTGGTCCCAAGGGCAGTTTATATTGGTAGTGAAAGGGTTAACTAATGCCCTTGTCCAATATTCTTAAAAACTTTTTTGAAAATGTTTTGAAAACTTGTGCTTCAAACCTCAATACTAGGCAAAATTTCGATCTACCCCTGCTAAAAGTCACGCTTTAGATATCCAATATAATTTCAGTGTCAATATTTTTCCTGATCAACATTTTCATTATAATTCTCTTTAATTGAAGCATATTGTTTTGTCAAGGACTTAACTAGAAAAACAATGAGTAATTGTCCTACAAGGAATGCATACACATTTCAGTCTTTTGTCTTTAAGCAAAGCAGAAAAATCAAACATCACGACATTTTACCATAAACAGGGAAAAAGATTTATATCAAATACCCAGCACTGATTCGCATACAATCAGAGATGTGTTTCTTTTCTCCTTTAATTCGTAAAAAGAATTTTTATTGACAGATTTTTTGTCTTTTCTTTTTCTACATCTACAATTTTTAGGTGCATTTAATTAAAAATTCGAAGATAATTATGTATACCAAGTGTCCCATAAAACTGTAGATATTTTAAAAATTCATAAAAATTGAAAGAATTGGGAGAATTGAAGGCGGTTTGTTTGTTATAACATTTCTATATAAGAAAGTACACTAAATACTGTTTTGTTAAATAAATCCTTGTCGAATCATGTTCTTAGACTAACTAAGAACGTGATTCGATAAGGATTCATTTAATAAAATTGTATTAAGTTTACATTTTTTACATAGGAATTATTGCTAGCGCTCGAATAATTTTGCTGCCGACTGTACAGTCGGTAACAAAAGTATCCGAACACTAGCAAAAATTCCTATATACAAAAAGTAGAGTTAATACTGTTTTGTTAAATAAATCTTTGTCGAATCATGTTCTTAGACTGACTAAGAACATGATTCGACAAGGATTTATTTAACAAAACAGTATTAACTCTACTTTTTTTTATATAAGAATTTTTGCTAGTGTTCGGATAATTTTGTTACCAACTGTACGCGAGGATCGCGCAATCATAAGAGCGACCACGTCCGCACCAACAACGTCAGTAGCATCGATTCAACGCCATTTACAACCTTCTAGGAATCCAGTAGTGTCAAGGGAAACCATTCGGAGACGACTGGCCGACGCTGGTATAAGGAACTGACGTCCATTAAGACGCCTACCACTGACTCCACATCACAGGCAGTGTCGATTTCGACTGGATTTTTACCGACCCAGTGCGAGCTAGAATGTGATTGACTGGATGCTTATGGTCTTCAGTGATGAATCAAGATTCTGTCTCCGTGCTGACGAAGAATATGTTCTTTGGTGCTGATGACCACGGCATGTGCGTGTGGAAGCATCCAGGCCAGCGGTCTAATCCGGCATTTGTTATCGAGCGTTATACAAAAATTACATAAGGGGTGACAGTGTGGGGAGCGATTTGTTGGGACACACGATCACCTCTAGTCGTCCTTCAAGGCACTATGACGGCTCGCAGTTACGTTGACAGCATTTTAATGCCGGTTGTACTGCCTATGCTATCAAGCCGCCCTGGTGCCATTTATCAGCAAGACAACGCTCGTCCATATACTGCTCCACTCTCCCAACAATGTCTTCAAGGATATGGCGTACTCCCATGGCCTGCCGGATCACAAGACCTATCGCCAATAGAGCACGTCTGGAACGTGTTAGGAAGGCAACTGCAGCCGTGCCGGAGTATTGGTGAATTAACTGCCCAATATCA
Organism: Salticus scenicus; assembly: GCA_963930645.1. Lineage (NCBI taxonomy): Eukaryota > Metazoa > Arthropoda > Arachnida > Araneae > Salticidae > Salticus > Salticus scenicus. The sequence goes on from OZ005661.1 coordinate 130,916,001, forward strand.
AAGATTATGGCATGATCTTCCGCAGGAGAATGTTGGTGAGCTAATTGGTTTGATGCCATGCCGTGTTTCGGCTTGTATAGCTGCTAGAGGTGGCTTTACTACTTACTAATTTGTAACCTTTTTCGGGCCATAACTTCTTAATAAAACGATCTTTTGTTATGGATTTGCTTATCATAATCATCGTAATCATTTGCTTATCTCTTCATATACTACACACAAGTTAATTTTCATGATTGTAAATCATTTCTTTCTGGGTGCATATATTTTTTTGTGACAGAGTGTATTAGTGAGAGGTTGTTAATAAAAGGGTCCAGATGATACTCTTATAATAATAAGTTTCATATTTGAAAAATAATTTTTCAAAATAAAAAATCTGTTATTTAGTAGTCTTTTACAAATTATTATCATAAACATATTAATTTGTATTTATGCTTAAAATACTGAATCGTAAATATTACTTTCATTATTTTTTTCATCAATTTAATTATATTATAGTACTTCTACTTTAATCTTGTACTACATCTCAACTTTTTTCTTAAAACATTTTAGCGTTTGCTATTATTTAGATTTTTAAGTTTAATAACATAGGCCTATGAAAATTGCAGTTTTTGAAAAATACAAGAGAAGTTTTCGCTGATTTTTATGTTATTTGATGTGCTGATTTCGAAAATGACCTCCATTTTTTTCCCCATCAAGTCAGGCTTTTTTGTAAAATCGGTATAGATACATTTTTCTTCTCGAATAGTATTGCCTGTACTATCTAGTAACAATGGATTTTATCCATTTAAATCTACAGTCGGCAACAAAAGTGTCCGAACGAAAAGTGAACGAAGAACAGGATTCGACAAGGATTTATTTAACAAAACCGTATGAAGTGTACTTTTTTTGCATAGGAATTTTTGCTAGTGTTCGGACAATTTTGTTACCTGCTGTATATAGAATGGTCGATTCTTGGTGTAGCAAACTGATTTTTCAGCAATCGATTTATTTTCTATAGGTTTAAATGGATGAAAATCACTGTTGCTAGATCGCACGAGCCGTCTCCATTCGAGAGAAAAACGAAAAGTTCCCTTGGATACTATTTACATCAAATTACGGTGCATTTTCTAAAAGAAAATCAGCAACATACTATTTTATTTGTTTTTATTTAAGTAATTTACATAAAATAGACGACTAACAAGAGGAGCAAATATTATTTATGTGTTAAGAACCAAAGTAAAATTGAAATTTTCAAGAAAGCGTGACATGATAAAATTTTTTGGTGATATTTTTAAATCACCCCCCCCCCCCAAAAAAAAAAAAAAAAAAAAAAAAAAAAAATTTCAACATCAATTCTCTCGGTTTTTTTTTTTTTTTATCGCAGGCATGTTTAATTAACTTTATTGCCGTGTACTGATGGTGAATTTTTTTCTAAATTCTTCAGAAACAACATTGTTTCTATAGAAACAATGTTATTCCCCCCCCTCCCCTTAACAACCATAAATACCCCTGAAGAAATTATGGCTTTTTTGGAAAGAGGGAAGGTGCATAGAGCTATTTCGGGAATTCAGCATTCTTTCACCATCTTTAAGTTATGCATTTCTCACAATGTAATCTTCAGTTCTTATGATTGTGTCTTAATTTCTTAATCCTAGATAACTAAACTTAAATCAGTGTTATTCTGTAACTAATCATTCGACTCACAGATTAGGAATTTAAAAAAAAAGTATATTTTTATATTTCCTTTATTTATTCGAAACAAATTAGCGGGCGTAACTTAAAAAAAAGTATTATAATATTTCAATTAAAAAATAGAAAAGTGGTAAAATTTATCGTTTGCACTCTTCGTAGATGTTAAAAGTGTGCTCTCCACAAATAGCCTTTTTGCAGTAGTTGCATATGTATTTTGTCATTCTGCGTTTCTTAGGCTGTTATTCACCATTAACTTCGACTCCCGGTTCAACGCAAAAATTTGAAAAGCATCTAAAGGCAGAGTGTAGCTTTCAAAGAAAATTTTGCACGCTGTTTCTGCCATCTAGTACCAATGTTTTCACATAATTTTTGATTGGTTATTTTCAGCTAAAAAATCTGAAAATAACAATGCCGCTAGATGGCAGATGCAACGCGTTAGACTTTGCTAAAATGTTGAACCCTGCCTTTATAAGCTTTTTAAGTTTTCGTTTTCAACCAGGAGTTAAGAGTTATTGGTGAATACAGCTGTTAGATGGGCAGAAAGTACAAATTCTGCGTTTATACGGCACTTTTTACCGTGTCTTCTGTGGGCTTTTCAATATTCAAAATATCTTCAATATTTATTTTAATGGTCACTAAGCATTCGACTATTAAACGACGACCACAGCAAATCTCGAAAAGTAACAAGTGTAGAGCCGTGCTTATTACTTTCGGATAACTCATTTTACTAGTTATGAAGGTACTGTGTGTGGAGGTGGTGTCAGCGCAACAGAAACATCTCGAATTCGTAAAACTGACAGGATTCTGTAGTCTGTTAGACGAATGTTTAGTTATCTAAGCTTAATATATATTACCATGATCTGTTTCTCTGTTTCTTCGTATTGTCGTGTGGAAATATCATATAAATATTTATTTATTTTAGGGGGGGGGGGGGGGGAATTAAAAGGTATGTATATTTTAAGTGACAATGTTTTACAGAGTATTTATTGTATAAAATTTTAAATTTTGTAATTATTGAAATTGAATCCCTTGAAACTTCTGACCGGTTTTATAAAATTCTGCACTTTTTTTATTCCACAATCTTGTAATTTGTTATATAAGTCTAAGATCAACGTCTAAAGAATTAAAGCCGAGGTCAAATATTTTCGAATACACTGTACTAGTATAATTATTAGTGATTATTATAATTATTGTAATTATTACTAGTATAATTATTACCTTTCATTAACAAAACATTTTTTCTCAATATTACATCACCACATAACTTACTCAAACGTTCTTATAGGTGCAAAAATAGTAGCTATTACTGCAAATGATTCATGTATACGCAAATATACAAGAGAAGTTCGTTATACATTTCAAAAATAGTGCACCGAGATGACAATAATACATGACATAGACTAAGAAAAGACTTGTACTCAAGGGAAGTCATTGGTTTGTTATGGAATTCTCATGAATATATTCAAGAAGGCAGAACAATACTCATAAACGGCACTAGAATTTATATGATTTATTATATAAATAATTTAATGCATGGAATATAGATCAAGAGAGAAAGAAGATTATTTATTTACCTATGTGCTCCTCTATGAATTTGGTGCATAGTTTTCTACTTAGGTGAATCCATGGAGGCTCATCATCTGTAGTTGCTTCTTCAGAAGGTGTTAAGACAGGAATAGGTTTTTTTTTCAGTGTTTCCATTTTGATGACCGTGGAAGTGGAATCAGAATGATTCTTTTTAGGTGGTGGACTAGAAGTAAGATCCTCTCCGACTCCTTCCGGTTCCTCGTACGGATAGGAATCGGGGGAGTTAGGTTCTAAGAAAAAGAATGAAGACTTATAATCACACAACTTGTTAGGGAAATATGCGGCAAAATTTATTTTAGATGGAAGAACTGAAATATTTGGCGAAACGCATTGGAGCTTCCTTGTTGAAATTCAAAAAGTTATTGATATCTGTATGTGTTTCCCTTTTCACGATGGACCATATTCCCACTTTGGGTTCGAGGCTACAAGAATATCAGCTGGGTAGGGAAACAATCCTCAACTCTACCATAACAAAGCATTGTGGCTTGCAAATTTTTATCTTGCAATATTAGTTATAAGAGTTACAGATTATATGAAATTGAAGTAAGAGTGATATAGTGATACCTTTGTTTTGTTTTTAATCCAGTTTTAGTAATATACTTTAATATTAATCAACATATGTAATATTAAAAGTTGCCATGTGAACTGTGGCGATGTTAACAAATTTAAATGGATGTTCCATTTAATAAATTCCTTTATTAAAGTGATTGAAATTCTAATTATTTAAGCTTTGATGTCTATATATGTGTGTGTGTGTATAAAATGTTCTTATTAATCTTTTATTCAATATATATATATATATATATATATGTGTGTGTGTGTGTGTATGTGTTTTGCAATTGTACGATATGGAATAGTCTTAACTTTATCATTCGATTCAGTTGTTTACATTTCTCTTTTGTTCTTGTTTGAACATCATTATTAAGTTTCACTGCAGAAATATTTAGGAAAATGTTATGCGTAACAATAAAATGGCATCTTGAATCTAATTTGTTTACAAAATATCCGCCACGTGTTCGGCGATTTTACCTACGGTGACGTCACAGGAATATTGTCCATTGACGAAACGCATTGGAGCTTCCTCGTTGAAATTAAAAAAGTTATTGGATATCTGTATGTGTTTCCCTTTTCACGATTGTGTGGGGGAATAAGGATGATTCTTTTTAGATGGAGGAGTAGAGGTGAGATTCTCTACGACTCCTTCTAGTTTGCCATAGGGATAGGAATCGGGGTAGTTATGTTCTGAAAATGGATAGGGTGATTTCAATTAAACTTCTGCTACAAACAGCATTCTGCAGCTAAAATGAGTGAGTGGATTGGTGCCAAATTTTGTATGTGGACAATCTATACTATACATTCAAGATTTTTTTCTTTCTTTCTTTTCTTTTTTTTTTTTTTTTTTTAGTTCCTCTTAGTACAAAAATGAAGAAGTTGAGCTTTCCAGAAAAAGATGGAAAATGTAACAATAGAAATGACTTATGTGGAATGCATTAAACAGTTTGAATACTTATTGAATAGTTTTAGACACCCTGTATGGCATTCCATTTATTAAATTTATCATTTTGCATGCTTAGCGACATCTATGGACATTAACTGACATATTTTTCTATTCCTTGAGCGCATCTTATGAATCGTTCACATACGGTAGCGATCCACTCGTCAGTGTGAGGCAAGCAGTTTACAGTTGCCTGTTTATGACAAGTGCTTAATCAAAACCATACTGTGTGTATAACCACAGAATTTATTTGCGAAATATATAGGATGATATATATAACAGATAAAAATGTCAAATTAATTTCAGAGAAGTGCGAAAAATGAACAGTCCAAGAACAGAACTTGAGTTGCATAACATGTAAATGCTCTACCATAACATGTAAATGCTGCCATAACATGTAAATGCTCTACCACTTGAACTAACCTGATGAATATGTGAATAGCACTATTCGCTTATTGAAAGTTGGAATTTTTTTTTTTTTTTCTTATAAAAGTTTATGGATTAAAAAAAAAAAAAAAAAAAAAAAAAATGGGCGAAGAGATTTCAGTCCCTATGTCGACTGAATTAGTTCAGCTGGTAAAAGCTTTCTCACGTTAAACCAAAGGATTCTAGCCTGGTCATTTTTCGCTCTTCTTAAAATTAATTCGGCATCCGTGCTCCCCCCCCTTTTTTTTTTTTAATAGAATGGCACACGTGCCTAAGCATGGGTCAGGAAGGTCGGTTGGCCTTCGGTACCCCTAACAGAGACAACACCGTGCGAAACTTCCATGCCCTACCATGCGGGTGTCAGTGGGACGCACCACACTGTATGGGCAACATATAAAATATGTTATTGACAGCTAATCGATGTTATAAAACTTAAATAAACACTGATAATTTATATGTTTCACGCCAAAAATTTAGGCAGTTTAGTTACAACCAGAAATGGGGTGCTAAGTTTCACCATTTTAGTAGAGCCGTTTTGGTAGTAAGTACTACTAAAATGATGCAACTTAGAAGCAAATTTCTAAAAATTTTGGTTGCAACTAAATTATCCTACCTTGGCATCATTTAATCTGTGTGAGTTAAACATTGTACCATTTTTTACATTGTACAAAAAGTTAAGGAAAAGCTGTTATTAACGTATATAAAATACTACACTACATGAAATCTATAGTTAAGAGGGGGGGAAAAATGCTGATCGGGATTAGATGCAGAGTAAAATTTATCAAAAAACTTAACTTTATTATTCAAAAAAATATTCAGGCCACTTCTCAAAATATTTAAGAAAATTTGTTTTCTTCAGAATTTTGCATTTTAAGAAATAAGTTTTTTTTTTTTTTAATTAAATTTGTTATTTTTAATAAATGAATTTTGAAGTATCTTTGAAGGCACTTTGCAACATGCCAAAAATAACACTTATAGCCATTTGAATAGCCATTATACCGTGTCATTCAAAAGTTCCATGGGAAAAAAAAAATATATATATATATATATATATATACAGTCGGTAACAGAAGTGTCCGAACACTAGCAAAAATTCCTATGTAAAAAAAGTACACTTCATAAGGTTTTGTTAAATAAATCCTTATCGAATCATGTTCTTACACTGACTAAGAATAGGATTCGACAAGGATTTAGTTAATAAAACAATACGAAATGTACTTTTTTTACATAGGAATTTTTGCTAGTGTTCGGACACTTTTTTGACCGACTGTATATATATATATATATATATATATATATATATATATATATATATATATGTATATATATATGTATATATATATCATAATGTACTGACCGTGGCACTATGCGGTTTTCATAAAAATGCGCACCAAAGCATGGGAATTATTATTATTATTATTATTTCCTTTATGTAGAAGGAAAAAAATATTCTTTACAATTTCACCAACAGATGGCGTTATATTCGCACATTTTAAACCTGTCCGCTTTCTCAAATGGCGCCACATTGCGAATACTGATTAATTTGATTTCTGAATCAGTGATGCCAGATTGGGGATTTTGCCCCCATTTTGGGGATGTTTGAGGCTTCTGGGGACAATTTTGGGGACCAAATCTTTGTGGGGACTTTTTTGGGAAATTCTAAAATTTTTGGGGACAAATCTGGGGAGTTAAATTTTCTGTCAATGTTGGCAACGTAATGATTTATCCCTACGACTAGGGACTTTCAATAGCTTTATTGTTATTTGGGGATTTTTTTCAAAAATTGCCTTCATTTGGGGAAAAATCTGAGTTTATATCTGCTTGATTTTTTTTCTTTTTTTTGAAAATTTTTTTATTTTCCCTTTTTAGTAGAAATCAAGTTGGGAATTTTTTCGAAAAAAAAAAAAAAAAAAAAAAAAAAAACCTGATTTGGAGAAATTTTGACTTGTTTGGAGAAATAATTTTCGACTATCTGGCATCACTGTTCTGAATCTAACTTCAGGAGCATTCTAACTTCTGACTTCATCAAATGTGACTGATTCATCTGACGAATACTGATTAATCTGACGCGTTGCATATGATTTTAGATACTAGCAAATATTTAAATTAAACAGAACTATTTTTGATGTTATTACGGGTAAATAAGAAAAAAAAGAAAAAGAGGGGAATTTTCAGTAAATTTCAGAAACTTATACTATTAAAAATAAAATTCAACATTTCACACACACACATACATAAAAAAAAAAAAAAAAAAAAAAAATTAATAGTGCCATTTTACTAATGAACTTTAGTATCAAGATCAACTTTCTAAAATATTGGTTGTAGATAAATTCGCCTTTTTATTTATTTATTTATCTTGTGAGTGTGTAAATTGTTAAAGTTTGTTTTTAAAAATGTACGTTATTGAAATTTATATATATACAGGGTAACAAGAAATAACTTGGACGAAGTTTCAAACCAAATATCTGTAACTATCACTATCGCAAACTCATTTTGGAAGATGTTGTCTTACCTTTGTCGCAAAAGTTCTTTAGAAACAAAAGATGGACCTTCCAACAGGATTCTGCACTTGCACACAGAGCTAAAGGCACTCAAGATTGGTGCAAGACAAATTTTCCTGACTTCCTTGGAGCTCAAGAATGGCCACCGTATTTACCAGATTTGAACCCAATGGATTGTTCTGTTTGGCCCATCTTGGAGACAAGGATGTGTGCTAAACAACATAAAACTTTGGCATCCCTAAAGGAATTCTTATGCAAAGAATAGGATAAAATATCAGTAAGTGAGTTACGGCCCATAGCCGAAAATTTTGTGACACGTTTAAAGCTCTGTATTAAGATTAAAGGTAGCCACTTTGAAAATTTGTAAATATAATAGACAAAAAAATGTATTCCTATTTATTGAAGTTTGGTAGTAATATTTTCAGTAGCCTTAAAGTTAAAATGTATCATGTGTGTCCAAGTTATTTCTTGTCACCCTGTATATATATATATGTGTGTGTGTGTGTGTGTGTGATATATATATATATATTAGTAACAAGTTTAAGAGTAGTTCTGTAAGCCTAATAAATTTATTGGTTGGTGAAATTTCTAATTAGTCCAAAGTTAATTCTAATTCTCCAGGGGGGAGGGGGGGGGGTCTAATAACATTCATTTTTTATGCTTTTACCATTGACACTTTTTAAAAAGAATATTATAAATATGCTTTATATATATACAAGGTAGGATGTTATAACTAATATAAACCGATTCCGTAAAATTACAACTTTTTTTTCAACTAAGACTAAAAGAAATCACCAATAATTGAAAACAATAAACGAGGGAATGTGGTATTTTTTTTTTTTAATTACTAGTAATTAAAAAAATATTTCAAGAACACTTTTATTTTATTTTATTTTATTTTTAATCTGAAATCCATTTTAAAGATCACTTGTAGAACTATAGCATTCAAATACTTTTCAGATCATGGCGTAAGTCAACGGGTATCGAATTACTCAGATACAAAGACTTACAGAAAATTTTAGTTCACAAAATTCAAATAAAGTTAGGATCACATTTCCAATCGGCAATCTTAAAGCACGTTGTTAATCAACATTTAAATTCTACTAGTAAATTTACATCGTTTCTTTGAAAAGTGAGTTTCTGATTTCTTTTCAACACAGAGTTAACATGTAAATTTTTGGTAAGAAACTTAAACATTCTTTTAACAAATAATTAAATAGAAAAACTAAAGTGAAAGGATGAAGATACATCAGCAGAATTGTTTCAATTCGAAACAACAATTTTTTGGAGCTCACAAAATTTATGATTCAACATTTTATAGTCAGTCAATGCATAAGACTTACAACTAATGCATAATATAGACAAGGTTATACTATGTTAGTCAAAACTATATTATCAATTTTAAAATGTTGGAACATGAATTTCGTGAGCTGTCAAGAAATTCTGCGACGAGCTAAAATAATTTTGATGCCGCTTTGTTATTCTTTATTATAATTTTGTTTGTTTGTTTGTTTTGTGAGCGTTAAAAATTCTTCATCCTTTTAAAAAGTTTATATATTGACCTTTATTGTGTTTAAAAAAAAAAAGAAAAAAAGAAAGAAAAATGAAAAAAACGTAGAAGTTCCATACCTGGTAACATTTATAATTTATTCCGGAGTACTGTTAGCCACGCCCATTTTCACATCAATATATTTAACAAAAAATTATCTTCTTGTTGTGTCGTAATTCCATATTGTAGAAAAATTCATTAAAATCACACTGGTGTGAAAAAAGGGCGGGACTAACAGTACTCCGGAATAAGTTATAAATCTTACCAGGTGTGTAGAAGTAGAAGAAGAAAGAAAGAAAAGCAAAGAGAAGAATTTTTTTTTTTACCTTAAAAATGAAATCAAATTATTACATATGAATAATATTTTTTTAATATATAATAATAATAATTAAAAAAAAATCGCTATTTTATATTAAAAATTATTCTCATACTATAGTAAGGCACATTTTCCTTAAAGCCATTTTGTATATGAGGAAACGGAAAAAATGCTTACATTCATTGCATATTTATCACTAAAACCCAGACGAATCATCATAAAATAACTTTTAAACAATCGAATTAATAATGATGACCACTATAATAACCCAGAGTAATCGGTAATTTAAATATTATGTTCGAACATTTCCTTGTCGACGAAAGACGAAAATTTTCTTACCTATGTGGCCTTCAACAAATTTGGCACAGAGCTTCCTGCTCAAGCTTATCCATTCGGGTTCTTGTATAGTGGAATTTCCACTGATTGTAACTTCACCATTGGTATGATTAGAAGAATGGATTTTCCGATGCCTGTCTTCTGGAACTCGGTACAGCATGGTGTCATCGGGTTTTTTATCTGTAAAGAATTATTAAAAAATTAAATGTAGTTTATTTGCACATATTCGTAGCTAAAGCAGTAAAAGTGTGTGCAATGTAGTGTAATTTAGAGCAAAATCAATACATTGAACTTGTTCTGTGCTGTAAAATTGTACCTTGTAAGTTACTGGTGTTTTTCTGTGAAGTTTCACTTTTTGAACCGTAAAATCTCGAAAATTTTAGTTTGTAAAACTTAAAATAACCTTGCCTAAAACAGAAAATGTATGTTTGTAAAATTAAAGCATCTGTGTTTAAAACGAAAAACACATGCGTTCAAAACGAAAATCATTCTTGTTTAAAACGAAAAATATCCTTTTGTAACACGAAAACCTCCTTATTGTGAATAAAGGGGGAAACAAAAGTAATTCTGTTGCAAGTAATTTAATTTAATTTATTAATACATTCTTTATTTTATTTATTTATTTTAGTACGACAGGACTATTTCTTTCAATCTGGCATTTTGCATCGTTACCAGTTTATAGTGTTCCATTTCAAAAATGCCTTCCAATATCCATTTCTACCATTTAATTTCTTTCTCCATCTTAATTTTTTTTTATGAAATCCGTAAAAACCTCTATATGTATTTTTTTCTCTTCCCATCGGTGAGGATCGAACGCACAACTTTTGGGTGTGTAGCTCTGTACTCTGACCACACAGCCAACGGTTCTTGGCTAAATATTTCTGAATATTTAGATTAGTGCTTTCAAGTTTTTTTAGTACGACAAGGCTATTTCTTTCAATTTGCTATTTTGCGTAGTTACCAATTTATAGTGTTCCACTTAAAATATGCATGCTAATATCCAGTTTTATTATTTAATTCTCTAATACTCTTACTCCATCTATATTCTCTCTTACTCTAATATTCTCTCTCTAATTTTACTATTTAATTCTCTAATTTAAACCAACTCTATCTTAAAATATTTTGTGAAATCCGTAAAAACATTTACATATATTTCAACTTACCATACTCACAAGTCTTCGGGTTCGTAGTTCTGTTCTCTGACCACATAGCCAACGGGTCTTGGCTAAATGTCAATGGATTATATTAATTATTCTGTGATGAATTTTGAGTATAATTTAAGTATCGAATAATCAGTTTATATATATATATATATACACATTATGTTTTGTTCTGTAAAAATTGACACTGTTAATTATTAACAATAAATGCGAAATTGTTTTTAAGGTTATTTTAAAAATTAAAATATTTAGTAAATAAGTATTAAGCAATTAGGGGAAGATGCTATACAATCAATGCATTCAAATTCCAATAATTTATTTGGAATTAAAAATCAATATACTATTTGAATATGTGTTTAGGAATTTTACTGAACACCCTCTATTACATTTTTTTTTTTTTAAGGGTGTTAAAACACAAATATCATTAATCCTGTCGTACTAAATTAAATTCTGTCACAGACAGAATTTCATCCATAGTCTTTTTTTTTTTTTTTTTTTTTTTTGTGTGTTGAAAATGGAGCTCTCACACGTGAATGGAATTATAGGCAAATATAAGACTACCTCATTTACAGTGAAGAAGTAATAATCTATGAGAATTTTGATCTACACAAAATTTACTTAATACTTTTTCAATTTATATATAACTTTACGTGACGTACAGTCATGAAGTCATCACTTACTTAACGGTAACTTTTTCTCTCTGACACATACATTTTTCCTTTTTGGCCATTTATATTACATTTTCCATAGCCTTAATCAAACTGTCGTTATGTCTTATTTAACTTTTCTATCGGTCAATATTTTTCTGACACATTATTGTTAAACGTAAAATTTTAATTTTATTATTTATGTTTTTGAACGATATTATTGCTGATGTTACATTTGCATACGACATACTTCATACAAATATTAAACACATCCCAATCAAAAAGCAATTTAAGATTTAAATAATTACATTACGGTTTTTAAAATATGGTTTAAAAACTCTATTTATGTACCGCCAGCAAATATCTGCTTCATAAATATATGAATCAGAGAGAATGATTTGAAAAGTATAATAATACCGAGTATTACTTACAAAATTTGAATAAACACCATAAAATGCAATAAACTCGCAACAATTGTTTCGGGTCGAAAAAACACCGACCCTTCATCAGGCGAATAAAGTAAGCACGAGTGCTGCAGTCAAAGCGGCAACGCACAAAAACGTTTAAAATGAAAAGAAAAACTTTATAAAGTGGAAAGTAGATATAACTACTGGTGTCAGTAGAATTGTACAAGAACTTTCCACTTTATAAAGTTTTTCTTTTCATTTTAAACGATTTTGTGCGTTGCCGCTTTGACTGCAGCACTCGTGCTTACTTTATTCGCCTGATGAAGGGTCGGTTTTTTTTTCGACCCGAAACAATTGTTGCGAGTTTAATGCATTTTATGGTGTTTATTCAAAGTTTGTAAGTAATTTTTTTACAACGCCAGTTTTGTGTTTTTTTTTTTTTTTTTTTTTTTTTAAATTAATACCGAGTATGATAATATTGCATTCAACACATAGTTATTCAGGTAAGGTCTTTCGATGTAGCAAAGCACTTTATAAGATAAATTTTTTTCCCAACATATTCCTGCCTACAACTAATTTAACGACGGTCATATGACTGTTTGCTTTATTCCTTTTTTATTTAAATTTTAACCTACGATATTCATTATTTCTAAATCTACAATACCAGTAATTCTAAGTTCTGTTTAAATATCCATATTATATTAATTTGAAATTTCCCTGCTCATTTAATTTTAGTTAACCATCGCCTATAAGCTTCTGAGGTGCTCTAATAAATCAGCCGATTTTTCTGTTGTCCTTGTCACTGTAGGATTTCACAGATGGATAACGAATCCTGGACTGTTGCTAAAGATATAGGGGAAATTAATATCAACTGAATGATTTCGACAATAATCTGGTTCTACTTTTCTTGGAATTGATATCCTCTTCCGTTATTTGGCACTGTCACATTTTTGTGTGTCTACACATCTACAAAAGTTGTGATAGTGTCAAGCAACAACAAGAGCGTAAAATCTACACTAAAGACCTACGCAACTGTGAGAGGTGAGTGATTTACTTTAATATCATTTGGTTTTTATGTAATTGTCTATTTCTTCCTAAAAAATATTGTATATTGATGAATATGTAAGTATTGCATAATAAAAAATAATAAATATTTTTTTAACTAATACATTTAACTGTTCTTAAATGTAATAGAAAAAGATATTGATAATATCATACTTGCCAAACATCTCATTATGAACCGTACAATTTTTAGTACCCGCCTTTTTTTTCACACCAATAATTTTTTAGAGTCATTTTAGTCTTATTCAATCGTAACAAGATTTGGAGAGAATAACTCTAAAAATATAGTGGTGTGAGAAAAGGGGCGTTTTTTTCAGCGGGCGTTAATAATTGTACGGTTATTAACGAGATGGTTGGCAAGTATGTAATATGTATTTACTGAGACACAATTATTTATGTACATATAAATTAATGGCGAAATCTAAGTTCGATATTAAATTTGAAGCTGAAGATTAAAAATTATATATTTTTAAGAATAAAATAATAAATAATAATAATAATAACAGAAACACAGCTAAAGCGGGACATGAAGCATATTGGTGTTTATTTCACAGTTTTGCCGATTCTAAAAGTTGCGTTTAATGTTTAAAAAAATTAATAAATACATATTGTCATTTTCATCATAAAAAAAGTTTTGCTAAAGAAAAGCTCTCAGTTAAAAAATCAGCATTCAAATAATTCAGAAAATTCGTGAAGTATATTTTCGCTGTGTAAGTTATTGGTTAGTAGAGTATTTCATTCATTACATGATCTTTACGATGATATTTTCTGTTATATTGTAATAATACGTATTTATATCGGAAAGTTTCGTTACATTCAACACATAGATATTCAGGTAAGGTCTTTCGATGCATTCTTTTATGTTTTAATAAATCTTACTTGGTTCTTAAGACTTCAATGCATTCATCACAACGGCATGTATGTGAAGTCTTTTTATGAATTCGTGTGCTATGCTTTAATAAATCACGTTTAGGAGTGAATTTTTTTTTTTTTCTTTTTTTTACAATATTAACATCCGTATACTACGAGGCTCAGAGCTGCCAACCTAATCCGGCAAATTGTTTGTACCGCCCCTTTTTCTACACCACTTAATTTTTAGAGTATTTGTTTTCTTAATTCATCGTAAATATATTTGAAGAGAATTACTCTAAAAATTAAGTGGTGTAGAAAAAGGGGACGGTACTAACAATTTGCCGGATTAGGTTAGCAGCTCTGGAGGCTTTTTGTGAGTTTCTAAATGTTTCTTAAAATCATACGACCTACTAAATGCTTTCTTACATGTATTACAAATATAAGGTTTTCCATCATTCTGAACCCTCACGTGTGAAGTTAGATAGGAATTAAAAAAATATATATATTATTACAAATTGAACAAATTAAAGGATTAGACAACTTCTCATCCTCAAAATTTTATAAAGGGGATTGTTGTTGCACAAAAACATGCATCTTCTTAGATATATCCATCATGATTTGTGAATATCATCAAAGTAAAACTTTAAAAATGTTGTATGAAAACTGAAGCAACTCTACAAAAATAAGTCAGCAACTGATCAAATTTTCTTTAAGACTGAATTTATATCATATGTTTGTCGACAAATTTGCATTATCTTCAAACACATTTAAAAATATCGCCAAATACACTACTAGCCAAATATTGTAAAAAATTCCAGTTTATCAACGTATCAGAACAGATAATTTGTTCATTTTCACCCTGGATTTCATGTATGCAGTATCTATGTTAAGATATTTTAAGAGAAAAACATATTAAGATCTGCAGTAAAGTTCAGACTTTTAACGTAATATTTCCCCGATTTATTACAACATAACAGAAGAAACCATCGTAAAGATTCTTTTGCTTACGTATGTAGAAAATGTAATGAACGAAATACTTTACCAACCAACAACTTACACAGCGAAAATATGGACTTGACGAATTTTTTTAATAACTTGAATGCTGATTTTTTAACCAACAGCTTTTCTCAAGTCAAAATTTTTCCTGATGAAAATAACAATATGTATTTATTAATTACTTTCTGTTACCCATAAGGTAGAGAAACTATTGTTTTAGGGTCAAATTTTCGAACATGAATTTTTGTTATATTTACACGTTTTGAAGTCCCCTGAATCTGAAAATCATGTTTTTAGCGATTGGTCTGTATGTGTATGTGTATTATCAGCATATCTCAAGAAAAAGTAATAGCAGAAATTTCAAACTCGGTATTCTAAATGTGTATCATATAGGGATGCTACACTAAGCTTTTCGTTAAGATGAAGCAAATGGTTCGTGTACAGGGACACTCAAGAGTATTCGAATACATTACGTCTATGGGGGAAATTGCAGGTAAGTAGAGTTTAACATCTTAGACTGCACTAAACCAAATGAAATGAATATATATTTCTTACATGCATAAAAACTTGCCTCATGTAGAATATGGCAAGGAAATTATTCACTGTTCATTTACAGGGCTACACAAAAGAACTAGATTATAGTGCGACAATAGCTGAGAATTGGTGGAAGTGCATTTCAGGTTGTGCCGTATATTATTACTATAGGATTGCATTTAAGTGCACGATGTGGTTTGTACATATTTTTCAAAAGATATACAGGATTGAAAATATTTAAGCGATAACATTCTTTTTTATTGTTAGTGGAAGTGATTTACTACAATATTTTACCATGTCCAGGAAAGCTGCTCAGGAATGGAAATGAATTCTTCATAGACATGTGATAAATAATGTATGTTTTTAATCTAAATATCCATCGCTTTTTTTTTTTTTTTTTTTTTTTTTTTTTTTGTGTGTGTGTGTGTGTGTGTGTATTAACACGTTTTGAGGTTTCTTGATTACCAAAGTCAAGTTTTTTAAAGTTTGATTATTGTCTGTGTCTCTTAGAATAACTTAAAAACGAATAATTTCATGAGATTCAAAAGTTGTATTTTCAAATTAATATCAATTTTTGCTGGAAAAGTTTGATCAAGACTGATAAGTTTCAAGGAATGTTGCATGTGAAAGCTGCCAGAATAATTTTAAGTGAACTTTTAATTTTAAATACAAATTTAAATTCTATATAAATATAGGTGCAGTAATGAAACGGGGGGTTGAGGAGGGCGGTTACCCCCCTCACAAAGAACTAATTATCGTATAAAACTCTTCCGAAGTCCAATTTGAATTGTTTAAACATAAGTTTACATAACATAACTCGTTATTTTACCTCTTAATCTCCAACCTGTATTTATACTAATAAATTTCAGGGTAAGAGAAAGTCGTGTGAGTGACACACCAGATTATTTTTTTAAACATTATATGCAAGCTTGAGAATCAACAAAACTGTGAAATAAACACCAATATGCGTATATATATCACGTCCATATATATACGCATATATACGACATATATATATCACGTCCCTCTTTAGCTGTGTTCCTATTATTATTAATATTTTATTCATAAAAATCTATAATTTTTAATCTTCAGCTTCAACGTTAATATTGAACATAGAATTTGCTATTAATTTATATATACATAAATAATTGTGTCTCAGTAAATATATATTACCAATATCTTACGACTTTCGCGACCGCATGTTTTTCTCTTTTTGACAGTAAGGTCCGCCTGTGGGCGTTATTCTCATAAGTTACAATTTTTCAGAACAAAATTTTCTGTATTCACATTTATATTACAAATGGATATGCATTATAATCATACTCTCTCTAATCAATGTATTTGTATCCATAGTATATTGATTGTACAAATATGAATATTGTGTATATTTTTACGAAACAAATAACATACAAATTGCAAAAGAAACGCCCACTGGTGGAGTTTCAGATTTTCAAATGATGTGAATCTACGTCAGCGGTCTCGAAATTGTTATGAATAAGGCTCCTATATATACGAGCTGGCGCATCAGGCATTTTGTTGCCTTAGGGTTACCACATGTACCCAGCGCTTTTCTCTGATAAACAAACGATAAACATATTTTTTTTTTATCGTCTTACGTTACTTTAAAGTAACTTGTTTTATTATATTCCATAATTTCAGCTAAGTAAACTATGATATGGAAGTTTGTTTAGCGATAAACTGCTACAATCATTCAAGAAGTAAATATAAAGTGTTCACAGACCTTCTATTACTATGTATCTGAGTTTTGGCGACGTTTTGTAAAAGAAACAGAAACCGCCCTAACAACACATCTTATCCCAGTACATCCGTAGGATGTCCTCAGAATAAAATGACATCCTGAAAATGTACTGTAAAAAAAATGTGTTTTTAGGAATATAATTGTTGCTTATATCTCTTATCTTGACCCGATTAGCTTCAGATCAAGATTTCTTAAAATCATTAGGAAAGCGATAAGGACGCCAAGCGGGAATGCTGTCCTCTTCGGAGGCAAAAAAATGGCGGTGATGCGCCGGCCTATTATTTTATTTACGGGCTCTAGTTAAGAACAGTTAAATATGAATACATGTAGATATATCAAACCAATAAAATCTGAAATGTATATTATTAAATTATTTGAAATTAAGCATTAAAAATAAATTACTAATTAAATAAAAGAAGCAAATGCAAAACATTGTAAAAAAAAAAAAAAAAAAAAAAATATTATGCAATACTTACATATTCATTAATATATAATAATTTTTGGAAAGAAATGGACAATTACATAAAAACCAACTGGTATTAAAGTAAATGACTCACCTCTTGGAGCTACTGTTGCATAGGTCTTTAGTGTAGATTTTACGCTCTTCTTGTTGCTTGACACCATCACAATTTTTGTAGAAGTATAGACACACAAAAATGTGACAGTGCCAAATAACGGAAGAGGCTATCAATTCCAAGAAAAATAGAACCAGATTATTGTCGAAATCATTCAGTTGATATTAATTTCCCCTGTCTTTAGCACTAAAGAGTCCAGGATTCGTTATCCATCCGTGAATTCCTACAGTGCCTAGGACAACAGAAAAATCGGCTGATTTATTGGAGCACCTCAGAAGCTTATAGGCGATGATTAACTAGAATTAAATAAGCAGGGAAATTTCAAATTAATATAATATGGGAATTTAAACAGAACATAGAATTACTAGTATATTGTAGATTCAGATTTAATGAATATCGTAGGTTAAAAAATAAATAAATAATCTGGTGTGTCACTCACACGACTTTCTCTTACCCTGAAATTTAATACTATAAATACAGGCTGCAGATTAAAAGGTAAGATAACGAGTATTGTTATGTAAACCTGTGTTAAACAATTCATATTAGGCTTCTGAAGGGTTTTAACTTCAACCCACCGTTTCATTAATGCACCTACATTTATATAGAATTTAATTCGGTTATTAAAAAATAATTCTGTTTTTAAAAAATAATTTATTAAAATTATTATTTAAACAAATTATCTTTTATGATAATGCAGACGATTTCCATATTATAGAAGTAGTATAACACCAAATATCTAAAATAAGTCCATTTTATTCTCAATATTTAAAAAAAAAAAAAAAAAAAAAAAAAAGATTTTTTTTTTCTAAGTTTTTTTTCGTTAAAAGTAAAAAAAAAAATCGATAACTTTGTTTTAAATTATCGCAGATCGATGGTTCAACCATTCGTTTTAAAGGTATTGGCGAGCTCTTTTGAAAGATACCCATCATGAAAATGTACTCCCCTCGAGGGGGACTTCTCCCCCAGGGGGAGGGGAGGCGAGGCTCCTACATACACAAAAAAAAATTCCCAGTTAACTATCTCTATTACAAAAAATATATATTCGTTTCATTTGTCTTAGTGCAGTCTATAGACGTTAAACTCTACTTACCTGCAATTTCCCCCATAGACGTAATGTATTAGAATACTCTTGATTGTCCCTGTACACGAACGATTTGCTTGATCTTAACGAAAAGCTTACTGTAGCATCCCTCTATGATACAAATTCAGTAAACCAAGTTTGAACTTTCTACCATAATTTTTTTTTTTGAGATATGCTGATAACAGACAGACACACACACAGACATACACACAGACCATTTGCTAAAAACATGATTTTCTTATTCAGGGTACCTTAAAACGTGTAAAAATAACAAAATCTTGCGTTCGAAATTTTGACCCAAAAACAATACTTTTTCTACCTTATGGGTAAGAGAAAGTAAAAATGAATGAAGCAAACAGTCATATGACCGTCGTTAAATTAGCTGTAGACAGAAATATGTAGGGGGAAAATTCATCTTATAAGGTGCTTTGCTACGTCGAAAGACCTTACCTGAATATCTATGTGTTGAATGTAACGAAACTTTCCGATATAAATACGAAGTATTACAACGTAACAGAAAAAATCATCGTAAAGATTCTTCTGCTTACGTGTGTAGAAAATCTAATGAACAAAATACTTTACCAAACAACAGCTTAGACAACGAAACAACAACAAAAAACAAGCATAGAAAAACAATTAGAAATCGGTCTAGAAAATCATAAACTGTGGGCAATCCACCAAAATAAAATCAGTTTAAGTCCCTTTGATGACAAACCTTATATTGCTGAAGATGGGATAACAAGTTTAGCATATGGACATTGTGAAATTGATCAAGATTTAATATTGCAAACTTAGTTATATTTGATGAAATTGTATGTATATAATAATTGCTTTGATGTAATGTTAACTTAATAGATGGATATTTAGAACAATACTTGTCAATGTTATAAGAATTGATCAAGATTTAATACTGTAAACTTAGTTATATTTAATGAAATCATATATCTATATATACTAATTATTGTGATGTAAAATGAACATACTAGATTAACAATACTTGTAAATATTGTAAAAATTGTTTTAATAAAAGTTTTTTTAATTAACTGTAAACTGCGTCTGTTTTATTTCTTAGTTTTTATTTTTATTTATTTACTTATTTATTTATTTTTTATTTATTTATTTATTTATTTATTTTGAATGTTTGTTGTGATGTCGATAATCACATATTTAAAAAAATATATTATCATATTGAAAATTAAATTAAATTAAACTAACGAACACATGTTTATGACCTCTAAATTGCAACTTAAATTCACATACAATATGTTCTTTAAATTTTTCCATTCTCCCTCTTCCCACATATGTATCTTTTGCTTATTGCAACTCTATCGAAACTTTTGATCATATATTATTCGTTCTTTAACGTTAATGCAGATCTACAATAGCTTGTTTTGACTTTCCTAATTCGGTTTCTTTTCATCTTACAAAATAAAGGCAGTTTGTCGCCTTGTGTACATTCTTTATCTCATAATATGGTACGTTAATTTTTGCTTAAAAGTCCCGGTTCCCATGGCGTGTTTTGGCGTTTAGTGAGGACCGTTTGAATTATAATCATGTGGTAACCTTTTCAAAAATTGTATGTGTTTATACGTAACATAATTACAACCATTTTTTCTCTACTTTTTGAATTTGGCGTCGACTAGAGCTCTGGCGAAAATAATCAAGAAATCGAAGCGTCACTTCATCATCATGACTTGACCAGTGAAGTCGTCGTTTTGGGCTCCCACTCCAAATTATTTAATTACCCCAATTATATCTACCATTTTTATAATAATATGCTTATCTGGTCACCTATAGCTGTGTTAAATAAGTCAACAATTCATAAATAATAAATTTATCATAATATCTACAAAAAATGCCTGTATAATTGGATCTTTCCTGTGTATTAGCGTTTCATATCGCGAGAATTATAAAGCTATTTTTCTAAATCAAGTTCAATAATCGACGGCCATCTAAATAAACATCACATCTGATGTGATATTTATTGAGATATTAATTGAGATATTTAGAAATTGTATGTATACATTTATTAGATGGAAATTAATTTGTGGTTATAGATTTAAAAAATGATGCGAAAATCATTGTTGATTTAAGAATAGTTTTAAAGTAAAATTATAATAATTGATAGGTCCTTTGAACAAAGAGAATTAAAAAAACAAATGCACTGAGAAGAAAATATACCGCTTTAACCCGTTAATGCCCGAATTAATTTTACAAAATATTATTATCTGATTATTTCACTTCTAAATTAATACAAACAACTGACAGTAAAATATATTAACTTACTTAAACAATTCTTCTGATAGTTTTAAATTTAAAGCCTATCCTCATTTATTGACGTTTAGTGTTCTAGCGAGAAAACTTCGAGATAGAGAAACTTTGAGAAAACAGATTAATTTCCTATTATATGTTGACAAAGATCTCGAAAGTAAAGTATTATATAATATATATTATTATTCAACTTGATTTAAGTTAGTATAACAGCGCAAAAAGCAAATATATGTGCGACGAATGAAAAATCATAAAATGGCTATCCAGATTATGAAATAATAATTAATAGTAGGCACATAAAACTTTCAGGGATTATTTAGAGTGACGCTATAAAGTGTCACTGAAAAGCAGAAATCATTCCAAGAAACCACAAAAAAATATACGTGCCATTTTATTAGTTGTCCTCAAATGAGGACACTGGGCGCTAACAGGTTAATCTAGAACGAATAAGTAGTCATTTTCTGAAAACCTAAACTAGAAATATAGATTTCCTTGTCATGCGCAAAAGGTAAACCAGAGCCTCCTTAAGTAGATGCCCGTCGCGTAGCTCGGAAACTAGGCAACAGTTGAAGCGGTAGACAGCGCCACCTAGTACAGATTTTGGGACTTTTTTATTCAACTGTCACCAATAATTTAACGAAGTGATACACTACATATATAATCGGCGTTTCTTCGATTCTGTTCGCCTTTTATGTATATCATATCCCACTTTTAAAGATTTTTGGTGGCTGTTGAATAAAAAAGTCGCGCAATCTGTACCAGGTGGCGCTGTCTACCGTTTCAACTTAGGGACCCTATATAGAGAGAGACTGGACATTGACCGAAAGTCGGCCATCTTAGTGCCAATTCGGAGCGATCCCCGTAGAACGTAATGCTTTTTTCTTCGCGATTGACGCTTTACTATACAACATAAATGAAAGAAAACTGTACTAAATTTGTGCAGAAAGTAATGCAGAATATAAATATGTAATTTTTTTCGTCTTAGAAAAAAAGAATTTTATGAAAAACGAATTTTGTTTTAACCTTCGACATGATTACTTTTTCAACTCCGATCGGAAAACAGAGGAATTTTTGTTGTATATTTCTATATTAAGCAAAATACGTAGATTGTGAAAGTAATTCTACCTTATTTTTTCTGAGGACATACATTCTATATATAAAAAGTTAGAAATTTTTTTAACAAATATATGGTAATCTTAGTTTTTGTCAAGTAATTCATAAGTAAATGTAAAACTAGAAATTAGAACAGAAATTATTTTTTATTATTTTATATATTTACGTAATATTTTTACAAGCTAAAAATACATATTTTATTTATTTCAATTACGCATTATTAATAATAATGACTTAATTAAATATTAAAAATAAAAATTTAATTAATAATAATTTGTAAAAATATTAACTAATATCTTTAGAAATTAAAAAATGTTTTAAATTATTTTATTTACATTTGCTTATTTCATTGATTTTTTAATTTTTAAATTTTTTTAGTTTTTTTTTTAAATATTATGTAAATAAAAATAATAACTTATTTAAATATTATTTATAAAATTTATTATGGCAATTATTATTTAAAAGAAATTTATATTTCATATGCTAGCAAATAATATAAACGTTATTTTCTGTTTTTTTAACAATTTATTTAAGAAATTTGATACATTTTGCGTACTAGCAAATAATCAAAAAATTGCAAGCTAAAAATACATATTTTATTTATTTCAATTACGCATTATTAATAATAATGAATTAATTAAATATTAAAAATAAAAATTTAATTAATAATAATTTGTAAAAATATTAACTAATGTCTTTAGAAATTAAAAAAATGTTTTTATTTATTTTATTTACATTTGCTTATTTCATTGATTTATTTTTATTTTTATTTTTAAATATTATGTAAATAAAAATAATAACTTATTTAAATATTATTTATAAAATTTATTATGGCAATTATTATTTAAAAGAAATTTATATTTCATGTGCTAACAAATAATATACACCTTATTTTCTTTATTTTTATCAATTTATTTTAAGAAATCTGATACATTTTGTGTACTAGCAAATAATAAAAAAATATCTTTTTATATAGTTATTTTAAATATGTATTTTAAAATATATCAGAAAAATACATTGAGATCTAACATATTAAATATATTGCACAACAGAACTTAAAAACTAATAGCTAGAAAATAAATAATGTAATTAATCTCATATTTAGGAAATAAATACGTAAAACAGCATACAATAAGAGAATTCAAAGTATTTAAAGCATGATGTAAAATAAATAATTATGCATTTTTATCTTTTAAAAGTATTCTAAAATTAAAGCAATTTATCTTCCAACAAAGTAAAAATGTAATAAATAAGTTCTTTTTCGATTATGACGTAAAATAATCGAAATTTCTTCTCAGCGTAATGATAAGCAATGGAGCAACTGGCACTAAAATGGAGAATTTCGTCAAAAAGCCGGCGCGCCAATGTCCAGTCTCTCTCTATATAGGGTCCCTATTTCAACTGTTGCCTAGTTTCCGAGCTACGCAACAGGCATCTAGTTAAGGAGGCTATAGGTAAACAAATAAATTAAATAGACGAAGTGATTGAGAATTTCTAGTCTATACTTTTCTAGATGGTGAAACAATATCATGACTTATATTAATATTAGGAATCCTTTGTACTGTGAGAAATTTTCTCTTGATTTCCTAGAATTGGATCATAAATCAAAATTATTGTTACTAAAACTCGCATCTTGGATTCGCATTTATTTACAGAGATCTTTTAAATATGTTTGACCACAATACTATAAGGAAATGTCTAGAATTCTAATAGAGGTTTCTAGAACTCGCTATCAAAAAGAACAAGAATTTATAAGGATGAAATAGAATTATTTTTATTAGAGCAAACTATTCATTTTCTAGTTATCAGTCACGGATTTTTTTTTTTCAGTGTGTGAATTCTCTTGTTTCTAATAAAGACTGCTAGGACATACAATACGTATTTGAGAAAATACCCACTTATAGCAACATTTGTAATCAAACTATCAAATAATTATTGTTTCAAATATACATTCAGTATACAGTAACCGCCGCTTAATAAATTTACTGGTGAATAAAATCAGCCGCTTAATTTGATCAAATCGCCAGGACCGGAATGAAATCAATACAAACTACTTTTAAAGCCGCCGCTTAATAAAATCAGCATCGCCGCTTAATAAACTCAAAAATATCTTCTCAGCAGCCAAAAATATCATTTATGCACACTAAAAATTTTTTTTATTTACATTGTGATTTTTTTTTTTTTTAAATAGAAAAATGAATTAAAGCGCAACAAACCCTCCGTTATCGCTCATTGTTCAAGATTTTATACTTGCAGCACAGTTACAAATTAAACATGCAACTTATCTCCGTAACAATTTCAAGGAACGTATTTTTCAAAGCGCAGTAATAAAATACAAATTTGATTTGAAATGATTTTTTTTCCTCTAATTATTAGAAGGCAATTTCTAGTTTTTATTTTGAAATTACTATAGTTCATGAGGTTTAAACGGAAAGATTTTAAATTTATAAGAACAGCGTGAACTTTGGGTAAAGTAATGATGATTTTCCTCTTATGAAAGTGCAAGGGAACTTTCAATGCGTTTAATTTACTTATATCGAAGAAACAATTAGTTAATTATCTACCAAAAATTAATTAATATTGTTTACTAATTATATTATTCGTTACCTATTGAAGTTTCTTTCGAAATTCAGGGAAGTAATACATTTTCCTTAAGGGCAGGAACGTTCAACGGATATAAAAATCAGCCGCTTAATAAATTCACTTTGGCTCAGAACTAATGTGATTTTAATAAGCGGCGGGAACTGTATTTAGAAAATACTGATCCGATATACTCTTTCACACACTTTGAAAATCTTATTTAATGATTGGGAAAAGACATACCATATCACTCTCACCAATAAAAGACAGAAAACCGTGACAAGAAACTCAAGCTAAAAAGGAGTCGAGTTCCCTTAAGTGATTCATTCTAAATATTACAAACGAAGGCATTGCAAAGGTCGGCCATCTTGCGTACACAAATAACAAGAACAGATGCTCTCGAAACCAGCGTTGAACCAGCTGTTTGAATCACATTTGATGTCACGATGGTTAAAGAAAAATATGTACGTCTTCAAGGACAATGCTTTATATGTGTAATAACAGCGGACAGTTTTCTCTTTATTTTGCTATATAATTGAAAGGTATTTACGTAGAAATGTAGAACAAGGATGCTATATATATACAAAAGTGTGTTGTGAGCATCTCAAAATAACAATTCTTTTTCTATATAACGCTAATGTATTACAATTGTTAAATCGTGTAATCCTTAGCATTGCAGGTGATAAATATTATTTCATTTACTTCTATCTTATAGAATTTAAGAAATAGTTCTAATGTAATTAAAAAAAAAAAAAAAACTTAAAGCAGTCTTTGGGGACTGCCGATAGAAGTGAAAACTAAGTAACTTGTGAATTGTATCGTCGAGCTATTAGATTATTATTTTAGAATTATTTTTGGTTTGTAAAGAAGTATTTATGATCTGTATTATATGATTCGGCACAATATTTGGAGCTACCCATATTAAATGAACTAAGCCTTATATTAGGTAAAAATATTGTAATATGACTAAAATAATTTTCTTTTTTTAATTATTTATTTCAAAATTTATATTGAAAGCAAAAAGAAGAATATAACAGTCTGTATGAAAACACGTGCTTGTACTTTGTGAACTATGTATATACTGTGGAAAAAGTACATGCATACATAGAGTATAGAACTAGAAAGAGACAGATGCCAGTAGCCAGTATACTACTCGTATTAGTATACATTTTATATACACACATATAAAAATATGAGGTATGCCGCGTCGTGCGCTACATATATGGATATATATGTAGAGAGATATACTCTTTGTATATATATAATGTATACTAATAACGCACGGAGGTATATCTATGTACATACATACATAGAGAGTATAAATATAGCTCATGGAAAGCGTTCGGTGACGATGACGCGAGTTCCATGATTTTTGTTCACCCAAAAAGTGCTCAACGCGCTTAAAGAAGTTTTCACTTAAAAAAAAGTAGCATAGACTCTCTTGTGAATTGATCCACACCAAAAATGAATCACCATAACATCATATTATATATTAAATTTGATGTGATTCTGTACTATAAAAGCAAAGAATTGTTATTACTAAAATTTGCATCACAGTGTTGGCAGTATTGCCAGATTGGGGGCTTTTTTTTACTCAACTCTCACTAATAATTTTGAGAAGTGATGTTTGATATACATAATAGACGATTAATCTTCAAAGTGATTAGGCAGCCGTTACAATTAAAATTCAGTGGCGGATATTGTATAAAAAAAGTCCCCAATCTGACAACACTGTCTGTTGGTTGATATCCGGGGTTGTAGTCTCCGCCTTTTTTTTTTTTTTTTTCCCAGACACTGTGAGAAATGAGAAATTTATGCCTTTTTCGAACCACTATTTTTATATAGTAATTTCTATATTGTTTAAACACGACATATTAATTTAAAAATACTATTAAGATTTCTCTAAGAAAAAAGTGGTGGCAATAGATACGAAAATTTCTTATCATTGAGAGTGTCCTGAAAAAAGCGGAGACTACAACCCCTGTTGATATCCACCAAAACTCAATCAGCATAGTTCGTCGAAAGCTTCTTACATGTTATGCTTAGTGTGTATCAGTGTCATACAAGCTGAAATATAGCTAAAAAGCAGACGATGGAAAATGCTGCCTGGAAGAACCATTTGTGACAGGCAGAGAGGCACAACTCTAGTGTAATCAAGTTTTTTAATTCTAGAATGTTTCTTTTTTTTTTTTTTTCCTTCAGGGAACGTATTTTAGTTTTCAGAAAAGTTTTGTGGAGGACGGTTTTCTTGATACTGGATGTGATAATTAGAAAATGGTTAATTATCCCTAAGGTTCAATATAACCGAGGTTCTATACCAGGGTGTAATATTAACAAAATTTATCATGAAATTATGAGCATGAAATTCATTTAATTCATTTTTTTCATTACGTTGCTTGTGAATGTAAAAAAGTAGTAATGTACAGAACAAATTTTGATTCTTAAGGGAATTTTCTAAATAGAAATAAATTTTTCATAAGCACCCTTACATCACATAAGGAAATTTAAAAAGCAAATTATCTCAATTATTGCTTCAAAACAATAAATTATGTTCAGTTAAGCAGATTATGATCTTTTACGAAAAAAAGAAGAAAATTTGGCATGGAACTATAATTTTCACATAAGGGTATTGTTTTTTGGGGGAAAATACAGAAGATGGATGTAGGGAATAATAATTTAAATATTGTCATCTAAAATCTGTATAAGGAAATGCATTTTTTCCGACATTGCACAAATTCAACGAAATTATTTTTAAATAAATGCATTAAAATAGTAGTTTTTTAAAAATCTGAAGGGTCAAAATTCCATAGTGAGAGTTCGGGAGGCTGTTTTAAAAATTTTACAAAGGAAGAAAGTTTACAACAATTAAAATATGCAGGATATTTGTAAACTCTTACAACAAAAGATTAAACTCTGATATAGACCTAGCTGACGCAATAATAGTATATTTTAAGGAGTGTCGAATGTGCTTCTTTTTTTTTTTTTTTCTGCATGTGTTACTTTGGTGGATAGCAGTGTGTGTAATAAAAAATCGTCCCCTCAAAATATACTAATCACCATTTAAAATCGTGTGAAATTTTTGAAAAAAAAAAAAAAAAAAAATATATATATATATATATATATATAATATGTACTTCATAAATAGTTTCAACCTCAATAAGATATCTTGAGTAGTTAAAAATAATAATAATAATAAATAAATTTAACGTTTAGGGTTGTCACCCCCATTACTCCGTAATAGTTCAGCGTAGAAGTCTGAAATTAGGTTCGAAGATATATCAGATAAACAACAATAAATAGAAGGGAAGACTTCCTCATTCAACGCTAGTGCAGTTTTCATAAATGCTTAACCCTATTACTTTTCATCCTGGAATAAAGGGTATAGCGGTTAATAAAGTTGTATCAATGATGAAAACACTTATGAAACTTTTAAAAAAGTATTTAATAAGGTATTTACCAAATAAGTTAGATACATGTTCACTTATTAAAAGTTATATACATGTTATCTAAGTTCCGGTGTTTGTTATTTAATTCAATACGACAGAACTTCACCGCCAATCTAATAGTTATTTTACAGAGATGCACAAAAACATTTGGAAACATTACGATATATTAAATATAGTGACGTACAACTTAAGGAGAAATACTCAAACGCACTATAATGACTGAATGTTCGGAAAGTAGAGTAGAGTCACTCCAAATTTTTTATTATTGAAGTCATAAACGAAAATTTATGTTATAGGTCATATTATAGGTATGAGGTATGTATGTGATATACCTTGTATATTTACCAAACAAGTGAATTGCGAATCTATGTTTTATGACAAATATCCATTCGTCTGTAAAGCAGCTCACCCACTTTTTCATTGACAGAGCTTACGATGCATATAGAATGTATGGTGGCCGGATGAGTGAACTGCAGGACAGTAAATGGATGCTTTAGTGCTGAACAAAAGACTAATTCAATTGCTTGATGGTATGAACTCAAATTATACTGTCCATGTGAGTATTCCACATCATCATTGTACTCTTCTTCAAGTTTCCCTCTTAGAAAAGTAAAATCGAACAATTTTATCATTACAGCTCCCCTGTCATACTTAAAATTCCGAATTGTTTATATTCATCCACGTGTTCTCCCTATAAATTTTTGTTGATTCTAGCTCGTTGTTAAATTAATTTCTTTATGTTCATTTCTCTATGCTATGGCTATCCCGATTAATTACAAAACTAAAAGCTTCATGGCTTACCTCGAACGTAAGATACTAATTCGCCCTTCTGTAGAATATCGCCATTTTGCAGGCTGCCTTTATACTTGGTACATATATAGGAGTCTGGCATGGCAGAAGAATTCGTATCACAGTTCTCTTTTGCACTAAAACGGTTCTTTGGGTCAGTTTTAGAATCTTTTTTCAATTTGGAATGCGATTCGAACTGCGTCCGTCTCTCCCAGGTCTGAATTAGGACTGCACTTCTTCCCTGGACATCAGAATTTTTGCGCTTTAGTTTGGCATCGACGGAGAATTGCCTAGCCTCTTCCACCAGACTGGTCTCTTTGGAAGTTCGAGGTAAGCTTGTTTCTAGTTGAAAAGAAGAGTGAAATGAAGTTATGAGTTTCAGACTGGAAGATTTAACAATTACCTCAATGAACACTACATAACATAATCCCCATAGGTAATCCGTAGATAACTAATCATGAATGTGACACTTTTCAACAACTGTGGATAAACAGGACATATTTGTGTAGATTAACGAGTTTTATCAGCAACTGACCTATATATTTCGCGATATTTACAAAACAGGTTGTTTACTATGTACTGCGCATTCATCATAAAAAGGTAAACATAAATTAAATATCATATTAGACGACAAATAGGAAAATAAAATATTCTTTATCTACATTCTTTATATCAATTACTCTTATTCTAATCTAAACAAAACCGATAAAATATTCTTTAGATGCGTTAAACTCAGGTAGTAATGTTTGTGTGTACAGTAAATTAATGTATGTTTTCTTTAAAATGATAATTACTATGAAATTTATTATTAAATTAGTTTATTTAAGTATGTTGTTCGATAAAATTTACAAATAATAAATTGACATCGATTATACTCGCATATTGTACATACAGAAGCCAACAATTTGTTTAATTCTGAAATAATTTCAGAAATCTAAATTTCAAATTTAAATGCACTAGTTTTTCCGCTTAAAGTTTTTCTTTTAAAATAAATTTTCTTTTAGTTTAGAAGCAAGAGCCCCTAAATTGGCGCAATGTAATATTCGTTGATGGTCGGTACTGAGGAGATAAGTAATAAGTCTAAGGGTAACATAACCTCTAAAACAGTGTAGTGAATGCAGGAGCTATTCAGTGATAATAAGACAACCACACGCATAGTATTCAGAAATGAAGGAATACTGGAACTATTTTATTCACTTTTGGAAGGGCAAGGTAATATGGTACATTTAAAATCTAAAGCCACCGGAATTTACAAACAAAATTAAAAGAAAAGAGATAAATTAATTTCTTCCGCTATATTAGGAGAGCAAAATTTTGTTAAAAATTCCTAGAACGAATTTTTGCAGTTAAAAGTTAAAATTAGGTGATATATAATATATTCTGCCGTCATTCAAGGGGTTAACGCAATTACGTTGTAGTCTTTGGCCAGTGTACGTTCATCATGAAAGTCTCGCACACGCGCGGCGAGCCCGATGGTCCGATTGGACTTCAATTCTGGAACAACTTCAAAATTCAAAAATACGTTACCGTTGAAAATATTACTTTGATCAATATGGATTGATCGTTAAGGGTTTCATTTTATCTTAATATTTAAAATATTATAAAATAGAAATTGTGAAATGGAAAAACATTTGAGCATACTAACGATTAGTGTCCAACTTTGTTTTGCAAAAAAAAAAAAAAAAAAAAAAAAAATGTTTTCTGTAATTTTTGAACAAAAATTTCCTTCTATTTTAGTAGTATAAGTTTTGATATTTTAATTAATTTTCATGTTTCCATTTAAATTTATTCGACACTAACTTCCTATTAAAAAAAAAAAAAAAAAAAAAAAAAAAAAACTTATCAGGTTTTTAAATTCAGAGCGAAAAAACATATTCATCAATATATTTTTTTTTTCTTTTCTTTCCTAATGACATTTCCATAAAGACGTGGAGGGTTTTTCACTGAAGAAATTTAACAAATTTAGGGGAATTTTGCTTTTTATGGAACATCTCTAAGTAGAAGAAAAATGCGCTAAATTTATAAAATCAGTTAAAAAAAAAAAAAAAAAAAAAAAAAAAAAACTGAAGAACAGGTATTTTTACGTAATATTTGCTTAAGTAACAAGTATATAACAAAGATTTCCCAAGTTACAGGTGTTATTGACTTTTAACTTGTTTATCTTCTATCCAGTCCAACTCAGTCGTTTATTAATTACAATGATTTTATAAAAGTTAGGAAAGGAGGGAGATTTCTTTTATGTAAAGGAATTGATGCAGAGACTCAAATGTTTAATTCTATTATATCACTTTAAATTTGATTTCATTTAGATTCTGTCGCGTATACTTTTAAAGATACAGTATTATTTTGTACTTTAAAGCAAGTTTTAGTATTGGTAAGTGAATTAAAGATGATTATCATCACGCGTTTACAGGCACTATGAGCAAATTTGCTCCTTTATTTTATATTATTATTATAGATTACAGAATCAGGCATGAGAGTGCAGAAAATTAAAAAAAGAGGAAACATGCGTGTTCATAAAATTAATTTTAAAAGAAAAATAACGTGTGCGGGGAAATCTATACAAATGTACATCCATAAAATTTATTTCAAATGAAAAATAATGCTCACAGGAAAAAACTATACAAAATATTTTAAAAGTGACAAATTAAACTAAAAGAATAATGCTCATCAACACAATAAAACGTGTTAAAAAAAAAAAAAAAAGTTAGCTAGCAATCAACATTTAATCATTGGCTGGTGGTGGAAAATGGGAAAGAAGGGGGGAGGGGAGGGGGTAAAAAGTAGTTTATGAAAGAAATATTAAACACAATTTTACTTCTTTATGGGTTCTAGAATATCAAAGTAAGTTTTAAATTAATATTGTGGATGGATAAATATTCAAAAATAAAAGGCTTCCCGCAGAATGTTTGATCGGCAATGGTTCAAGATGAAAAAGGGGGGGGGGGACAAAAAAAATTATATGAGTGAGAAATATTGAATAATTCTGTTCTTTTATATGTTATAGAATCTGATAAAGTATGTTTAAAATGAATATTGACATTTATATTTTGGATGGAAAAAGATTGAGAATCTAAGTTTTTCGTGGAGCGTTTGAACACTGATTGTTATTGGAACAAAATAAAAAACCGCGGAATTAACGATAATCGCAAAAAAAGCGGAAAATCGCGGATCCGCGGAAAATTCTCATGCCTGCAAAATACATTTTTTTTTTCTTTTCACTTTCACATACAGAAAATTCATGACCGAAAAATTCGGCCCTATTTTTCGAAAACTAATTTTGTGAAACATATATATATCATTTTGAAGCTAAAAAAATATCGGAAATAAATTTCAAAAACTGGGGAAGAAAAAATTATTTTTTGGAAAACAGGGACTAATTTAGCTGTCAGGAATTTTCTGAATGTGAAAACAAAATTTTAAAATACAGTATTATTCAAATTTCCCCTTAAATTAACATGGTGTTTGGCCACTGATGATGATCACTGATTAGGATGCCCTCGGGAATTTCTGAGGGATCCTATCCCATATTGACATGAGTTAAAAACTACGGAATACTCACAACCTCTAGGTTATACAAAACGACCTGGGATCGTACCCGGCGCTTCCTTCTTCTCGCTTTGACAGCAGCACCTCTCGGCCACTGGCGCACACTTTAAAGAGGAGGATAGGTGAATTTGTTTATTTATCAAATTTTAATCATATGATTTCGATTTTATCAAACGATTATACTCATACATGACTTAATAAAATTTCAGACCAAAGTTTATCCGGAAAAAAAAAAAAGAAAACTCATACATTTTATATATATATTAAGTGTCATTCATTATTAATATATCAGTGATAATACTTTTTTTAATTTAAGTTCTCTAGAATATGAAAATTAATTCGAAAATTAAAGAAAAAAAAATTCTCTTTTCTTAAACAATTGTTATTGATTACACAGGTCTACATCTGAAATTTTGATTTGATAATTTTGGTTGATCTTTATGTTTCTTAGTGTGCTGAAACCGAAGCTGAAAGCATTTTTTCTCTATCACGTACATATTTTTGCAACCGACTTTCCTACCGACACAAAAGACACAGTTTTGCTACCGACACAATTTTGTCCGTGACTCTTGCACCAATATGATTATATGGTAACTTTTATAGTATGTATCCATGATTAATCATAACTAATCATGGAAATGTACCAGAAATTACCGAAAATGAAGAAATTATGTCGGTAGGTAACCTGTATGGACAAAAATTTATACGTCATAGTGAACTTTATTTTCGGTTCCAACACACTAAAAAACATATGTATCGGCTAAAATTATCAAATTAAATTCTGCCAGTATTATTTTTGTTGACCTGTGTAAAATTATAAGTAATTGGATTAAAAAAATCAGTTTTAATTCCACTACATTAATTTTAAAATTTCCTATATATCTTGAAAATGTCATGAAGGTTGGAAGAAACAAATTATAACCATCAATACCTTTTTAAGTAGCTTAGAAAGTATATAAATCTGTACTATAAAATATAAGAAGTTAGATTAAGAGGTATAAGATAATATTCTAATCGTAGGCATGTCAAAATGGCTTTTTTCCACTTCAAATGCTGTTTAACATAAAAATGTATTTTATTTTACAAACATTTTTTTTAAATTGATTGTAGCACAGCGTTTAAGCTTATTGGGGGAAAACATAAATCATGTAACTACGGCATTAAGTAAGAAAAAGAAGAAATATTACTTGATCCTACAAAAATTATATGGTTGATACAACTTCCTACATTGTGAAATCCCTATAAATATTCTTCTCAATTACTTTTTTTTTTTACTTAATCTCTTTACACGTATGCAAAATTAGCACAATAATTTATAGTGTTCATGGGGAATACTCTTATCTTTCAATAATTATTTTAACAAATAAATTAACATTTAATTTTTTACACCCATCTCCATTTCAACTGTAATGAATGTTTAAAAATCTCTATTTAACCTTTGAAAAAAAAAATATTTTTCTTCTACACTTATTAGAAATATATATATATATATATATATATATATATATATATATATATATATATATATATATATATATATAAATGTATTCAGTTAGCCGAATTCATTAATATATACTAAACATATTTGAGAATTACTCTGTGCATTGATAGACAAGCTCTTTTTTTTTTTTTTTTTTTTTTTTTGAATGATGTTAAAATTCATCCAATTTTAAGCATTCAAACACACATATATATATTAGCTTATGAATCAATCCCTAAAGCAATCCCCGAATATGTTTATTATATATTGATAAACTATAATAATGTGAAATTTAGGGGAGAAATTAAAAACTAGCTAACATGAAACATTTTGAATTTTTTCAAAAAACTTAAAATTTTGAATAGATATTTTTTAATTTAAAAATTTTTAGGGATTCTTTTAATATTCATTGTATTAGTGCATTTCAGTGTTTATGCATACAAATTTACATAACTCAAAGATAGTATTTAAAAAAAAAAAAAAAAAAATAAATAAAAAAAATAAAAAAAAAAAAAAATAGTGTCCAGCATCGCTTTAATTTACACACCAAGAAAAGTTTCTAGAATGAACCTCTCTCTCTCTCTCTCTACCTATTTTATTAAAACTGAATAATCATTGCTTTGCTTTTTATAAATCATAACTTTATAAAATTCCCAGATGTTTATTAAGGGGATCACCATTGCTTTATATACACTACTGAAAAATATTTCAAGATAATTCAATTTTTACTAACAAGGAGACGGCAAGGGTGTGGGGTCCTCAAATCGAACGGAGGTTCCGCGTGTAATTAGCACTCAGTGAGTGTATTCATATACTCAAACCCTGAACTACTTAGCCACCGCCGAGAAAAAAATTCCTGAAGTTAAAAAAAAAAAAAAAAAAAAAATTAATTTGTATTAAAATTTAATGAATCGTTATAAACAATTTCTTTTCAACTTTTATACATTGTTAAATCGCGAATTTAATGATTTCTAACTTTTTAACGATTAGAACTTAGAACTGTAGATAGAATAAAAACAAAAGCCACAGTTCTTTTAAACATTACCATTTATTTTTTTATAAAATAACATATTACTAAATACATGAATATTTATGATTATACGTTTATAGCATTAGCAATTCTTTCAATCATTCATCTTTACGAATACACAAACCTGGATGATATTTATCATAAAAACAAGAAAAACACAAATTTTGTCGACAACTTGCACAACAAATAAATGCAGCTTTTTTACAGGAGCACGTAAATTCTTCATATTATTTTTGATATATTAAATTTTATTTAATTCCAACCACATGCGAATAATAAATTTCCATATGTTTAATGTTAAAAAGTTAGAAAACATTAAATTCGCGATTTAACAATGTATAAAAGTTGAAAAAAAAATTGTTTATAACGATTTATTAAATTTTAATACAAATTAATTTTTTTTTTTTTCAAACTTCAGGGATTTTTTTCTCGGCGATGGCTAAGTAGTGCGCTCTAGGGTTTGAGTATATGAATACACTCACTGAGTGCTAACTACACGCGGAACCTCCGTTCGATTTGAGGACCCCACACCCTTGCCGTCTCCTTGTAAGTAAAAAAAATTTATTGTGAATTAATTTAAAAAAAAAAAAAAAAAAAAAAAAAGGAAAAGAAAGAAAGAAAGAAACTTACCTATAACTGACTTGAACGAATTATTTTGGGATGAAGCAACGTGATGACTTTCATTAGCCAATTCTGGTTTAGTAACTTGAGCAGGAGCAGGTGTAACTATTTGTCTATGATTACTGAACGTAACAACATTATGATGGATTTTAGAAGTCTGTTGAGGTTTACAACTGTTGGTTACTTGATTATAACATTTATATTCCGAAAACTTTTGATTTTTTACATTATCATGGTCTTCAAAATGGTTAGAATGATTAGGAATATGTCCGTTACTTATTATGATGCAATGTTTTTTATCTTCTGATACCTTTTGACTTATAGGCTCGTTAAGTTTTTCGTAACTATTATATTTATCAGGAAGGTAGCCGTTACTTAATTTCTTGTAGTGGTTACATTCTGATAAGTCCTGATATTCAGAATCCCTAATATCGGTGTAATGATTAAATTTATTGGGAAAATGACCGTTGCTTAATTTAGTAATATCTTGACCATTGCATGTAATCCCATTGGGGTGATTTCTTGTAACAGAGAACTGTGAGTGGTATTTAGAATTCACTATATTCTTGCTTTCAGATTTCGAATTTTGATGATGATTTCTACTTTTCTCTTCCAGTTTAGATGAAGAACAGTTTTGCTGATTATTTACAGACGAAACTGTTTTCTGACTATTACCATTTAAATCGAAACAATTATTGCTATAAAACTGCTTGATTGATCCAACAACATCACGATACTGATCTGACACACTTTTTTTGTTAGAATATTTATTATCACTGGTGAAACTTTTACCCAGCTGACAGATAGTCACTGATTTGGAATGATTATCTAAAGGTGATTCTTTGAGAATTTTGGACGGAGGGATTTTTTCTTGGATGAAACTACCGTCAGAGTCAAACTGCTGATGATTGTGGAACACGTCGATGGTCTGTCGATCGTTAGATGGCGACAAAATAAGTCTGAGGTTGGAACGAGAGGGTTTCCTTCTTCGTCCCAGCGACCCTTTATTAACTAGTTCCAGACGTTCTTTCTGAAAGCTGGTATCCAGTGGAGCCTGAAATGGAGGTAGAGGTTAGAACATATCAAGTTGTTGCATATTAATAAGAACGGATGAGTTTCAGATTATTTCATTATGTTTATTTATTGATGGAACTGTTTAATGACATGGAAGGATAACAAGACATGCATAATTTACAGAGGCTATATTCTGACAGTTTTTGGAGATTTTTTTGATAAGCTGATTCTGTTTTCCCAGTAGTAATACTCGATTATAATATGTTAGTTGATATTTGAAAATTTTGTTTACTTCCATATGCTCATTTTTACCTTCCGAACATATCCTATATATAGAAAGTAATGTAATCGTGAAAAAAACAAATCGACTACGAAATTTTTGTGTATTTGTAAGTTTTGAGGTTTCCAGAGTTCATGTTTACTACTGCGTGTCTATGTACGCATGTGTGTGTATGATTGAATACGATAGCGTCTAAACACTTCATTTGATTGAACTCAAAGGTAGTTGGTATGTAAAATGTCTCCATCGAACGAATTGCATAGATTTTAATGAGCGTAAGATTTGTGGTTCTTTTATAGGGATACATGGAAAAATTGTTTATCAATGCACTCAAATTATCTGAATTATTGAAATTATATTTCTGACCAATGTACCCAAATTATTTAAGTTCACTACCTTCATTATTACCTTCACCTCGATTAAAATTAAATTGAGTAGGTCATAGTGACAAATCTACACAATTTTGTTTCTGTGTATAGGACTTATACTTTTTACTAGATACAAAATAAGCTCTTATACTTTGCATTCTACGAACTCAAATCCTTTGAATTTAGTTTTAGTCATGTTAAATTGTTGTAAACCGCTAAAAATTTATATATGTTACAATGCATTGCTAATATAAGCTTATTATAGAAAATAATGTGGAAATATTATTTATATATTTTACAGGAAGCCAAATGAATTTACATATATCACCTCCTAATGTAAATAATTGCCTGAAGTTTATTAAAAAGGGAATAAAACTTATACAGGCTTATTTTTTATTTTTTTTTTTTTAGAATAATTGTTACTAGAAATTACATACTTACCATTTATATTCTTTTACAGAGACTCACGAAAAAACAAATGAACTTGGAGCGAAATAGCTAAACACTTTATTATTATGACTTTTCTCTTTCGTTTATTTATTAAAATATTGAATAAATCAAGTTTATTTAAGCATGTGGTAACTACTAATTGCTCGGAAGGTTTAGTGAAGTTACTTCAGGTGTTTTAATAATTGTAATACTACACTATCTACCAATAAGTATTTGGACACTTCCGAATTTTAACGTTTTATAA
Source organism: Salticus scenicus (assembly GCA_963930645.1). Lineage (NCBI taxonomy): Eukaryota > Metazoa > Arthropoda > Arachnida > Araneae > Salticidae > Salticus > Salticus scenicus. Next base: position 130,954,190 of record OZ005661.1, read on the forward strand.
AATATCTAGAACAATTCTTTAGAAATTATCTTGAAATTTTAGGGGTATAAAGAAGATAATATGCCTCATATATTTCAGCAAAAGTTTTGTCTTGAAGAGGAAAAAGGAACCAGTAAAATATTTTTAAAAAAATATTCGGATCAAGCTGTAAAAATTAATGCTTGAACTGCGTTTTGACTGTAGTATGTGATTATGAGACTTCTTCTAATTATCATAAATTTTTATGAGACTACCACATATATTCGAGGAGACATAACTTTTTTTTTTTTTTTTTTTTAAATTCCACTTTTTTTTTAATTATAACAATTAGGATATTAAATCCAGTGCAAAGCCATTTTCACTAAATTCTTTTTAACTACGCATGCGCAAACTTTTGAAAAATTCAATTTCATTTGCATAATTTAATAGCCAAAAGTATTGAGCTACTTTTATGAAAACCCCAAAGAAAGATCGTGTAAATTCAAAAAGTTATGAGTTATAGAATGAACGGAATTTCAATTCCTCTAAAAAGAAAGAAAGATTATGTTTTTTTTTTTTTTTTTTTTTTTTTTTTTTCCAATAGGGTAGGTGCTCCAGTGATTGGCATGCTCCAGTAATTGACATCTATCCCGAAATAATTAATAAATAAGAAAAATAATAAAATAATATATTTTACATATAAGAATTTTATCATTTTATGTCAAACACTGAAGCATAGGGTGCTAATAACTGATAAAATGAATAACTAGCAGTGTCAAACACTAGAACATGGTGTGCCAAATACTGATAAAATGAAAAACTGGCAGTGTCAATTACTGGAACATTGAGTGGGTGCCAAATAAAAATTCATAAAAAGAAATAACTGTTATCAAGCGTATATATTTTAACATATATGTGGTTCTGAATGTCCTTCATGCAACTTAAGATTTCTAAAAATATTTTTTGATGACTAGAACATCAAAAACATCAGAGATTGCTCTAAAAGTGTCAATCACTGGCGCACTTACCCTATTTATTTACTGTCAGTGAACACTGTATTACCATTAGAAATTGATTGAGTCGAAACGAAAATGTGAACAAAACAGCTTTTAGTTTAGCTTTTATTTCGAGAGGAACTGAAATTCTGGTCATTCTATCTCTCATAACTTTTTGAATTTACACGATGTTTGTTTGTGTCTTTCGTAAAAGTAGCTCAATACTTTGGCTATTAAACTTATGCAAATGAATTTTTTTTAAAGCTTGCTCATCCGTAGTTACAAATTATTTAGTAAAAATGCTCATATTTTGTAAGATAGTTAATATTTTTGCATTCTGATTGCAGTACGCTGTGTCTAATGTAGTATGCCAAGTTATATACTTAGTGTTATACCAAGTGTTATACTTAAAAAAAATGGATTATTTTCTCTTTTTCTTTCTTTCTTTCTTTTATATATATATTAAAAAATCGCTATATCTCCAGGAATATATCTGTACTGATATGTATAAAGGATTTAAGTCCATATTCTTGATTTTTCAGGAGACGAAAAATAAAGTTAAACTAACTAAAAACTAATCAGAAGAATCGATTAGGAAAAGGTTATTATGTTGATTTATACCCTTTATACCATTCAGTGATTGTCAACCTTCATTTAATAAAGGGAAAAAATCGAATTAAACATTTTATACCAAAGATTAATGCTAAATTTCTGACTTGAACCTTTTTTTACCAATGGATTTTCTCAAAGACTAAATGACATGGATTTAAATCCTTTATATACCAATCAAGAGAATTTCTGAGTCTGATTATGTACTTAACTCAAAATCGACATTTTTGGACTTAAATCCTTTATACTTATCAGTACAGATATGTTGTAGCCTCAAAAATAATTCTACAGATAATTAGAAGAGTCCTCATAATCACATTATTTTTTACACGGTGATCCAAAATATTTTGCCTTTTATTTAATTTTTTACTGATCCATTTTTCCTCTTCAGGAGAAAACTTTTCCTGAAATATATGAAGTATAATATGTTCTTTATAATCCCAAAGTTTCAAGATAAAGAATTTTTCTAGATATTTGACAAGACGTCTAAATTCGAAAGTGTCCAAATACTTATTGATAGACAGTGCATTTTTCTGAAATTTTGCAGCGAAAGTGCGTTAGCTAGATTCAAAATAAACCAACGTTAAGACAGCAAATATATTGCTAGTATATACCAGAATTAATAATATATGTTTGTTATATTAATGTTTTAATAATAGTAATTATCATACGAAGGTAAAAATAATTTTCTTTTCGGATATTATTTTTGCAACACACATGGTAGAAATTCTGCATTAAGTTTTTCATAACACTCATCAGAACTATTTTGAATCTTGATAGTAGTGCAAAGTAAAAACATTCTTTTGAACTTTTTATGCGCCCACAAATAACAACAACAGCAATAATAATAATAATAATAATAATGAGTAGTAGTAGTAGTAGTAGTAGTAGTAATCACATTTCATGATTCTTTATATACTTAAAAATGAGTGCTCTATCCTGCTAAAAAATCAGGCTAAGAGAAATAAATTTTTGAAATTGTGTGCGTGGGGAGGGGGGGGGAGCACACAACTTGTAACATATAAAAATTAGAAACTCAATTCTAGAGTTAAAATATTAAGATTATCTTTTATTATTTTATTTTAAAGAACCTGCATACTTTGTGACTGAATATACTGATTATGAAATTTGAAAAAATTAATGTAGTTAATTAGCGCTTTTTTTTTTTTTTTTAACTTTCCGAACACTGTAATGAGGAAAGTATTGTAATAATGTCAAAAATCCGAATTTGAGCTTTTGATGTTTCTATACGTTTCGAGGTCCACCGAGTCCGCTTTCACTATTTTTACGATGATGTATGTATGTGTGTGTGTCTGTCTGTGAGTGAAAACGCTAGCGTCTAAACGCTTTGTTCGAATAAGCTGAAAGTTGGTACGTATATTGTAAGTCACCACAGTACGAACCCTATAGATTTTAGTGAATCCAGCACTTATAGTTTTTTTACAGGGACACCAGGAAAAATTCTTTATCATTATGGCCTATGGGGCCAAATTTTTAAAAGTGCGATAGCGTCTAAACGCTTTATTAATCTGAGCAAAATATTTGTACACCTGTTATAGGTCACAGTTGCACCAACTGTATAGATTTTGGGGTATTTAGCACTTATAGTTTTTTTTTTTAGAGGGACACAAAGAAAAATTCTTTATCATTATGGCTCATGGGACCAAATTTTTAAAAGTGCGATAGCGTCAAAACGCTTTATTCAATTGAGCTGAAAATTAATATGAATGTTATGAATCACTGTTGCACGAACTATAAGCATTTTGGTGAATTTAGAATTTATAGGTTTTTACAGGGACACAACGAAAAATTCTTTATCATTATGATCTATGGGCTCAAAGTTCAGTAGCGTTAAATAAAACATCGTGTAATATATGGAGAAAAATACTCATACACTCTATTGTGGTTTTCTCTCTTTTGTTTGTTTAACAACTCCTCTTTCTTTACTTTATATACAAAACTGTTAATTACTCAATGTTCGGAAAGTCGAGTGGAGTCACTCCAATTTTTTTTTTTTTTTTTTTTTTTTTTTCAATCGTGCTAAACAACAATAATTAAGTTATTTACTACATATCACTATGGACAGTATACAGTATCTTTTTCCCTACCATTTCGCAGATTTTGTCCTGTGTACTTTTGAATGCTTATGATTATCAAACTTTTAAAAATAAATTATTATGTATATATTCTTAAAAAAAAAAAAAAAAAAAATCTTATTTCAAAAGAAATTTGAAATTTTAGAACATTAAAATTTTAGCAGTTTAAACTGTCACAATTTTACTAAATTTCTTATAATAGAATAAAAAAGGTATAATATAATGATAATTATATAATTAATTTACAAAGGAAAATGCATTGCCACAAATTAGATTTAAAAAAAAAAAAAAAAAAATGGTCTTTTAAAATTAATGTAATGGAGATAACTTTATGTGATAAAAAATAAATCTTGCCTCTGTACTTCTACTATTTTATTTTTCACATATTTCCCTTTTGCCTCTTTTCATGTATTAAAACCTATCAGAAAACTTATATGTCTATCTTTTTGCCTAAATGTAAATATTTATAAACAAATTTATCAGAGTAAAAAAAAAAAAAAAGAGGGTGAGAGGATTTACTGCAGTTGAAAAAATCATATCTAAACTAAAAAGAAGCCACTAAAATATATATATTATTTAAGAAAAAAAAAAAAAAAAAAAAAAAAAAAAACTAAATACCAATGCTATAGGAACTATGTGGTAATAAGAACTGACAATTAGCTGGCATTATAGAAAGTTTAAAAAAAAAATTCTCTATATGAACATTAAGAATTTACTTTAACTTTACTGACATTAAATTTAAGATGAATTTAGGAAATAATATAAAATATATAAGAAAAATTAATTTGCTATGAGTGCTATCCTATACATGCGTTAATTAAAAAATAAATAAATAATAATAATATGTATATAAATATTTTTACCTCGCATTCTACGAGATCCATATTCTTTCAAGATAACCTGTAAAAGATTGAAGAAAACGGTTAGAAAATTCTGCTTTTTACTCAAAACAACAACAACAACTGTAACAGAAAAAAAAAACATTTAAATATTTAGCTATTTTTCTGCATACATAATACCAATGAATTATAGTATTAATATAGCACTGATAAAACAAACAGATACATTTTATACACGATAGAATGCATCGGAAAAAAAAATTATCGAAAACTGTTGGATATAAATCTTTGAAAGTTATTTCAATTAATATTTCTGCATATAAATCAATTTCACCCACTATATTATCAAATGAGATATTTTTTCTGCATAAAAATGTAAATATATATAGATAAATAAACACATTTTAAAAAGATATGAATTTTAGAAATGTGCTGGTTCATCCAAAAGTACCAGAAAATATATTATTCAAAAAGTATTGATCGTAGCACTATGCGGTTTTTATTGAAATGTACAGAAAGACATCGGATTTTTTTTAGGCAATAAAAGATTTTTTAGGTAACAAAAGATTTATTAGTAAATTAGTTTAAATTTTTTTCAACAGGTGGCATTTTAATTGCAAAATTATAATTATTATTATTTTAACAGCCGCGCAGTACATTCATCAACGTAATTGGGGCTATAAATGCTTAATTCTGACGGCCATCATTCATTAGAATGACCGTCAGACGTTGCGCATTGGAAATTCTCCTAAATAAAGCTTCAGTATTCACAATATGGCGTCATTTGATCAGGCGGATCTGTTGAAAATGTGATGGAATACTGCGAATACAGCGCAATATTTTTTCCCCATATATATATATAAACATGTTTTTCTGTAATGCATAGAGCTACAATCAATACTTTTTGAATAATATATTTTTAAATTTTTCTACGTCTTTTGGATCACCCGGTATATATATTTGCATAATCATTACGAAAAATTCTAATAACACTATATGAGTATAAGTAAAACAGTTCGTATTTATGAATTTTATACAAAAGGAGAGAGAGAGAGAGAACTACAAAATTACTTTTATTTAAATTATGAGAAAGTCGCCATGTGAAATATCTCATGATTCTATATCACCCTTGATAAGGCAATTTATTGCTTAAAAAAAAGGGAGGGGATCGTTCAATCATGCTTAATAATTTAGTTATGACAACTGCTATTCAACCTACGTATTAGGAAAAAACAAACTTAATATTTTTCCTCTCATTCATAAATGTCAGTCATTATAAATGAGAGAAATGTCATACCATCTGAGTGGTGTGATAACTGGGAGTCAGTAGGAATTATATTGCAATTTGTTTAAGTAAAATATCAAAACAGAATTGTTTATTGGATTTATCTAGAAAAGAACTTACCCATTCTATAAAAAAAAAGGAATACAAATTAAAGTTAAAGAAGAAATAATTGAGAGAAATTTGCATTAGTATAACACGTATCGAATAAATGTTCGAATTTTAGTGCATAAATCACTTAGTAATTAGATCATTTGATGGTAATATATATATATATTCTTTAAATAATAGTTAAAAAATATTTGCATAATAATAATTAAAAATTATTTGTATCTCTCTCTCTCTATATATATATATATATAATAATATAAATTTACAATTAGGATAAATTAGCAGAATAAATGAAATGAAAACAGAACACAAAACTTTAGTTTATCTATTCAATAACAATTTTAATCTAATGCCGACAAGTACCACAACATTCTTTTCCTGAATTGTTAAAAAATAAACAAATAAATAAATAAACTAGTTTGGTATAAGTAGTTTCCCATCAAATACTTATTCTCATAAATACGTACTATAGGTCATATGAATGCCAGGGCTGAATCTAAAAGAGCTAAGACCCCTTAAAAAGATCCCCGAAGGCTCGCGTAGTCAACTGGCTTTCACCCTTACCCTAACACCAACTCCAACACCCATATTCGAAAATATGCAGCTTAACCCATCACCCGCTGGTGTTGCGTTCACGCAACACCAGAAATAATTGCGTTTAACAGTAAACTAAAAAAGATATTTTATATTAAGTATGGTTTTTAAATAAGGAATGGATAGATGTTTATTTTATTACAAAAAAATTTGATCCGAAAAATAATTTTATATTTAAAAATAAATTTCAGACTTGAAGCACTAATCAATCCAAAACTTTTGAAAATCATCATATTTGGAAAAGTTTACATAACTTGTAAAAAAAATGTTTCACAATTACAATAAAAAAATTACTTTTGAAGTCATCTGTAGTGTTTGCTGTTTTATACTTCCGCAAGGAGATTTCCGTAAACATTTATTTGTCTTCGTTATATACTCTTATCCCACTGAAGTTGTACAAATAAAACCCTATGTATTTAGTAAGATAAGACTAATTTTAATAATTTTATTTTAAATTATTGTTATATATGATCAAAATAATGAGTATTACTGTTTGTATTTAGAAAAAAATCATTGTTTCTAATTTTGGCAGTTAATGGGTAAATTTATCAGATGTTAGGCAATTTAATTAGTTCCCCATCATACTATAGGTATGGGGAACTTAGGGAATCATGAAAATTTTCGACCTCGGTTTTTTTTTTTTTTTTTTTTCTTTTTTTTACACGTTTTCAGGTGTGAGGAATCCGAAAAAATGACAAAATTTGTATGGTGTCCGTCTGTAGGGTGTCTGTTAGTTTGTTAGTCCGTTAGTGTGTTAGTCCGTTAGTATGTTAGTCTGTGTACACGATATATCAAGAAAAAATTGTCGCAGAGAGGTCAAATCAGTTTTAAAATATTACTTTCGACACTGGCAAGAACCCTATTTATTTGCAACATTCGAATTAAAAAACTCCGTAAGTTATTTGAAATTTACGATTTACTTAACATGGGAGAATAGGGCAAAATTTCACTTAAACTTGCAATTAATGAAAAACTTTTGCTGTAAAAATGTCAGACCAGTTTTAAAATATCAGTTTTGATGCCGGAATGAACGTCAGTTACTATAAACATGCTACTTTGAAAATTTCGCAAGTTATCGGAAATTTACGAATTTCTTAACATGGCAGACAAGGACAAAATTTCGCATAAACGTCAATTTCTAGGGATATTTTCATCGTAAAGATGTCAGACTACTTTAGAAATATTATTTAGGATACTGGCATGGATATTATTGACTAGGAATTTTCCAATATAAAAATTTCGTAAGTTATTAGAATTTTACGAATTTCTTATCATTACAGAATAGGGCAAAATTTCACATAAACGTCAATCTTGAGGGATATTTTCATCTTAAAGATGTCAGACTACTTTTGAAATATTATTTAGGATACTGACATGAATACCAGAGAGTAGGAATTTTCCAATTTAAAAAATTCGTAAGTTATTTGGAATTTACGATTTACTTAAAATGGCAGAATAAGGCAAAATCGAGCATAAACGTCCATTTTGAGGATCATAAATATATCAGACAATTTCAAAATAACATTTATGATACTTGATTGAACATGATTGACTACAAATATTCTAATAGGAAAATTTCGCAAGTTATTCGAAATTTAAGATATTATCAACATAGCAAAATGGGGCGATATTTCATATAAATATGCATTTTTGGGATTGTTGCATTGGAAATAGTAGCATGAAAATAAACTACGAAATTGATCCCAATAAAATAAATTAATAGATTAGAATAAGATAAATATGTCGAACTGAATTGTGGGTAGCCTATTAGGCGGGGATTTCGTTCTGTCACTGTGTGAAGTGTTTGCTCAAATTCATTTCTCTTAACATGAATATAATATGTCCTGTACAAGAAATTTATGAGAACATACATATGGGAACTATGCAGAGTCCACCTAATGACAACTAGTTTTTAATATATATATGTTTTAAATTTCAAAAGGCAACTGGTATGGGGACCCTCTTATAAATGGGAAGCGGGGCATTTGCACCGTTGCCCCTTGAAAAATCAGACTCTGTTCGGCATAACTGGTGTCAAATATGAAGTACTAAAATATGGAGATAAGAATGTCACTTGAATTGCTGTCACTTTGATTCATCAATTGATCATTGATTCATTTTGATTCATTAATTTTCAAGCTTACATTTTAAATTCGTTTTTGATATGTTTTAAAATGCACAGACTTAATCCTTTAATGGAAACAGATATTTAAATATCCCTTTTCACACAATACGGATTATTTTGGTTTTTCCTCTTATATAGACCGTAAAAGGTAATGGGAAAATGCATAGGCAACGATAAAGCGAAGAACAATAAAATCTCTTTATCAATGAAATTTCCTTATAGTTGATTGACAGGGAAAATATTGACATAAACTGGCCTTGCGAATAAATTACAAGTCATTTTAAGAGCTCGCCTGTAAGGAAGCCTTTGAATCCATATAGTTTAAATTTTAAATAATTACCCAGATAAGGGATCCGGACATAATATCGCGGGACAAAATATCGCCGGATAAAATATCGCGTCGAAAAAATAATATAATCTATTTGAAATTTTGCATTTCTGTCACGTGAGATCTCTGATGAAGGCTACGGGGCCTTAAAAATTAATATAAATTAATTAAAATAAATAAATAAATAAATACATTATAGAATGGAATTTTACTGTTTTATCTGTATTTAATTTTAAGTTATTTTATCATTTGCTTTTCACCTTTCAAAATACATTTAAAAAATATTGTACAGTCAGCCAAAAAAAAAAAAAAAAAAACGCCCCCCCCCCCACACACACACCTAATTTCACCGTAAATTATCGTAGAAACATGCGACTGGTACCGATCAGTTTGTAATAACGTCTAGTTTATAGTGTTATAGTAAGATTTTACTTAGGGCAGGGTTGGCAGGTTTTTGACATGCGACGGTTTTAACCGGTTTTAACCATGGTTTAAACCGGCTTGTAAAAAACCTCTCTGTCAAAAACGTCAAAAAGTGTCAAAAACCTAATTTGTAATAAAAAATTATCAAAGAAATGATTTAGCAGAATTGGATAGACTTTAATTAATAAATCTTAAATAAAGCAGCATAAATGCATTAAAACTACTGAGTATAAACTACAACAATAAAATATATTCTTGCTGTAGCACAGCCAGAATCTATGCCTGAGAGTGATTTAATTCATAAGAATTGTTTTTTAAGCGTACAAACATGGGTTTCTGTTTTCTGATGCTGTAGGAGGGGTTTTATTAAGTCATAAAACATAAAACCCATCATTTCCTTTGCCTACCAGTGCGTTCTTGAGATACATTCTATTTGTAGAATGTATCTCAAGAATTGCGAACGTGAACTGATAATAGACTATAATGTGACAATTTTTTTAATAGAAATTGTCAAACACTTATTTAATCAATCATTTTATTGTGAATGCATACTTTTCATTAGTTTCAGCAATGATGTACAGTTAATAAATCCTTAATTATATTTGTAGTAATTAAAATTGTGTAGGTTTAATCTAATATTTTGCAGAAATAAATTTAAATTATTAAAATTTTTTATGGATAGATGCAGAAAGTAATCCATCACAATTGAAATCTAATGAAGGTATGTACTTTCCCCAGAATAGGGCATATTCAAAGATGCTTTCCTACCGGTACCAAGAAATATTGACACTAAAACAGCTTTTCTTAATTTCGTCCCTGTATTCTTGTTAATAGGGTGGCTTAAGAAAGGGAAGGGAAAAGAAATAGAACTGGTTTATCACTTCTACTCTTTATCTGTTCCAAGATACAAGGTGTCAGGTGTAGAGAAGTGTACAGGTATAAGTTTATTTAATCATAACTGTTCTGACATTTTTGTTAGATCAGTTGTTCTCAATTTTGGTTTTGGAATGGTAGAAAATTGTTTTGTTTTATGTATTCTCAAACTTTAACATTTTCTTAATTGATCAAATTTTGAGTAATTATTAAAATTATATTTTATTTTCCCTTAAATTAACTTCTGTTTTGTGATTCATAAGAATTAATTAAATTTATTAAGTTTCTGTTCTCATTTTCTCAAGTTGTTCTTAAAAATTGGTATTTTTCTAATTTATTTAATTTTTATTTAATTATTAAAATTTTGATTTATTTTCCTTTTAATTAACTTCCATTTTTGCAATTTCATAAAAATTCATCAAATTTATTAAATTTTAGTTCAAATTTTAACTAATTACCTTGCTTAATTTGATGTATTTTTAATATCTTTTTTATTTCTTAGCGAAATGCTTTAATATTTGGTGTCTATTTATGCATTTTGCTGCAAGGATTCCAAATCTGTTTTTATTTTTACAATCTGAATATTAGATCAAAAGTTATTTCATTTTAAAGTTTTTGTGTCACAATGTTTCCTTTCCACTCCAATCTCCCATTTCTCCCACCTACTCAGTGATTGGTTGTTTTACAACACCTGCTTTAAGTTGATTGGTCCATTCAAGATTTCTTGTAAGAAGATTTGTTTCCCCTCAGTATTATTTATTAAGTTTAGATAGCTTAGATATACTTAGATAACAGATAGCTTATTAATTGATGAGCTGAATGATTTTAGGACAGGACAGTTGAAATTTAAGTCTGCTGTAAATAGTGTGTGTTTTAGGAGCACCTGATTTCCAAATTTAAAAATGAATCGTGGTGGAAGGCCAATTGATCCTGTTTGGCAGCATTTCCATAAAGTTGAAAGAGATCAAAAGGTATGTGCAAAATGCAAATACTGTGGAAATGTACGTTCCAATCATATTGAAAGGATGAAAAACCATTTATCTCAGTGTTTGAAAAACAGAGACTCAGATCCTGACATTAATTATGTGTCTGGATCAGAATCAGACCTAGTAGTACCTGAAACCCAAGCCAAAAAATTCAAATTGGATTCTTTCGTTGTAAAAACAAGTGGTTCTTCAGCTCAAAAATTGGATTTGTTAGTGGCAAAATTTTTTTATGCCAACAATATTCCATTCAGTGTTGTGGAACATACAACTTTCCAAGACTTAGTCTCTGCATTGCGACCAGGCTATCGTGTTCCTAGTAGAAAAGCTTTAGCTGGCACACTTCTTGATGAGGTTGTTGCTGAAGTAGAAGAAGAAACAAAGAAAAGTCTTGAAGGAAAAAATGTTACATTAATTGAAGATGGATGGAGTAACATCCATAATGACCCAGTCATTGCATCCAGTTTGCATGTCTCAGGTAAAACTGTCTTTCTTGATGCTGCTGACAGTGGCACAAATGTAAAAAATGCTGAATATCATAAGGAAATCATTGAAAATGCAATCAATAAAGCCAAAATCAAATTTGGTTGTGATGTAAAAGCTCTTGTGACCGATAATGCAAAAGTGATGGAAAAAACAAGAAAATTACTTCAATTGGAAGAGAATACCAAAGATCTTTTTTTTTATGGTTGCTCATCTCACTGGCTAAATTTATTAGGCCAAGATCTTACACCAGATGACATTATAAAACCTGTAATAAAAGTTCAAAAGTACTTTCGGAATCATCACTTACCTGCAGGATGGCTTCAGGAGTATCCAGAATCTATAAAGCCTCAATTACAATGCGATACAAGATGGAACAGCCAGCTTGTATGCATCAATACGTTTTTGAGAAACATACCATTTTATCAAAAAATAGTTGAAGATCACGAAGATAAAATTGAAAAAGATATTGCTAATCTGATCAACAATTATCTTTATAAGCAATGTAAAGATATCTTGATGCAACTTAAACCGATTAGTGTTTGTCTAGACGTTCTTCAACGGGATAGTGCAACTTTAGCTGATGCGTGTTCAGCTTGGCTTGGTCTCATGAAGGAAGGATCTCTGCAGCCACACATTGAAACTGTGGAAAAAAGAATGTTGCAATCTTTGGAACCTTTTCATTTCTTAGCATATCTTCTTCATCCCAAATATCAAGGAGATGGATTAAACAGTGTACGAATTGAGTCTGCTCGTTTATGGGCAACAGAAAAATTTCCTAATTGTCTTCCTTTCTTAATTGCATTTGAAGCATGTGATTTAACATTTCCTGCATCGTATTTTAGTGAAAGTGGTAGACTAACTAATCCAGTGACTTGGTGGAAAGGAATTCTTAATGGAATTACAGAAAAGGATAGTCCATTTTTTGAATTTGTAAAAATGGTGATTGTTCTTCATTCTTGTCCAGCCAGTTCCGCCTCCATTGAAAGAATGTTTTCAAACTTTGGACATATACATTCCAAAATAAGAAATAGATTAGGTTTGGAAAAATGCTCAAAATTAGTGATGTGTTACCGTATGTTACGTGGTTCTTTTGAACCAGAATATTAATAATATAAATAAATAAGTAAATGTATGCTGTAATTATTAAAAGTACAAATTTCAAAATTTGCATGTTTTGAAGTTTCCATAATTTGAATTAAACACAAAACAAGACTCATTTCATCATTTGGAAAGGTAAGCAATTATTTCTTTTTTAGTGATATGGTGAATTATTCATTTGTCCTTAATTTCAAGAGATACTCCTTAAGTAAGATAAATTTAAACCAGTAAGAAATTATTATTAGTCAAGACAAAAATTTGTATAAAAAGATTAAATTATTTATATTTTAATCTTTTTATACCAGTACTTCATTCTTTTCCCATTTATAAAATAAATTTTATTCTTATTTTACATTATATTGTTCTGAATTTGCTCCAAATATAAAAATAAATTAATGCTGCATATTTGTTTATTAAAAATAAATAAATAAGCTTGTTAACCAAATATGCAAAAAATCCACACCAGAAAGAAATTACGCGTAAAAAATTGAAAATTAAGTCATAAACAAAGAAAAGTATATAAATTAATAGAATTGAATTTAATATAATTCAATGTATACTAAAATTAAGGAACATTATAATTAAACAAAAACAATGCTGGAGCTTGCTATTATTAACAGCCTTCTTTTTTTACTTTTAGCGTATTTAAAATGTATTGGGGGTTTTTGACGGTTTAAACCGGTTAAAACCTGGTTTAAACCTATGTCACGTCAAAAACTAGTTTTTGACGGCTAAAACCCAACCCTGACTTAGGGGGTCGTCTACATATTAAAACTGACATCAACTTCCTTTTTTTTTCCAATAGTAACCCCCCTTTTTTATAATTTATTTGAATTCTTTGGATCAAATCATCACGGAAAATGGTATAGTTTATATATTTCGCTCAATTTTTCATAGAGTTATAAGCTGTCAAAGTTTGGGGATGCTAATGTTAAATGAATGTGACAAACATTAAATCATATCTTCCGAAATAATTATGATATTTAAATTCTGTTTTTTTTTTTATTCGTTAGAATGAAGTGACCCAAATATATTCCATGCAAATATTTGCTAAAAAAACATTTTTTGAATTATGAAAATTATTAATAAATTCATAATTGAAAAAATTATGAATTATGACCTATGTTAATTTTTGCACGAATAGAACGGCCATCATCAAAAACATGGGTTTCCAAATTTACAGCTCGTTCCTAACATTATTTTTTGAGTTACAGTGATATTTCATTTTTTACTGCTGTTAGGGGGGGCGTCACTTGTTATAATTTGTATCCTCTGTGAGTCAATATTTCTATACATTTTGACGAAAAACTATTTGAATTTACCTTTATGTTATTATAATTGTTTTCTAAGGAACATTTCGATGTTTATTATACAAATTGGCTTATTTCTTATAAAATTATCGCAATGCAGGCAAGAGATTGGGAAAGAATTCCAAAAGAAATGTAGCCCCGCCTCTATATTGCGGAAACAGTATAAAAAAAAAACTAGTTTGCATACTCGTATATGACTCTATATGTGACGCTGGTATGCATAAATGTCAATGACATTTACTACATTGAATGCTGAAGATAAAATTTAAATGATTTAATTGGAAGTGTGTAAAATAATTTTGTTTTATAATGTAAAGTTTTAGAAAAATTCTGTAAAGGTGTGGCTTTCGTTGCAAAAAGGAGTTTACTCGATTCTGAAATGTTAAGTCTTTGTTCTTAAATATTACATAACTTTTTCTAGTTTCTCACTGCTAAAATTCTATTTTATCCCTTTTGTCTTTTGTTTTTAACTTGAATATTCTAGGATTCATGCATCTCAAGTTATACATCATGATTTAGAAAATGCGGTAGGACGAGGATTATTATTTGAAAGGGCAATATGCAGTGAAAAATACCTTTGTTTTTGCTTCCTTTTAAATTAATATAATTAATTTTTATCAGATTTTTTAAAACATATTTTCTGTTTTAATCTTGTTGTGACATTTTCGCATTCGTTTACTCTACCGTTTATGCTATTTAAATTTTATCGCATGACGTAACATAATAAAATATAAACTTTTTATTAATTTTTTTTTTAATACCGAATAATATAGTGGATTTTTTTTTTTTTTTTTTTTTTTTTTAAGTTTTTAAAATCTATTATTGAAACAAAGCGCAATATTATTTATTTTCGATTATTCTAATCACGGCGTAAAACTAGCGACACATTTATCACGGAAAAATAATTTAAAACTAAGTAATATGTCTTATAACTTTTAAAGATATAGATTTTACGCATTTAAAATTAAGAATTCAAGTACAGTAGACGACTGCAGAACGGGGAATATTCGTTCTAGGCAATAGGAAACCGATTTTTCTATATCCATATTTATTTTCTTATGAATATACACAATAATTATACTCTTTCTAGTGAAGGTATTTGTTTCATACTATTTTGTTTATATAAATATGAATATAAGGAATATTCTTAAGAAATATCGTAACACACAAATTGTGAAAGAAACGCCCACTGGAGGAGTTACAGATTTCCAAATGACGTGAAACTACATCAGCAGTCGCGAAAATATAATATCCTTTCTCAGATTTTAGTTTAAATCTTGTTTTCTATATTTTTGTATATTATCTATTGTTGGTTTGTACGCCTAAAATTAAATGTAAAACTTTATAGTAACACTTTTATGCGGGGCTTACTGTATAAAATAAAAATATACCCAACAAGAAGTAGATAATTCTTTTTCTTAAATATTAAACACTTTTTTTTTTCTTTTAACCGCCATTAATGTTATTATCATTATTACTATTATTCTTTTACCTTGGTACCTAGATTTTTGTAATCCAACATTGTATTGTAGGGTTCATATGATTCAAGCTATTTAATTTTCTTCGTATGAAGTGATGTATTTTACTATTCAATGTTTAATAAATAGAAACCAATAAAAATCTTTTAATTTATAAACTAACACAGAAAGTTTTGCGAATTAGAATCGCTTTTTATTTTATAATAAACATTTCTGAACTTTGTTTCCGGTGTGAAATTTAATAAATAATGTATATTGCGTGGTAGATCAAAATTTATTTTTTCTAAATGTATAGACGGTCCCTTAACACATTTTCACGTGTAACTCTGTTTAGAATTGATTTAAAGTATATAAATAGGTAGGTTTTCCAAACTGCCTTGATCTCAAAAATCGGAATATGAGGTCAAAAATAGGGGTCGTCATTGAAAAAAAAATGAGGTTTATACCTGTTTTAATATGTAGATGACCCCTTAAGTAAAATCGAACTGCACCATTAAAAACTAGACGTTGATGCAGATCGATAGGTACCAGCCGCATGCTTCTACGATAATTTACGGCGAAATTAGGTGGGGGGGGGGGCGTTTTTTTTTTTGGCTGACTGTACATTACTGCTGACATCAAAGCTGAACACTGTTCACAAACCTTAATTAAAAATTTAAAAATAGATAAGCATGATTGAATTCTTTATGACTAATCTTTAAAAAATTTTTAATAAATATAGTCTTTAAACTCTTGTAAGCAAAATTTATAACAATTTTTGTGGTGGGCATGTATGTATGCCAGTGCTTTGGCTAAGGTATGTGTTGGCATGAAATTTTATACAACATTATTGATAATTACCAACTCCTTTTTTGCTTTCCATTCATTTATGTAGGCGAGATTTTGTCTACGCGAGATTTTGTCGCCAACCCACAAGATAAAAAGAACTTTTTATAAACCACGTTTTTAAATTTTCTCTTGAATCATATAAACCTGACAATACTATATATTAATAAATACTTAAAAAAAATTTTTTGATGAATTATCCCATCACCTTGAAAGAAAATGGTCGAATGCGTAATAAAGAGAGCAATTATAATAATTTTTCAAACATTTATTAATTGAATAAAAGTATTAAAAGTATGCATTGTCACCGTGTTTTGTGCTATTCTAAAAATTCAAACGTCTAACTAGTCGGGAAGTTAGTCAAAAATCAGTTTCAAAATTTGTACTGGAAAAACAAGCAAGAAAGCGTGTTAATAAAAACGTAGTAAAAAATTCAAATTTTTAATGTAACATCGTATAAATAAAACAAAATATAATTAAAAGAGAAAGAGAGATAAATACCACTTGATGAGATAATCAGAAATTTTAATAATAATAATAATAATAACCACAAATTAATGATTATTACAAGCGATTGTTTTATTTTTAGAAAAATATTTTTGAATATAATTGATCTCTTACTAAAATCAAAATAATTTTTATCTTGTCCAAAATTTAAATACAGATAAATGAAAAATTCTCTTTAGATCAAACTTTATATATTTTATTTCTGATAACAGAAATTTTAATAAAAGTTTTTTTTTTCTCTAAAAGACTTATCAGTATCCGTATGAGTAGATTCATGTTTGATAAACAGAAATTCTGTAATCAAACACCATATATTATAAAAACACACGTTTTTTAAATTTATGGGGTTTGATTACAAATTTTATATTTATTATTACCATTAAAACCAGTATTTCCGTGTAGTTTACAAAAAACTGTTTCTTATTTCTTTGTACGAAGTACTGTAAAACCAATTTACGAAACGGAATTTATTTCACGCATAATTCAAAACCGGTTAGAAGTACATAACTAAAAATTTATATTTAAAACTGTTATTAAACCGTCTTTTATATCTCCAATTTCAGTCTTGATATGATCCCCATATAGAGTTGGTTGGTTGGTTGGTTGGTTGGGTTTTACGTCGCACTAGTACTGCACAGATGGGCAATTGACGACGGTCTGGGACACACCCCTAGAGGTGGTCCGGAGACATGCCATCACAATTTTGATCCTCCACGGAAGAGATGGCTCTCCCGCTTCGGTGACCCCCAGAGGTATAATTTTTTGATGGGAACATAGAGGACAATGTAGGCCACGACAGATTTTACGTGCACCAACCACCATTAGTGTACACGACGGTCTTTGGTCGGCTCGAGTACCGAACCCGCAATCTTCCAATTACGAGGCCGGCGCTCTACCGACTAGGTTACCGCCCCCCCCCCCCCCACACACACATATAGAGATATCTGAGATTTCATAAAACTTTTCGTGACGTCTGTGTGTAGGTATGTGTGTATGTGCATACACATGTTCGTATCGTAATGTTAAAAAAAGTTTGAACATAGAAAATTAAAAAATTTACAGGTGTTGGGCAAAATAATGGAAACACATTTTTTTACGTTTTGTTGAATATCTCGAAAAATAACTTTATTTGTTGTTCTTGAATTTTAGGAATAAGGAAAACATGTCTTTCGTCATATTTTCCAGCCAAGATTTTGTCACAAAGAAATAGTTAAAAGTATGTTTTTATTTGTATTATGCGTTTTAAAAATTTTCTAAACAAAATTGAACAGTTTTGTAACTCAGGGTGGCTACAGAAATTCAGAGAAAAATTTTCCTGATTTTTCAATGATTTCCATGACTAATTCTGACAAATTTAACATGATTTCTGGTATCTATTGTATATATTCCATAATTTTGTGTATGTCACGCTCTTGTGTAACATGCTCGCTAAACCACTGCAATTCAAAATCTATACTAATGGACAAAAATATCTCAGTCTTTTTACTTTCTCTTACCCATAAGGTAGAGAAAGTATTGTTTTTGGGTCAAAATTTCGAACGCGAGATTTTGTTATATTTACACGTTTTGAGGTCCCCTGAATACGAAAATCATGTTTTTAGCAAATGGTCTGTGTGTCTGTGAGTCTGTGTGTGTGTCTGTGTGTCTGTGTGTGTGTCTGTCTGTTATCAGCATATCTCAAAAACAAATTATGGTAGAAAGTTCAAACTTGGTATTCTAAATGTGTATCATATAGGGATGCTACAGTAAGCTTTTCGTTAAGATCAAGCAAATGGTTCGTGTACAGGGACAATCAAGAGAATTCTAATACATTACGTCTATGGGGGAAATTGCAGGTAAGTAGAGTTTAACGTCTATAGACTGCACTAAACCAAATGAAACGAACATATATTTTTTGTAATAGAGATAGTTAACTGGGAAAATATTTTTGTGTATGTAGGAGCCTCACCTCCCCCCCCTGCGGGGGGGGGAAGTCCCCCCTCGAGGGGAGTAAATTTTCATGATGGGTATCATTCAAAAGTGCTTGCGAATACCTTTAAAACGAATGGTTGAACTATAAATCTGTGATAATTTAAAACAAAGTTATAGATTTTTTTTAATTTTAACGAAAAAAAAACTTAGAAAAAAAAATCGTATTTTTTTTTTTTTTTTTTTTTTTTTTTTTGAAGTGAAAACTTCTTTAGGCGCGTTGAGCACTTTTGGGTGAAGAAAAATCTTTGAACTCCCGTCATCGTCAGCTGACGCTTTCCATTTGAAGTGAAAACTTTTGGGTGAACAAAAATCATTGAATTCGCGTCATCGAAACGCTTTCCATCCTTGTATGATACAAATAATGTATCATACAATTAACTTGCTAATGTGAAGTGTTAGTAATTATATACTGTATATTGTTTTAAAATCTGGTGCGGCTCTACACGACTTCTCTCATCTCCGAGCACTGTCTCTATTGCAGTTAGACCTCACAAAACCGTGAGAAAGCCCAAAGCTGCCATTTTTCTCAAGTTTTTACAATCTGGTGCGGCTCTACACGACTTCTGTTATCTCCGGACACTGTCTCTTAAAGATTGCAGCCGGAAACGTTGCAGTTAGACCTCACAAATCCGTGAGAAAGGCCAAAGCCGCAATTTTTCTCACGTTTTTACAATCTGGTGCGGCTCTACACGACTTCTCTCATCTCCGGGCACTGTCTCTTTTGCAGTTAGACCTCACAAAACAGTGAGAAAGGCCAAAGCCGCCATTTTTCTCACGTTTTAACAATCGGGTGCGGCTCTACACGACTTCTCTCATTTCCGGACACTGTCTCTTATAGATTGCAGCCGGAAACGTTGCAGTTAGACCTCACAAAACCGTGAGAAAGGCCAAAACCGCAATTTTTCTCACGTTTTTACAATCTCGTGCGGCTCTACACGACTTCTCTCATCTCCGGGCACTGTCTCTTTTGCAGTTAGACCTCACAAAACAGTGAGAAAGGCCAAAGCCGCCATTTTTCTCACGTTTTAACAATCTGGTGCGGCTCTACACGACTTCTCTCATTTCCAGACACTGTCTCTTATAGATTGCAGCCGGAAACGTTGCAGTTAGACCTCACAAAACCATGATAAAGGCCAAAGCCGCCATTTCTCTCACGTTTTTACAATCTGGTGCGGCTCTACACGACTTCTCTCATTTTCGGACACTGTCTCTATTCCAGTTAGACCTCACAAAACCGTGAGAAAGGCCAAAGCCACCATTTTTCTCACGTTTTTACAATCTGGTGCGGCTTTACACGACTTCTCTCATCTCCGGCCACAGTCTCTTAAAGATTGCAGCCGGAAACGTTGCAGTTAGACTTCACAGAACCGTGATAAAGGCCAAAGCCGCCATTTCTCTCACGTTTTTACAATCTGGTGCGGCTCTAAACGACTTCTCTCATTTCCGGACACTGTCTCTATTCCAGTTAGACCTCACAAAACCGTGAGAAAGGCCAAAGCCGCCATTTTTCTTACGTTTTTACAATGTGGTGCGGCTCTACACGACTTCTCTCATCTCCGGACACTGTCTCTATTGCAGTTAGCGCATTAAATAAAATTGTAATATAATTTTTGTAGCAGTAGTTTATATTAATAAATAAAAAAACACTTCATTTAAAAGTATTTCCTACACAATAAAATATTTCCTGACGATTCAAGAAATACACACGTAATTGTTCACGTTTTCACTTCTGTCGGCACTCCCGAAGTGCAACTTTTTTTTTTTCTTTATACATATATTGAGAGTAAAATGGACTTTTTTTGGATATTTAGTGTTACACTGCCTCTCTAATATGGAAATCGTCTGCATTATCATAAAAAATAATTTTTTTAAATAATAATTTTAATAAATTATTTTTTAAAAACAGAATTATTTTTTAATAACCGAATTAAATTCTATATAAATGTAGGTGCATTAATAAAACGGGGGGTTGAGGGGGGCGGTAGCCCCCCTCACACAGAACTAATTATCTTTAAAACTCTTCTGAAGCCTAATTTGAATTGTTTAGCATAGGTTTACATGACAGTTCTCATTATCTTACCTCTTAATCTGCAAACTGTATTTATAGTATTAAATTTCAGGGTAAGAGAAAGTCGTGTGAGTGACACACCAGATTATTTTTTTTTTTTCTTTGTTCACTTAAAAAGGAAAATAAAATGAAAAATTCAAAATTCTGGAGAAATTAGCAAAATTATAGAAATATGACTAATTTTAATTGCACAACATATTAACATCAAGACATAAAATTTTCCTCATATTGCATGAATTTTTCCTTTTAATGTTAACTTGGTGAGATTCAACCAGAAAGCAGCCAATCCTGTGCAATCATGGTCAAGATAACATCTGTTTGGCGATCTTACAATCATACTTGCTGGGCAAAAATGAAAATTTCCATGATTTTTGGGTGTTTTTACAAAATTCCCTGATTTTCCCCTGATATTTCCAGATTGATAAAGTACCCCGATTTTTCCATGATTTCCCTGTTTTTCCTGATTGTCGCCACCCTGTAACTTTGGTTCATTTATCGCATTTTCTGTTCGCGCTTTCACTTCTGTAAATATTTTTAGAGTACTTTGAAATTGATGTATGTTATTTGCATTTACTTAAAATAAAATACATTTTAAGGTGCCACCGTGTAGATAAAATTCATTAATGGTTAAATGCAGTGTTGCCAGAGTTTGCGACTTTTTTTTTTTTTTTTATTCGATACACTGTTAAAAAAAAAAATGCAACTTTGCTGCCAGAAATTCTCTGTAATTTGAGGGAAAAAAGTCGGAAAAATTACGTTGACAAAACGTTATTTTTCTGTAATTACAGAGAATTTCTGGCAGCAAAGTTGCATTTTTTTAACAGTGTAGGTACCAATAATATTGTGATACACATAATTGATATTTGCTATTTTATACATAATTGATATTTGATATACATAAAAAACTAATCGAATCGAAGAATAGTGTATTATTTATATCAAATACCACTTCTAAAAATTATTGGTGACTCTTGAATAAAAAAGTCGCAAAGTCTACCAACACTGGTTAAGTGACATAATTGGTTAAGTAGAGGATTGGGTTGTGGGGATTAAGGACGATTGACTGCACTAGGGTCTTAGGCCTATGGTTAAGTAAAATAGGTCAGTGTTTCGCAAGCTACACAAAAATCACATTTTTTTCTTGATTAAATTTTGTATTTTAATCATTGTGGTTCTTTTTTATAGAGTAAATCAAGGATCGGCGACACATAGTGTATAAAAATGATACTTTATTAGATTTTTAATGTTTTCCTTTATACTGTAATAAAGATAAATATAAATATAATTCCCTAAAAATCTATTATGAGGTTACGAAACAAAAAAGACAAAAAGAAGGCGCAAATGACACAAAACTAAACAAAGGCAATAATAAAAAAAAATATTTCACAATCTGAAACAACTTGTTTCATAACGTTCCAATCACACCAATTAACTTCCCATCAGCTTTACATATTTCCAGATCATGTCACTACACTCTATGGCCTACATTTTGGCAACGAATACAAAAAATGGGAGGGAAAAAAAATAATCACCTTTCAGTAAAAGTAGAATCATATGGTGATGCGGAAGTTAGGGGGGGCGGGATCCCTGGGGCTGAGTCGAGATGTATCAGGATGACGGCATGGTTCGTCGGCTTTGGCCGGAAGACAGCAAACAAGTTTCCGGCCTTCGTTAGATTGGCCCATAGAATGAAAGTTTTCAATTGTAGGGTTCATTCAAAACAACTGTTTGACTATAGAAATATCAAACAGAAAAAAAAAATACCCCATAATTTCTGAATCGAGTTGTTTAGAATTGTAGCTCTTTGGATTTCTCTCTCTCTCTCTCTCTCTCTCTTTTGTGAATAAGTGAAATATTTTTTTAACGGGATGTTACCTCATAGAAGTGCAAGTACATGTTACAAGTGCATTTAGGTAGAATTGTACGGATGTGCTTCTAATCTGCCAGAGATAAACGAACTTTTAGTTTAAATGTTTTAGGATGTACAATACACTAAGTTTTTTAGTTAAAAAACTAATGATTTTAAATATTTGAAAGTATTTTATAAACATTGTATACGACTTATATTAATTACTCCTGCTTTATAAAAGGACAACACAACCATATGCAATATCATGCACTAATAGCTAACACTATACCAAGACTAGTAAATTATCGTCTGGGGGACAGATACAGTACCTGAGTAACAAGCATAGCTGCCAACCCACCAGGAACAAAAATATAAAAACTTTGCACAATGGACGAATTCACTTTTCTTTTCCCCATATTTACGCGTTATTTTATGTATATGTATAGGCTTATCAACACTTAAAATTATTTAATATATAAATTAATTAGATCAATTGTAGTAAAATAATTTTTAATTATTAATTTTATTTTAACTGTGCAAACTGTTTATTAAACAGTTTTTGAACTTTTTGAACTTTCCTTAAACAGGAAATGGGGTAATGGGGGGTCACAACAAAAATTACATGAATGAGAGATATTCAACAACTTTACTTCTTTATTGATTCTAGAATTAAAATTCACGAAGCTTCATGCGGCCGTTTGATCACCAACCAATAAATAGCAAGAGGGGAAAGGGAGGGTAAGGATTATATTAGTGAGAGATAGTGAACAATTCTACTTCTTTATAGGTTGTGGAATCTAATAAAGATAATTTAAAAAGAACATTGGCATTTATGTTGCAGATGGAGAAAGATTGGTAATCGCAAGGATTCCATGATCAGTTTGGGTGCCGGTCATTAGCAGGTGAGGGAGGAGGGTGGCAAAATATTCCATGAGTGAGAAATATTGAACAATTCTAACTCTTTATAGATTCTAGAATCTAATAAAGAATGTTTTAAATGAACATTGGCATTTCTGTTGTGGACGGAGAAAGATTGAAAATCACAAGGCTTCTGCAAGGTGTTTGATCACCGATCGTTTTATTTCTTTTTAAATGTTATGAAGCTGAAAAATCGGAACATTTTGGGGTAAAATCGAATTTTCGGAACAAAGCTAAAAAAAAAACGGAACAAATACGTAAAAATCAGAACACTTGGCAGCTATGAATAAGTTAAGTAACATAATTTCGTGCGTTGCCGCTTTGTTAGCAGCACTCGTGCCCACTTCATTCGCCTGACGAAGGGACGTATTTTATTTCAACCCGAAACTATTGTTGCGAGTTTTCGTTTTGTTACAAGAGATTTGTTGCGAATTGCAATTTATGATGTTTTTTCTAGGTTTTTAATTTATTACTTTTCAAATCAGACCTCCTGTGCATTTTTACTGCACTACCCTAGCCTTCAAAATTCAGACCAATGAATAATTTTTTCTATTTTTCTACCCTACTGTTTTCTAGAATTCACACGTATTGATTCTCATTTGTAACAATAAAAAAATCTGGAGTGACTCCACTGGACTTTCCGAACATTGAGTAATTAACAGTTTTGTAGATAAAGTAAAGAAAGAGGAATTGTTAAATAAACAAAAGAGAGAAAATCATAATAGTGTGTTTGAGTATTTTTCTCCATATAGTACACGATGTTTTATTTAACGCTACTGAACTTTGAGCCCATAGATCATAATTATAAAGAATTTTTCGTTGTGTCCCTGTAAAAACCAATAAATGCTAGATTCACTAAAATGCTTATAGTTAGTAAAACAGTTATCTATATCATTATATAAAGCGCAAAAAATTGTATGTTTGTGGAGGGTAATCTCTGAAACTACTGAACCGATTTTAAAACTTCTTTTACTGACCAAAAGCTACACTATCCCTGATTGTTATAGGCTATATTTAATTTTGAGAAAAAAAATTAGTTTAAAATCTGAGCATTTTAATTAAAATCCCCATAAAAGCCATAATAGAAATGGAAATAATGAAATATTAAAAAAATTAGCTGCTGCCAACATAAAAGAAACATTTACATGTTCATTTTGTTTTTAAAATATCTTGACATGAAAAGAAAAAAAATATATTTGCACGTGAATTAAATTGAAATTCATATAAAGCTTTGTAAAATGTTAAACTTACACGTTAAATCTGACGTCATTATAGATTTAAATGTATTTATTTTTCTAATAATATAATTTGATATGATATAATATAATATAATGATCTAAGCAATAATGTTTAAACTGATGTGTGTAAACGAAATTAGAATTTAAAAATAAATAAACAAATAAAAAAGAAAAATTAGAAATTCCAACTTCTAAACCTTCTAAACTTTTATTAAATTATTTATTTTAATTTAAAATTGTTGCCAAAAAAATTTACGAGTTAATTTATTTTTCGATTTTTAATAAAATATAGTTTCACGCGAATAATAATATAAAAAGTAAATTAAAAAAAATATCATCTACATTTCATTATGCATTTTTTAAAAGAATAATTGAGAAGTTTAAAATTATTTGGCGACTATTTTTAGCAACTAACAGTTATGACAAGTAGCTCAATATACATACACACAGAAAAATGGAAAATCGAAACTTGTCAAGAAACGTGTTATCTTTGTCATAGTACACGTTTTCCTAGTATATTGACAAATTTGCACAAAATTACGCAACATTTTAAACAATCAAACCACTACCTGACAATCCCATTTAGTCATGAGACACAAAAATCGTTTTATTTTACCATGTATCTTTAATGTGTTTCGTCTGATGATCCGTTTTGCCTCTAAAACTTGTCAGATGACTAATTTCCCAGGTACAGTTTTCATTTTCCTCAAATTTGACCGGTTAGTCAGATGAGAGAATAAAAATAAATTGTTCCTGTTTTGTCAATTGACTAAGAAAAATTTTTTTGGCTAGTCCAAAAGCTCAGCATTATTATTTTTTTATTTTTTATTTTTTTGTTTATTTTTTTGTTTATTTTTTATTTTTTTTTTGTCTCCTTCTGACAACTTGAGTTAGTCAACCGAAATCGAATAATTTAACCTATCAAATTTGGCGGGATAATGCAATCGCAGAATTCGAAATCCAAATACTTAGAAGTCTGAAATCGTGGATCCGTTGATGTTGTTTCGGTTCTATTTCCATATTTGTGATAATTTTCATTTTAGAAATAGACCGAGAGATTTTAATTATCTGCGAATCGAGTTTACGGTCAAAAGTAAGTGCTAAATACTTTATTTATTGTGTGTATATATATATATATATTTATTGTAAAGCTTTGTTAGAATAGTAAATTGTAAAATTCTAAGCTTTAGCAATCTTCTAACAATATCAATGGTATTTAGAATTTGTTTTAATTTATAAAGTTGTTTAAAACGTATAAATTTTAAAATACGTTATTATAAATCTTAGTTTTGCGTATCGTTGTATTATAAAAATAAGTATTTTAATGTGTCTGAACTATAGTTTTTTACATATATTTTTAACATTAAGCTCATATTTATATTTTTTATACACAGAATAGTAACGCTTTATTTTCCCTTAAAGGTGGTTCAGAAGGTATTTGGATTCCAAGAGATAAAAATTCAAAAAAGATATGGAAAAATGCTATTTATAAGGATTTTGAATAACTCCGAATTCTAAGGTATGTTTTTAAATTATCTTTTGCTGCATTTTATCTATCTTATCTCCGAACAAGAATAATATTCATACTTTTTTATATTCAAAATTTTTAATGAGATGAATTAAGAAAATTAAAAGGTTCCTCGTTTATCTGTTATTTGTTCTATTTTTTATTTATTTATTTTATTTTATTTCCAGTTCTAAATAAATAAATATATCTTTATAATTTAAATATTTTTGGGAAATGGTTGATAATTGCATGTAATAAGAAATGTCTTCATTTATTATTAAATGTTTGATGACAATTTTTTCAGAACAAATCTGAGCAAAAATGATATGAATTTAATATCACATACTATATTCTTTTCTCAATTTTTAAATTGTTCTTGTGTACAATATTAATTATTAGCGATAAATAATAGATGTCTTAGTTAAAATATAAATAGATTTAACTTCATGTTACTTGTTTCATTCAAATGATTGATGATTGTTTTTTAAAGGTTGATATTTTTAGTTATTAAAATTTTGATATCATATATATATATATTTTCCTTTAGAATAAATTTAATGAAAAATAATATGAGTTTAAATTATTAGATACTATTAAGTATTCGTTATAAACAAAGGTATCTTGTTAAAAATATGTACTTAATTTCATGTTATTTGTTTCACTGAACAAACTGAAAAAATATAAGTTATATGCTATAAAAATGAGACAAATTACTATACAGATACAAAATGATTTTAACCTTCGACAAAACGAGTCATATAGTCTGAGAAAATAGCGCTCAAAAGCTGAATGACAGAATCAGCAGCTATCAGACATTTGTTGATATGTATCATTACAAAAAAAAAAAAAAAAAGTATAAGAGTTTCAAGCCTGCCTTTTTTCTCCCGGGGAGAAAAAAGGAAGAAAAAAAATGTCACGTTGATGCCACCACAAAACTAACTTTCTTCTACCTTTTCCTATATAAAATCATGCAATGGAAATTATTTTTTATTTTTATTTTTATCTATTATTAATGCAGACGATTTTCATATCACAGAGGTAGTCTAAAGGTTCAACGGAAGTAAATTTTTACCGTACAGATGATCACGGGGAAAATTGCAGTATAACAGCGCCACATATCGCCTATATACACCCAATTTAATAAACATTACGTCTCTTAATGGCTTTTTTATACATTAAATATTGTTCAATTATACGCATTAGAACCTGAGATATAACCCTTAATTTGTAAAAATAGCTGTATAGCAGCTTCACCTGTTGAGCGATTAGCACCAAAAGTTGATAGACACTAATTTATGTCAAGGTGCATCCGTATATTAATTTATATGCAATTCTGTGCAGTAGTTCCTGAGATACAGTCGCCACAAAACTTTTTGTCACATACAAACATTTTCTATTGTCAAAACATGTTCTCGAGCTCTCAAAACGCGTAAATCCATCAAAAATCGAAAATGTTTACGAATTCAATGCTTTCTTCTATTGAATACAAAAAAAAAAAAAAAAAAAAAAAAACTAAAGAATAGTATGTGTCTAACTGTAATGCAAAATAATTTTAAATTGAAAAAATAATATAAAAAAGATTAAGCATAAGTTTAGATTAATAACAATTAATATAAAATGATTGGGCTTCTATAAACATCCATAAAAGAACAACAGAAGTTTTAACTAAGTGTTAAAATTCTTATGTGAAAACTAAAATTTAAGACACAAAAAGAACCAACTCATTCAAAAATTTATGTTTTATCACTCACAGCTAACTGCTCAAGTGCTTTTTCTTTCGTTCTTCTGTTTTATTTATTATTCTTAATATTATTATTATTTTGTCTGTGTACGCGCGGAATTTGGTTACGAGGAAGGGGGGGGGGGGTGGCAATTTATTGCACAATCGAAACTGAATCAGACTCAAAACTATGAAAAAAAAAAAAAAAATGTTTTTCCTATTTCCATCTTCCCTTCTTCCCCCCCCCTTTCTTATCGGCTAAAGTAAACAAATACGTAATTTTTCCCATCCGCGGTCATTAAAGTGTTTGTTTATTTATGTGAACTGGATTATTATTCTTGTAGCATTTTTTAGTCAATTAAAAAAAAAAAAAAAAAAAAAAAAAAAAGAGTTGGAGATTTGGTATTTTCTCTAGCTTGAATGAATCACTAAATATATATCACCGAACTTCAAACACTTAACTTTAGGGGTGGGGGGGGGGGGATGTAAGTAATAGGTATTTCAAAAAAAGAAAAAAATATATACACTTGTATCAGAAGAAAACAGCTGCCAATTTGTTGTTTAATATTAGAAATTTTGTTTTTGCAGTATATTTTTACTCCATTACCCGACTGCCGTAGGTAATGGAAGTATTGTATTCGGTCCAAAAATTCGATATCAAGATTTCACCTGATTTACATGCTTTAAGGTCCCCTGAGTCCAAAAATGTGTTTTTTGGCGATGTCCTCTGACTACGATATCTCCTAAACTAATAAAAATAGAATCACGAAACTTCAGAATTGAGACAGGTCTGGTGAACATATGAATTTTTTAAGTTTGGTGAAAATTAGAAAAATAGGAAGTGGGATATCCGAAACCGGAAGTGAGTTCGTAAACCCGTATCTCAAAAACGACTCCAACGATTTTCTTCAAAGTTACTGTATAAACACTCTATTAGATATCCTTTCGAATGATATAGTTGGTTAGTTCAGGACAATTGATAGGCGTCCTGTATGAAGGTCGCAAGTGCGACCTTCAGGTTTCGCAAGTGCGTTCCTTCCAAAACGACTGTAAGTATTTTTTTCAAAGTTGCAATATTAACCCTCTTTTAAATATACTTTTGTATGTAATTGTTGTTTTCCGGTCAACAACTGAACATGCCAAGTCGCTATCTCAAAAATGGCTCTAACGATTTTTTTGAAAATTGTTACATAAACCCATTTTAGGTATCCTTTCTCATGCTTTACGTGGTTATTACAGGACAATTAATAGTCATCCTGATCAGTTAGATCTGTTTTAGATCATGGAAACTGGTGTTTCAAAAAGTAAAATAATAATTAAAACAAACTACCCCCCACCTTTTTTCTTCTTCTTTTTTTAAACTCGCTATGTAAACTCTGTTTTATATGTCTTTATGCTGTATTAACTTTCTCTTACTGGAAAATTTTTAGTTGTCTATTTCATTAGGTCAATTCTATGTCTTCTGATCACATTAACTCCAAACAGTGCATATAACACGTGTAATAGTGGATAATGGAAGTCGTGTGGTTGTTTCACACCAAATTTTTTTTATTTCCGTTTTCATTTTTATTTTAAGAAAATAAATATTCAAAATTTCCCCCGAACATCGTTCGCGCGTTCGGACATTTTCTGCACCCCTGGAAATATGTTAAAAGGCACTTTAAAGAAATTCCTTCCATAGACTGTACTGTATTGGACGTTTCGTATTTGTTTGAACATACATAAATTATATAAATAGCATTTATAATACGGTTGTCAGCTTCCAAATATGTTTAACAATAGTGTACTAACAGCAATATATTCATTTTAAAAAAAATCTATAAAACCAGATCGATTAAAAAAAAAAAAAGCTTGTGCGTGCGTAATCAATTAGTAAGTAATCATACGAATACGAATCATACCCAAAGTAATCATACGAATTATAAAGTAAGTGAAATATGACAATATATATATATGTATCATCAATATCAATTTCAGCCTTTATCAATCCACTGCAGGGTGAAGGCCTCTCCTAGGTGATTCCAAAGTTCCCTGTTTTCACATAAAAATTTATAAACGAGTATATAATAATTTATGCATAGATTAAGAAAGGTTTTGATATATGCAACTTCCTAACTAAATGCAACCTATGCAATGAGGTGAAATTTACACCTCATATAACGTACTTCTTAGCGACATCCTAATGACCTTTTTTTTTTTTTTTCATTTTAAGGTTTGCGAGCTCCATTTTAAACCTGGTGAAATTATACAAACAGTAACATATTTTAATGAAAAAGAAGAAAAGTTATATCAAGTCCCAAGAAATAAACCAATTGTTAAAGATGGTGCTATTCCTACGATTTTCAGTGATTTGCCATCATATCTATCAAAGCCAAGTACATGAAGACAAAGTCCTGTGGAAATATTTCGTTTTTGTTTAAGAGCTATTTAGATTTGTAAATAATTAAGTTGGAAAAAGTTCTCAAATAATGACTAAAAAATTTTGAGAAGTATTGCAAAAGCCAAGGCAAAAAAATTACGTTTTAAACCTAATGATATTTGTGCTTTTATATTATTATTATGATTAATTTTTATGCAAATGATAGAAAAATCTTCTTTATGTATATGAAACATATTTATAATTTTCAATAAAATTATTTTTTTCTTGATTTTTGTCTTTTATGTCTTATTTTAATTACTTAGTTTCTTATTTAAATAAGCAAATAAATCTATTTAAAATCTTGAGATTTAAAATCTTATTTAAAATGTTGGTATAAAGAATGTTGAAAGTATGTTATCAGGTAAGTGAGAGTTATTTTGGATGATCAAATACTTGTAAATTATTGCTATATATTAAAATTTATCTGTGCATAAAATTTACAGAGATGATTAAAGGAAATTTTTTTTTTTTATTATATACGGTAAAAGGTGTTTTTAATGCAAATTCTATGTCCACCCTCACCTTAAAAAAAAAAAAAAGGTGTATCATTAATATTTATGATTTTAAAACTTTAAATAACCGGAAATTTGGAGTTTGATGTTATTTATAATTTAGTACATTGTAACTTCTATACCTTATATATCGTTAATATTGTCTATATCAATACATTGTATCGTCGTACCTGTTTATAATTTTAATTTGGTGAAAAAATCCATTATTTAAAAAATATATGCATATATTCAGGTGGCTTAACCCTTTGTATCCCACGGGGTCTTTAAAGTCCTACCAAAAAAATTCCTCAATATAGCCTAAATTTACTACAGGCTTTCATTGGAACTTCAAAGTCCCTATAATTTAAACTTTCTCTATTGTTAAGCAAAAGGAAGCTAAATTTAATATGAGATGTTTCTCTTTCAGAAAAGAAATATAATAAAAAAGTTTCAAACTATTTTTCCAAAAATAAGGTGATTTGGTATGTAAAGGGTTAAGTAAATTAAGTGTTTGAAACATTTTTTATTTTATTTTTTAATGTTTATAATTTGTATTTTAACTAATTACAACATGTATGTTTCCCAAAATTTTCATATTTTTATTTATTGAAAAGTTGTGATTATTAATGGCATCAGTGGTTATATTAAACATAAATAAACACCGCTCAGTTGCTTTATTAGCTATATTAATTCGTACTCTGCTATTACTCCTATTTAAAATATATATATATATATATTACCTTTGAAATAAATTTATGACTAAATATAAGATTTATTGTTTTATGGAGGGAAAAAAATGGGAATGAAATGGGTAATATTAAAAAAAGGAACTTAAAAAAAAAAAAAAAAGGTTCATATTTATTTTTGTAACCACAGCGTATAAAACGAAAGCACCGAGGAGAAAAAAAAAAAATTCTAAATATAATAAATTCTAAAAATAATTCTAAATCCATATATGAGGATGTGCATAAAAAATGGACTAAATCATGTGGCGCCACAATCCATTTGGAAGGTCTTGATAAGAAGGTGTTGGATAAATGCTTGCGTTAATAATAAATAAATGTAGGGAAGAATGTTTAAACTAGCGAATTCTTTGTTTCAGTGGTTTGTTAAATTTCCAGTATTCATAGCTGCTAACTTTTTTAATTGATTCCGGAATGTTGTTAGTAATGCCCTTTTTTCAAATCATATTCTTTATATAGTAATTTTCTTCATATTTAATTGTAATTACATGCTAAAGAAGATTATTCTAGAAAGATTATGGTATGAAGAAAAGGGCGAATGTTAACAACATTCCGGAATAATTTGAAGAAGTTGGCAGCTATGAGTATATATATTTTTTTTAATTGATAGACAAGTAATATTTTCCAGAAAAGTTCTTTAAATGTATTTTCAAGGTTGAACACCTTAAAGGGGAGAAAAGATTAAACAATTACAAAAGTAAAGAGGTTAAGACTAATAACAATGCTTTTACAAAAACCCCCTGCAAACAAGCACGAATCTCTTATTCTTCATAAAATATGAAGGATTTTAACCAATTAAAATTTTGATTAATCTGCTTACTTGCCAACTCCACTGTTTTTACCAGTAGACTACCGTTTTTTTTTTTAGCTATTTCTACTGGTCTGCTGTTTTTAGGAACTGACAAGAAAAAATGTAAAATTGAGCAATTTTCCTGGAAAATATATAGAGCAAAATATACAGAGAATACATATAATAATGAAATGAGGCTTATTAAATGTATGTGTAAAAATTACAATATTGATTTTAATTAACTCAAAATAAACTTAAATTTTTGGATTTTTTACTTCCATCACCCTACTACCGTAAGTAATGGAAGTACAGAGCTGACAACCTAATCCGGCAAATTGTTAGTACCGCCCCTTTTTCTACACCAGTCATTTCTTAGAGTTTTTTCTTCTTAATTCATCGTAAATACATTTGAAGAAAATTGCTTTAAAAATTAAGTGGTGTAGAAAAAGGGGCGGTACTAACAATTTGCCGGATTAGGTTGGCAGCTCTGGAAGTATTGTATTCGGTCCAAAAATTCGATATCGAGATTTCACCTGATTTACACGTTTTAAGGTCCCCTGAGTCCAAAAAAGTGATTTTGGCAATTGGTAAGTGTGTGTGTGTGTGTGGAATCTCCAGGCTATCATATCTCCGAAACTAATAAAGATAGAACTACAAAACTTCAGAATTAAGACAGGTCTGGTGTACAGATGCATTTTCCAAATGTTGATAAAAATTGAAAAACCGGAAGTGGGACATCAGAAACCAGAAGTGGGACCGTAAGTCCGTATCTCAAAACCGGCTCTAACGATTTTCTTCAAATTTGCTATATAAACATTCTATTAGAAGTCCTTTCGAATGATATAGTTGGTTAGTTCAGGAAAATCGATAGGCGTCCTGTATAAATAACTCAATTTCAGGTCTCGCAAGCGCGTTCCTTTAAAAACATCTTTACGGATTTTTTTTCAAACTCGCCATTTTAACTCAATTTTCTCAAAAAAAAAAAAAAAAAAAAAAAAAAAGTCTGGTGTGAAACAACCACACGGCTTCCACTGCCCACTATTACACGTATTATATGCATTTTTTAGAAATAATGTGGTCAGCCTCAGCGAACACGTAAAATTGACCTGACGAAGTAGACACCAAACAAATTTCCTATAATGAAAGCTAATATATATATATGTGTGCGTGTATGTGTGCGTGTATGTGTGTGTGCATGCATGTATGTATAAATATATATATATATATATATATATATATATATATATACATATGTAAACATGTAAAACAGAATTTATATAGCGAGTTAAAAAATAAGGGGGGGGGGGGGGGGGGAATGAGTTATTTTTCAAACACCAATTTCCGAGATCTAAAACTGACCTACCTTATCAGGATGACTGTTATTTTTCCTGTAACAACACTTAATACATGAGAAAGGATATCTAAAATGGATTTATGCAACAATTTTCAAGAAAATCGTTAGAGCCGTTTTTGAGATACCAACTTTTACCAAAACTTGGCGTACTCAATTATTGAACGGAAAACAATAATTACATACAAAACCATATTTAAAAGTGAGTTACTATAGCGAGTTAGAAAATAATCCGTACAGCCGTTTTTAAAGGCACGACTTGCGAGACCTGAAATTAAGCTATTTATACAGGGCGCCTGTACACCAGAATTTCATCTGTACACCAGACCTGCCTCAATGCTGAAGTTTCGTAGTTTTATCTCTATTAGTTTAGGAGATATCATAACCAGAAGATTTCGTTCGTACATACATACATACACACACATACACACTATTGCCAAAAACTACTGATTTGGACTCAGGAGACCTTAAAACGTGTAAATCAAGCGAAAACTCGACATTGAATTTTTGGACCGAATACAATACTTCCATTACCTACGGTAGTGGGGTAATGAAAGTAAAAATGCATATAATTCGTGAAATAGTGGGTAATGGAAGTCGTGTGGTTTTTCACACCAGATTTGTAAATAATGCTTTGTAATTAAATAGTATATTTACATAGTCATTGTGAGTGTATTTTCAGTCAGATAAGATAATTAAAAACTGAATTTTGATCCTCATTATCTTATAAAAATCTGGAGAACATTTTAATTTCTAAATGCAGTGAAAATTTAGTTTAACAATTCTATGAATAACAATTTAATTGTTATTTTCTTAATGAAGCAAAATGTGCTATAAATGTAAAAATTTGTGTTTAAGTAAATATCATAGACAATATTTTTTTTCCCTAATTTTTAGGATTTGAAATTAATTCTTTAATACACATAATCTCAATATTTTATTTGTTTTCGTTTGAAAGATGAGTGATTTTTATTTAAAGAAAATTTTTATTTATGGAAAATATTTTGTAAATATAAATATATTTTTCTTTTTGTCTACTATATATTTATATTAATTCAGTCTCTATCGTTAAAAATGTCAATTTACAAAATCTCTACTGTTTTTTTTTTTTTTTTTTTTTTTTTTTTTTTCCCGATAAAATCTACTGATTTTTAAAACTGATATGTTGGCAAGTATGAATCTATCTCAAATATTATGAGACATGATAGTCATTGTTTTTTTTTTTCCTAACTAATCTTCCTCCACAAATATTATGAGGCAGCTTAATCAAATAGAGACTCGTTTTCCTCTTCAGATATTACCAGACAGGTTAGTCAGGCAAATAATCTTGACTATCCTGCCTCTTCGAATATTCTTTGAAAATTGACTACCTTTCTTAGTCAGATACCTGAGATCTGTTGACTAACTTTCTTAATCAAGTGTAGATTCTGACTAACATGCCTTGTCTTTGAAACTGCGGTTGTTGACTAACCTTCCTGGTCAGATAATTATGATTGTCGACTAGCCTTCTTTGTCTGATAATATTAACCTTCCTAGTCTGGAGTAGTGTTTTGGTGACTAGTTCAGCAAGTACACTTTTTAGTTTTGGAGACTAGTTCAGCAAGTACACTTTTCAGTTTTGATGACTAGTTCAGCAAGTACACTTTTCAGTTTTGGAGACTAGTTCAGCAAGTACACTTTTTGGCTAGTCAGCTATTTTGGTTAGTCAATTCTGTATTGTCACTTGAGCATTTTGCCAGGTCACTGTGACCAATTTATTTTTCTGTGTGTAGTGCATACAGCCATTACTGAAATCCAAATAGCATTTAATTATTTGAGTTACATTATGTTGATTAGAAACCTATTTAATCTATCTATGCTCTATACTAATATATAAAGAGGAAAGGTCTATATGTATATGTAGAGAACGATCGCTATAACTAAAAAGCCGATTTATTTTATTTTATTTATTTTTATTTATTTATTTTTTTTTTTTTTCAACTAATCAAAAGTAACACTGTCTCTAAGTGCTAGAGGCTATAATAAATTTTGGTAAAATAAATTTTTACTTCAAATTTCCAATATTTTAATTGAAAACAAAGCATAGATTTGATATCTGTCGTCCTTGGCGATTTTTGTATTTGGCGATCGAAAGCGCAATACGAAAATCTGTATACTTTCGTATTAAATACGAGATCTATGTTTTTACTTCAATTATCCCACTACCGTAGGTAGTGGAAGTATTATATTCGGTCGGAAAATTGGATATAGAGTTTCGCCTGATTTACACGTTTTAAGGCCTCCTGAGTCCAAAAAAGTAGTTTTTGACAATGGGTCAGTGAGTGTATGTGTGTGTGTATGTGTGGAATCTTCTGGCTGTCATATCTCCGAAACTAATAAAGATAGCACTACGAAACTTCACAATTGATTCAGGTCTGGAGTACAGATAAATTTTCCAAATTTTCGTAAAAATTGAAAAACCGGAATTGGGTCATCGAAAACCGGAAATGGGACCGTAAGTCCGTATCACAAAGACAGATCTAACGATTTTCTTCAATGTTGCTCTATAAACAACCTATTAGATGCCCTTTTGAATGATATAGTTGGTTAGTTCAGGAAAATTGATAGGCATCCTCTATGAACAGTTCAATTTCAGATGTCGCAAGTGCGCTCCTTTAAAAATGCCTGCACGGATTTTTTTCAAACTCGCCATGTTAACTTCCTATTAAATATCCTTTTGTATGTAATTATTGTTTTTAGGTCAATAATTGAGTATGCTAAGTTTTGGTAAAAGTTGGTATCTCAAAAACGGTTTTAACGTTTTCTTGAAAATTGTTTCATTAATCGAACTTAGATAACCTTTCCCAAGTATTGCGTGCTTACTACAGGAATGTTAACAGTCATCCTGATTAGGTAGTTCAGATTTAAATCTCGGAAATTCGTGTTTAAAAAAATAAATATCTATTATTATTTTTTTTTCTTTCCCTTACTTTTTAACTCGCTATATAAACTCTGTTGTATGTGTCTTTTATACGTGTATCAAGTTTCTCTCACTGGAAAATCTCAAAAAATGCATATAACATCTCCAAAAATTTGTATATAATACGTGTAATAGTGGGTAATGGAAGTCGTGTGGTTGTTTCACACCAGATTCTGTAATAGTATATATTGTACGAATATTCTTTCATATTACTGATTTCTCCCTTAATATACATTATTAAAATAACCTCGAATTATGGAAAAAATTAAATATATTTGCGAGATGAACAAATAAATAATAATTAAAGCTATTATGACATCAATTTTATCAAAAACATTTTCATGTCATAGGTTTTTTTTTCAATATTTTTTTTATTCATGAGTAAAGAAATGTTTATTTTTATGAAATAAATAAATAAATAACATTAAATTGCCAATATTTAACAACTAATTAAAAAAAATAATAATTGTAAAATTATATTTTGACTTTTCAGTTAATAATATTGCCTGGCTATAACATATAAACTGATATCTTTCTTGATTTTTTACATGTCAATCCATCTTTAACTAAAATTTGTTCATCCGTGCGAAGCCGGACGGGTAAGCTAGTTCATAATATTCATATAAATTTCAGCTCGATTGAATAAGGCGTTTAGACGCTATCGCACTTTTAAAATTTGGTCTCATAGGCCATAATGATAAAGAATTTTTCTTTGTGTCCCTGAAAAAAAACTGTAAGTGCTAAATTCACCAAAATCTATACAGTTCGTGCAACTGTGACCTGTAACATGTGTACAAATTTACACATGTGCACACTTATAGTTTTTTTACAGGGACACAAAGAAAAATTCTTTATCATTATGGCGTATGGGGCCAAATTTTTAAAAGTGTGACAGCGTCTAAACGCCTTATTAACCTGAGCAAAAAACTGTAAGTGCTAGATTCTCAAAAATCAATAGGGTTCGTGCTATGGTGACTTACAATATACGTACCAAC
This sequence comes from Salticus scenicus, assembly GCA_963930645.1. Taxonomy (NCBI): domain Eukaryota; kingdom Metazoa; phylum Arthropoda; class Arachnida; order Araneae; family Salticidae; genus Salticus; species Salticus scenicus. Next base: position 130,992,129 of record OZ005661.1, read on the forward strand.
TTTCAGCTCATTCGAGCTAAGCGTTTAGACGCTAGCGTGTTCACTCCAACACATACACACACACATACATACACATACATACATCATTGTAAGAATAGTGAAAATGGACTCAGGGAACCTCAAAACGTATAGAAACATCAAAGTCTCAAATTCGAATTTTTGACATGATTACAATACTTTCCTTACATATGTATGTTTGGAAAGTAAAAATATATAAATTACATTTTAAAAAAATCTGCGGAGCATATAGAAATATTGTTTTCTTTGTGCATAATGAGTGTCATGTGTGCACCCAAAATATATCCATACTAAAATGCATGCATGTGTCTAACTGATGAATAATAGCTGTTCGTCGGTGAAGTTTGTGATGCAATTGATCAATAGCAAACTTTATGTTTTTAATATGTACAATATATATTTTTCCTTTTTATTGGTTTCCTTTCCCTTTGGTTTTTGAATTTTACGTAAGAGACTAACCTTATACGCATAGACAAAAGACCTGCAATATTTTCAGAAAAAGTACAATTTTTCCATTTGTGTTCAATTCATTTCTCAAGAAAGAGCAACCTTTTTATTAATATATATATATATTCCAAGGTTTATTTCAAGAAAAGTTCCAAGGTTTTTATTTATTTGTTTATTTATTTATTTTTTAGCCACTTTATTTTTTCCATCAACTATATCTTAATTAATCGTAAAAAAAACTACTATTCAAATACGAAGATGTATTTTGAGTGGAAATAGTGGTAGCAAATAAAGTCAAAACTCTTATCCCTGTAAAGAACATGCTCTTTGAAATAATCTTTGTAGCATACTTCTCATTCATCATGCTATATGTTATACAGAAATATACTTGAAACTTTGTTTTATAACGATTTTCAGCATTTAATCTGTTAATATTTCATATGATTATATTTATTAAATTATTATAGTAATTTAAGAACCTATATAAATTCGAAATAACCTATATATGAAATTTAAACTTTCTAACCCTGCTTTGACCAAAGAAATCATCTTAAAACGCGACTGCGAACACAGAAAATTTATTTTCAGCTGTTTTGTAGCTTTTGTACTAGGCATATCACATATCGCTCAATTTTTTCTTAAAATAATAAATTTAAGGCATTTTAATTTAAATATTTAAAAAATCAATAATGAAACGAAATTTTTCTTACAACCCTCCATTCAGACGCAGGATATGATTAATGTCAGACCCACATTTTTCCTCCCTACATTTTTTTTTCTATTGAAATAAGCAAAAAGTTATGACTAGTATGATTATCAATAGTCTTAATACATTAGAACGAAGTGTCATACATGCATACCCACCATCTATTATAACTTTTTGAAAAGAATGCACATCAGAATAATTAAACGACTCGTGCTTAGGCGATAAGAAGTAGGCACCAAGGCAGAATGAAAGCCTCAACGCACCTAACGCCATTTCAACTATTAACCATCCAAAAATTTTAACATTCTTCTTTATATTAGTTCCCCATCATACTATAGGTATGGGGAACTTAGGTAATCGTGAAAATTTTCGACCTCGGTTTCTTTTACTTTTTTCGTAAGTTATAGGAAATTTACGAATTTCTTAACATGGCAGAATAGAGCAAAATTTCACACAAACGTCAATTTTGAGAGATATTTTAATCGTAAAGATGTTGGATTACTTTTGAAATATTATTTAGGACACTGGCAGAATATTAATAACTATGAATTTTCCAATATAAAAATTTTCGTAAGTTATTGGAAATTTACGAATTTCTTAACATGGCAGAATAGAGCAAAATTTCACATAAACGTCGATCTTGAGGGATATTTTCATCGTAAAGATGTCAAACCACTTTCGAAATATTATTTAGGATACTGGCATGAATATCATAGACTAAGATTTTTCCAATTTGAAAAATACGTAAGTTATTTGGAATTTACGATTTACTTGACGTGTCAGAATAAGGCAAAATTGAGCATAAACTTCCATTTTGAGGATCCTAAATACATTAGAAACCTTCAAAATTACATTTATGATATTTGTTTGAACATGATTGAATACAAATATTCTAATAGGAAAATTTCATAAATTATTCGTAATTTACGATTTTATCAACATAACGAAATTGTAAATTTTTCATATAAATATGAATTTTGAGGATTATTGCATTGGAAATAGTAGCATGAAAACTAAACAACGGAATTGACCCTGATAAAATGAATTAATAGATTAGAATAAGATAAATATATCGAAGTGAATGGTCGATATTAGGCGGGGATTTCATTCTGTCACTGTATCAAGCTTTGGTCAAATTCATTTCTTTTAACATGATTATAATATGTCTCGCACTAGAAATTTATGAGAACATAAATATGATGTAGAACTGAGCAGAGTCCACCTATGCCAACTAGTTTTGAGCTCCATCAGTGGCTGAAGGTTTCTATTCACAAAGGGGAATGCTGAGCCCAAATTTTTCTGTGGGTTTCTCTTAAACTCACGTGAATGCGGGCTAGGATTCCTGAAAGAGACCTCCGCGGACGACATTCTCTCCCAGGCTTGATCTCTAGCGCAAAAAAAAATCAAACTTACCCCAAAAACCACATCACACTTTTACAGTAATTTGCTCTCTCGGAACTGAATTCAGGCTCTAACTTAATAATCATTAAAGCTGGTATTGGTGGTCAATTAAAATGATCACAATAAATACTAGAACACGTTCTCAACTATTTCGGATCGAAAATATTATGTACTTTTGCATTTTAACCCAAGCGCAATGAAATTCATAAATTTATGTTTTGTGTGTTGCGGATTACGAATTGCGAGAGCATGGTTATTTTCCGTTGAGACGGCGTGGTTAATTGCAAATGTTAACACCCCTACATCTACATGTAATATTTTTTCTTTATTAAATTGCAAAATATAATAAAAAAAATTGCTACATGAAAACAGTGGTACAAAACCTCCTTCAGTTTACCGCTGATCTTTATATCACTAAAATACCCCGATCTATATAAAAAATTACAAAAAAAATCAGCCCGATGTAAAAGTATTAAGGTAGTACAGTCGGTAACAAAAGTGTCCGAACACTAGCAAAAATTTCTATGTAAAAAAAGTACACTTCATACGGTTCTGTTAAATAAATCATTATCGAATCATGTTCTTACACTGACTAAGAACATGATTCGATAAGGATTGATTTAACAAAACCGTATACAGTGTACTTTTTTAACATAGGAGTTTTTGCTAGTGTTCGAACACTTTTGTTACCGACTGTAAGTGTTGTACTGACGAAGGTTTTATCCATCACAATGATTACTTTTATTTATATTAGGACGGAGGGCAATTAGTCTCAATCTACGGATTTTTACGATAGTTGGACATTTATCGAAATCGAAAATACAATTGAATAATTTGAAAGCTATGTTATAATTTGAAAAAAAAAGTCTTCCGTACTAAACTAAATTCTGCTTTTGCTAGAATTTCATCAAAATCGTTTTTTTTTTTTTTTTTTTTTTTTTTTTTTTTTGAAAGAAAAAGAAAAGAAAAGAAAATGAATAATAATCAGTACCGAAACGGACAGTATCGAAAAAGTTGCAGAAGCCCTTTTTTAGACAAAAATACATAACTTATTAATATTCATTTATTTTCATTATAACTATTCAAACTCTTAAAAAAGGAAACTAATCATTTAGCAAATTGTTATTCACCTAGTGACATAATTATCCCACAACATTTTTACATTTATTCCATGTTCTTATTATTAACAATAACATTATTTTAAAACTAAAATTCAAATCCACGCAGGTGTTGTTAAAGAGTGGGTCATGGGATCACTGAAACTCGTCACTATACTCAGAATTGTGCTCTTATTTAAACGGCATTGGCATTCAAGTCGACGTCATGTTTTCTTCTTTACAGGAAGAGGGAAGGAATTTAAACTAAATTTTATACATATTTACGGAAAAAAAGAAAAAAAAAAAAAAAAAATGTGGTCTATATTATCTCAGTTAGTGCATTAAACTTTTAACAATAACAATAACCCTATAAAAGCGTAACCATAATCTTAAAGTGTGTTACAATGATGACCTAACTGGAAAAAAAATAAAATTACAATAAAGTAAAATTTTGTCCAGCGTGGGCTGTGTTACCCCACGCATTATATTTTAAATACAAGGTTGATAGTAAAATTCCCACTTCCTCCTCTCCCTTCTTAGAGTTTCCGTTGTTATATGTACATATATGTATAAAACTAGGCTTCTAGGTTGCGTTTGAAAGAAAAACATCTAATTTATTCGATTATTTAGAAGACAGCCAGAAATTGAATAATAATAATAATAATAATAATAAATCCATTTATCCAAAATACAGACAGAAAAAATAGCATATTTAACTATATTATAACAAGTTATAAGGGAATTTAACAATTTATAAAGGAAAACAGAAAGCGTTTCCAGCAAATTTCTAAAGTAATTTTTGAAATAATCAGAAGAAATAAATTTTCTTGACAAAAGGGTGATATATATATATTTCTATAAATGATAGATATCTTGATTTAACCTTAAAAATTAGCAATTAATAGACACAAAACAATACCAATACAACAAAAATAGAACTGATTTTAACTTATAGGTAAGACTGGCACAAAAATGTTGATTAAGAACCTATAAGAGACAAAAACAATCTAAATTACTTACGCCGACATGAATGATAATAATAAAAAAAGGGCCATTAAACTTAATGACAGAGAAAATAACTAAAGGACCACAGAAATAATAATTGGATAAAAATGCTTAAAATTAGGAGTAAAAACGCATCAGGGGGCATGTACTTCATAAAGCTGTTAAAGCTGCATCGATTACGTAAAACAATATAGCTAATCATAGCCATTTATACTGTTCCAGCCCCGATCGAGGCAGCAAAACCAATTTGAATGAGAAATTAAATAAATATTAAATGAAATCATCAAGGAATCCATAGAGAAAACTAAAAAAAAGCAGGTAGCCACATGTAAAACATTTACATCAGTGGCGGATTTAAGGAGGGGGGGGGGCTAGGGGGCTGAAGCCCCCCCCCCCCCCCCCCCCAAAACACTGACATTCACAATTGAACATTGCAATTGTAAAATTTTTTTTTGGTTTAGAATAACACTTTGAAAAATCTTAGCCCCCCCCCAAAAGTCAAGTTCTGGATCTGCCACTGATTTACATATATATATGACGTAATACCGCTGTTGTAAGACTCATATATATGAAAATACATTGTTACCAAATTTTGGTATCAATCAGACTACAGGCAGTACTCATAAATAACCAAACGATTTTATGAAATAGTAATTTTATTAAGCGAAATACCTAATTGAGATATAAAAGAGGCTTAAAAAAATACAATTATTAACCTAGTTTAGAACTTGAAGCGTAACACATTATGCATATCATTAACATACCACCAATCAACTAGTAAGTACGGCCACCACTTTCTTTTACATTCTCTTGTACAAATTCACGGAGTACAAATTACATATTGAAATTAATTTCCATGATGAATGCAGATGATTTTCATCTCAGAGAAGCATAATAATAATATTTCCAAAGAAAGTTAATTTTGTGTCGACATCTGAAGAAATATATATACAGTCGAACATCGTTAAGGTGAATTTCAAGGAGGCTAAAAAATTTGTCCATGCTATCAATAACTAATCTTCATATAGCTAAACTAATCTTCATTTTTACGGAGATTGTGGAAACAGTTCATGTTAAAAGTACGTTAGCAGTGTCACGTTAACGAGGTTCGACTGTATATATATATTGTACAGATCTATGGTTCAACCATTCGTTTTAAAGGAATTGACGAGTTCTTTTGAAAGATACCCATACCAAAAATTTGCACCCTTCAAGGGGGGAAGTGATGCTCTTTTATGCATGAATTTCTCCCCCCTGGTTTACTTCTTCTATTACCAATAATTCTTATTAATTTTACAATTCTTCGTTAAAAATAATTCTCATTATGTACATTTACACAAAACTTATACTGTCATAATAAAAATTATGAAAAAAAATGGGATGATCGTGCCACTTGTTCAGTGATTGATTCTCAAATGTAATCAGCACTAGTTTAGGCCAAGGTCCAACGAAATACAAAATTTGGTTAAATTTTGTTCACTGGTTCTTGAAATATAGCGTCCGCAAAATTTATGATACACACAAAGACATACACACACACACAGAGAGAGAGAGAGAGAGAGAGAGAGAGAAACAAACAGACGTTTTCTAAAAATGATCCAATCATGTTCGGGATATCTCAAAACGTGTAAATCTAGAGCCCCTAAATAAAATAATAGGCCGGCGCATCACCGCCATTTTTTTTGCCTCCGAAGAGGACAGCATTCCCGCTTGGCGTCCTTATCGCTTCCCTAATGATTTTAAGAAATCTTGATCTGAAGCTAATCCGGTCAAGTTAAGAGCAATAAACAACAATAATATTCCTAAAAACACATATTTTTCACAGTACATTCTCAGGATGTCATTTTATTCTGAGGATATCCTATGGATGAACTGGGGTAAGATGTATAGTTAGGGCGGTTTCTGTTTCTTTCATAAAAGGTCGCCAAAACTCAAATACACAGTCTGCGAACAATTTATATTCACTTCTTGAATGATTATAGCAGTTTATCGCTAAACAGACTTCCATATCATCGTTTACTTAGCTAAAATTATGAAATATAATAAAACAAGTTACTTTAAAGTAACGTAAGACGATAAAAAAAATGTTTGTCGTTTGTTTATCAGAGAAACACGCTGGGTACACGTGGAAACCCTAAGGCAACAAAACGCCTGATGCGCCAGCTCGTATATATATAGGAGCCTTATGGAAATCTATTGAAAATTGGATGTCAAATATTTACACGAATCCAATACTTTCTTCTCATGCGTACAGAAGAAAGCGAAAAATGATAAGGATTGGCGCTTATGAAGTTCTTTTTTATTTCTATTCAGATTTGTCCCAAAATCATCTATGCTGTGCCATGTTATACTTATTAAAAAAAACATGAATTATCAATGAAAAACTAACAAAATAGAAAAATTTTTTCAAAAATGAGTTCTCATTCATGTGATGATTTTAAGAGTGGAAGTACGTCAGTCATAATTGAATGATAAAATTATTTAATTAATTAGTTTAATTATAATCTTAAATAATTAATAACATTAAACTAATAATTAAAAGCACGTCATGATAGCAATTAAGTCAAAATGTATCATGGCTTAAATGCACAAATCAATAGCAAAATAATTTTTTATGATTAACATATTTTATAACGCATAAATTACTTTAATAATTAAGGCATATTGTAAATCAATAATTATGTTATTAAAGCAATTACTTTTTAAATATCATATAAGTTAATTAATTAACTTAACCCGTTAACGCCCGAATTAATTTTGCAAAATATTATTAACTGATTATTTCACTTCTAAATTAAGATAGACAACTGACAATAAAATATATTAACCTAAACAATTCTTCTGACAGTTTTAAATTTAAAGCCTATCCTCATTTACTGATGTTTAGTGTTCTAGCGAGAAAACTTCGAGATAGAAAAACTTTGAGATAACAGATTAATTTCCTATTTTATGTTGACAAAGATCTCGAAAGTAAAGTATTAAAACATATATTATTATTCAACTTGATTTAAGTTAGCATACCTACGCAAGAAGCAAATATATGTGCGACGAATGAAAAATCATAAAAATGACTATCCGAATTATGAAATGATAATTAATAGTAGGCACATAAAACTTTCAGGGATCATTGGGAGTGACGCTATAAACTGTCACTAAAAAGCAGAGATCATTCCAAGAAACCACAAAAAATATACGTTCCAATTTATTATCTGTCCTCAAATGAGGACACTGAGCGCTAACGGGTTAATCGTAATTCTAAAAAATTTGATTTAATAAACTGAGCTAATTAATAAAAGTAAATGCTATGAAAGCAATTAAATTAAAAAAGTAACATCAAAAATAAATCATGACTTAAATGCACAAATATTAGCAAAACTGTTTTTTTTTTTTTTTTAAGAAATTTTCGTTTATTACAATTGGTATAATTTACAAAGCATAAATTATTTTAATAATGAAAGCATTTTCAGTTGCTACTAAAGCAATAACTATTTAAAAAATATTTAATTTAATACATTGATTAATTTAATGGTAATCGTAGTTCTAAAAATTAAGGTTAATAAAATAAATAAAATTGAGCTTATTAACAAAACCGGAGACTTCGATAGCAATTCAATCAAAATAATAAATGAAAAATATGTCGTAACTTGAATGTACAATTAATAGTAAAACTTGATTTACTGTTCTTTCTTTCTTTCTCTTTCTTTCTCTTTCTTTCTCTCTTTATTTATTTTAAAGGAAAAATAAATGTTATTATATTTACAAATCTTTGCGAACTTCAGTCCTTTGGTAGTGTGTATTCTATTTTTCAGAAATCAAATAACTTACGCCATTAAGCAGAAAAAAGTCAGATTATTCTAAAAAAAATAATAATAATCATTTTACATTTCTAAAACAATCCTTTGAGTTCTTATTATTTTTTTTTAAACTGTATCTTTTGCTTATTTTGAGTTTTTGTATTCAAATTTTCGTGTTTCAGATTGAATAGAAAATTAAAAAAAAAATTCAGAAAGTGTAAAAGAACTATTTAGCTAAGTTTAAAAACCAAAATGATAAAAACATATGGATTAGTCAATTCTCTATATAAAAAAAATCTTATGAACGATTTTTTTACTTCCACAAAACAGAATTTCTTTTCTCTGATTAACAATTTAGCCACGTCTCTGACACCTGTTGCTATGGTTACAACAGCAAACAGATATCATTTCGGGAAAATAAATAAATAACTTTTTCTTTTTCATATCCCTTGCAAATCAGTCGGTGAAATCTGACAAATACATCCGATTTCTTAAAAAGAAATTCCACAGTTTTAGTTTAGATTTTTTTAAAATGTAAGACCGTTACAAGTTTCCTAACCCGAAATTTCGGGATTTTTTAACCTCATTGAAAAAGAAAAAAATTTCCTGCATTAGTTTCCCATAACAAAATGCTATAGTATTGCACATGTGATAATTAATGTACAATTTCTGTTTAATTTTTTTTTAACTAATTAAAAAATAAATTAACGTATAAAATGCATACTATGCATTATATAATTTATAAGCTTCTGTTTTTTTTTTCCGGAATGGCGTTATAGAAACAAATAACTATCTCTCTTTATATATATATATACATATATATATATATATATATATATATATATATATATATATAATTTAATCTTTAATAGCTAGTAAATTAATTTTATTAATTATTTGTTATTTTGATTATTATTATTATTATTACTTCAATTATTAGTCAGATTAGTCCTAGATTGGTCATCTGCGCAATATTTCATACTATGATTCAGATTCAGCTGCCAGAATAGTAGACAGTTAAAGACGATTATGTCTCACAATAGCTATATTCTTGCTTTAAGAGTATATTAAAAATATGCTCAAAATCAGTTATGAAAGCTAATTGTTTAAATTGATCATAATGCATATTTAAACGGGTATAACCAACGAGATATATAAATTAGAGTGCTGATTCAATGGATGAAGGATTAGCTTTCTGTGGTTCAAGATGAATCACGTGACATGCTCCAATAGGTTGCTGTGTTTGGCCCTTTATCGCTATTTTGGCATTTAAAATATCAGTTCGACAAATTATCATTATTATTAGGTAACATGACAGTCCTATGACCGAAATAAATTGTTTTTAAAATAATTTTACACATATTTCACATTTTAATAAATAATAAAATACCTTTTTTTTCATCACTTCCCAACAAAGTTTAAAAGCGTTTATAAAAGAAAATTAAACTTTTAAAGAGCTAAACTTAACAACAAATAATAATTTTTCAACTATTTTTAAGCATTTTGTCTGTTAACGTTCAACTACACGAAATAAAAAGAAGTAAAATCAAAATCAAAATGATTTAGAGCAAAAGAATATTAAACTACGTAAGTAAACAAAAACATTGGCGGTTATGACTTATGCGAAGAACAATCTCCAAACCATTGCCATAGAAATTTACTGAAAATAAGCTGTTACCAACGGAACCACCGAATACGCAGGTGCAAAGAGAGCATGTCACATGACTCATCTTGGACCTTCTCAAGGGTTACCATTTATCATTCTCGTTTATTATTTATCTCGTTGGGTATAACAATCCTTCTAACAACAACCGCTAAATACACAATGTCTCAAGGAAAAAAAATCTTTAATTTCTAATTAAAATATTAAACATCATGAAAGTTTTAATTTTGGCCGTATGCCATATCACCTTGGTAAATTGTATGTATTGCTGTGTGCCACATTACCATACCATAAACCTATACAATAATCTACATAAATCTTAGTAAATTAAATTTGGTAATTTCTGTATAAAACAGTCCATTTATCAATTTCAAAAATTTGGGGAATTTTGGGGATTAAAAATCATTCAAGTTTTTTGGGATTATGATCTCTATTTAGAATGAAGTAATTTTGTTTTTGAATATGTTAATTTAACCATATTTAAATATGTTAGCAAAACATTACAATATTAAATAATAATAACGAAATAAAATGGATTCTATTATTGAAAAATAAATGCACATAATAAGTATACCGTATTAATTTTCTTGCATAGCTCGGAATTGTTTTGGACAAGAATCTAGCTTACCAATAATAGCGATTTATATATTTTTGTAATACTGGTTTAAAATAAACAAAAATAATAACTATTCAGATAATAAGAACTTTGTCGACAAACAACATAAAATGCACACACACACACACACTCAAAAAAAAAAAAAAAAAAAACTGTCAGGTAGAAACAATTAATTATGGTCCTTCATCATTCAATGCCAATTTTTTGGTGCTTTAACCTGTAATAATTATTCAATTCTTAAAAAAAAAAAAAAAAAAATAGTACAATGAATTAAAGAAACAAAGAGCCGTATGAGAAAGTGAAAAATCGGAAGTCCTGTGAATGTTTAAATAACGAGTTTTCGACGCCATAAAATTTATTAGTGTTAAACGATAAACAAAACCCATTCTTTTATATTTTGATTATAATACTCCCTACCTCTATGATAGGAAGTTGAGAATAAAATATGAAATAAATATTACACTAAAAGCTCCAATGCAACAGAAACCATTAAAATGAAATAAACAAATAATTTATGCAACTCCCTCTATAACGCATAAAAAGTAAAAATTCACAAAACATCTCCCATTCACGCAAAATGGCGTGCTGTTACACATTGATAATACATGAAAAAGCGTATAGTTTTTCGGAACAGACGCCATTGAAACTGAATGAATACATTAAATCCATACCAGATCTCTCACGCATTTTCCTGTCTATTCGGATTTATTTCGAAATACCACTGCTATCAATAAAAAATCTAGATTTAGTCTTTTGTACTTTTGTATTCCGTTAACCTTCATATGTCCAATAAACCAGGTTCTGAAAACAAGGAAAACGCTGGTAGCCTACGTGAAATATAAATTCAATTTTGGAAACAAAAGTGATATGAACGTCTTTCCGCTACAGAGTTTTTAGAACGGAAGGTCATAGAACAAGTATAATTCCATTTATTACATTGATCTCAGATACAAATATTGACGAATAATGTAGGGTAATAAATTACGCTGATTATTAATTATTGTGGATTTTGATGGAGTGGCATCAACCAATTGTTTTTGGACATAAAGTTCACGTTTAAAGTCATTCTCCAATAACTTTTTTCCCTGTTTGTTTGTTAAAGCAAAATTTTTTGCTATATTTATAATTACAATTTCAGATGTGAATGCTCAATTAATATTTGGGTATAGGAACTTTAAACAGATCGCCACACATCAGAATTGGATGAAAAATATACTTCGGAACATACAAGGAGCACTTTTGAACATTAAGTTCACGTTTAAAGTTATTCTCCAATAACTTTTTCCCTGTTTGTTTATTAAAGCAAAATTTTTTGCTATATTTATAATTACAATTTTAAATGTGAATGCTCAATTAATATTTGGGTATAGGAACTTTAAACAGATCGCCACACATCAGAATTGGATGAAAAATATACTTCGGAACATACAAGGAGCACATTACGCTGTTGGAAAATGTGTAAACACTGGGTTGGTTGGTTGGTTGGCTTTTTTTGGCGCAAGGTCCACAGCGGGACATACTGCGTCAAACAAATTATGTAAACACAAATAAAATTCTACTACTTTTTTTGCGCGAAATTAATATATATATACATATATATATATATATATATATATATATATATATATATATTTTTTTTAAGGGTAAAACTAGTAATTTAAGTTGCACTCATTTTTCCAATGGTTGGTTGGTTGGTTGGGTTTTACGTCGCACTAGTGCTGCGCAGATGGGTAATTGGCGACGGTCTGGGACACACCCCTAGAGGTGGTCGGTGACCCCCATAGGCATAATTTTTTATGGTAACATGGAGGACATTGCGGCCACGACAGATTTTATGTGCACCAGCCACCATTAGTGTACACGACGGTCTTTGGACGACTCGAGTATCGAACACGCAATCTTCCAATTACGAGGCCGACGCTCTACCGACTGGGCTACCGCGGCCCAATTTTTCCAATGGATTTCCCCCTTTAAATTTAAAGGGAATGCTTTATAATGAAAGAATGAAACAATTTTACGGAACTTCTGGAGCATTTTTGCTGCCTGAGAATTCTCTTAATTTCTTCAAGGTGAATTATATATATTGCTTTTTTCAAATTTTCTCTCTGGATGCCTTGATGATTTGAATTAATAAATTATTTAATTTCTCATTCAAAATGATTTTGCCGCTTCGATCGGGGCTGAAACAATATAAATTGCTATGATTAGCTATATTGTTTTACGAAATCGATGCAGCTTTCTCAGCTTTATGAAGTACATGCCCCCTGAAGAGCTTATACTTCAAATTTTAAGCAATTTTATCCAATTATTATTTCTGTGATCCTTTATTTACTTTCTCCGTCATTAAGTTTAATGGTCCTTTTAGTATTATTATTATTCATGTCGGCGTAAGTCATTCAGATTGTTTTTGTCTCTTATTGGATCTTAATCGGTATCGCAAAATTTTTGTGTCAGTCTTACCTATATGTTACAATCAGTTCTATTTTTGTTGTGTTGGTATTGTTTTGTATCTATTAATTGCTAATTTTTAAAGTTAAATTTTATTACGATATCTATCATTTATATACATAAATAAATAAATATATATATATATATATATATATATATACAGTAAAAGAAAATTCAGTATAAAGGAAATAACAGTAAAAACTACAATGAAACTTTATTTTATATTTTCCTATATAGGTTAACGCAGTTCAAATTATTCATTAAAATTAATTTCCATCATGAGTGCAGACTATTTTCATTTTAAAAAAGTACCTTAAATATTAAAAGAGTTCAATATGAATTTTCATTCAAAGTCACTCAAAATTGATTCATCTGATTGTTACCCCTATCTACAGATTTTCAATTCAATCGAATAAAGCGTATGGATGCTATTGTGATCACTAACACACATACATGTGTATGTGTGCATATGTATTCAAGGTAGACTGCAACGCAAAAGTTTAAAAAATGACGTCGGTTTTAAAATCTAGAATTGTGATAGTAGAATTACAAACTCTTCTAAACATATTCAAAAACTCTGTTACAATGCTATAATCAAAGCACATTTGTTTGATTTGTTATAATATTACTTCTTCGGGTAGATTGAGAAATTTGCTTGTTGCAAAAGTTTATACACAATTACGACGATTTTTTGTCAGTATAAAAGTTAAAGATACACTAAGCGACAAAAAAAAAGCCGCACTTGGATGTTCTCCTTTTCGCATTCTACAACCGCCAATTTTATCGTTTAAAAAGCAAATTTTCGAACAGATATTACTATGTTGTCCTCCACATACACTTTAGCTTTGAGTCCAGCGTTAAAAACAAAATGCAATTGTCAGGAAAATTGTAATTTTAGAATTTATTTCAAAAATGGTAAGAATAAGGCAGTTAACGATACAACAAAAAGTATTAATTTTTGAATGAAAATCAAAAAATATTTTAATACGTGAGATGGCAAAATAATTAAATATTAAAGAAATATTGGTAAAAGGGTTTTCAGTAAGATATAAAAGTTTTTGGCCGTTTAAACTGGAAATTTGGTTTTAGATGGCCACACTGCTCATCCAAGCGAGACGACCGTAAGTTAAAAAGCCTTTGCTTATAAAATCGGTTTGTATTACATTTAGAACATAAAAGAGATTCGTAAAAAGTGTTTAGTAGCATAATTTATTTAACTACAGTACAACAACTATTAAACAAAGCAGGTTTAAATGACAGAAAATTTGAAAAAATTCCATTCTTAGTGAAGAGAAGTAGGAAAGCAAGACCTCAGATGGCTAAAAAAATTAAAAAATGATTAGTTAATTATTGGGCTGAACTGGTTCTCTCTGATGAGTCAAGCTTAACTTATTTTGAGCTAAAGAAAACATGCAGTTCTGGCAACGAAAATATGACCGACTTAATGAAAATCGCAGTTTTAAAACAGTGACACATTCTCCGTACATTATGGTACGGAGGTGCATAACTTTTCAAACACTCAGGAAAATTTTTATGCTCAAGGGATCAATTAACTCGAAATAAAACACAATCTGCATAAAAGTGGTGCCTGACCGACTATTTTGGAGGCATCTTGGACATTTCCGTAAACATCATTTAAAGATAATAAGGCACCTCACTACACGGCGTCTGTGGTAAGTTTATTCGCTTCAAATTGTCAAATTTTTTTATACATTCCCATGAGAACCTATAATTTTGTAAGTAATCATATCTTTTTTCACTTTAAGTTAAATACCACAAAGGATATAGTAGAATTTCTTCTTTACCAGACATGAAAATAATCAAAATCGCGATCCGCTCGAAAATGTTTCGTCTATAAAAAGGCGGGGAGAGGGGAGAGGATTCGAAAATTGCAGCCTATAACTCTGCCAGAACTAGAAAAAATTATTTGTGATATTTGGCACACTGAAATTTCTGAGATTTATATTGAAACACAGTATAAAACTATGCCATTGCGCATTAATGCAGTAATTCCATATAAATGTGGAATTAACCCAATGCAGAATACATATTTTTAACAAAAAATTGCTTAGATCTAACAAATAAATAGTTTTACTTCATATATTAAAATATAACTTGTTTATTTCATGTAATAAATCATAATAGAATGCAAAGTGTATGGTTATTGCATTATGTTCAAAAAGAAAGTTTTATGCAGATTTTTAAAAAGTACTTCGTAAATGCAATAAAGCGAATTATTAAATCGAAAATATACGTAGGTATCATTTCATACCTTTGGTATTATGCAAACAAGACAGTTTTATTCGTTTCAAACATTAATTTTAAAGTTATTACAAATAAAAAAGGTATAAGTCATTTTTTCTGCAGTGCGGCTTTTTTTTTTTTTTTTTTGTCGCTTAGTGTATATGAAAATTTAAATTGAATTCAGTGTATCTCCAAATATATAAATACATCAAAATCCCACAATCTTTTATTATTATTATTATTATTATTATTATTATTATTACAATATTTTCCTTGCGTAGTATATGTTCGTAAAGTAATAAAATTATACTTTTAAAAAATTAAAGAACACGCTTTTATTGAAATGTGAACTAATAAACAATTTAGAATTAAACAAAAACCATTTTTAAAAAATCTCCCCTGACTGGGCTCGAACGTTAGACCTTTAGGTTCATAACCCGGAGCTTTATCTCACAATCACCGCGTTCACGTAGGGAAAGTATTTTTTTACAATATGGATTTTTTGTTTGCTCCCAGAGCGGTTACAAACATACATACAGGTGAAGCTAATAAAAGCGTGTTAAAAAGAAAGAAATTCTTTCTCAAACTTTCTCTGTTATTTTGCATTATAGCATAATTTTCATTTTTTTTTAATCGGTTATAGATTTTTGAATTGAATTTCACGTCAAAGAAAATAAAAAGACATTATTGTATATAATCTATATAATTAGAGGTTACAAAATATTACAGATTGAAAGAAACAGATCTCCGACGCCAATAAAACATCCACGATCCACACAGAAATAAGATAATTGTAAAGCGAGAATTTAGAATGGTCCTGTAATCAGTTTTCATTGAATTAAATCTTTCTTTTTTCTACCGTTCTAAATTCTATTCGTTAAAATTTAATCAGTACAGGTATACTTCCTACATGTTACTGAAACGAATATTCCTTCAGAAAAATAACGTAGCAAGATTTCAACCTTGAAAATAGTCTAATAAATCAACAGTTTTTAAACAAAGGATACGATGAAATGACTTGCATAGAACTTCGAGAATTGCGTAAAATTGAACTTTTTTCCCTTATAAACAATGAAAATGACTACTATCTAATTCAGCTGATTTTTTTTTTGTTTGCATTTGAAATTTATTTTAGATAGATAATTAAGTAAAGGTAGTTTTTATTATTATTATTTTAGTAATCTACTAAGAAGGTTGGTTGGATTTTACGTCGCATTAGTGCTGCTACAGCGTCTAAAATAAACAGTGTGGAAAGCGGCGAATAAAATTGTACTAAAAAAATTAAGCCTGTCACCAGATGTCATTGTAATCGAAGCTAGTGTCACGACAACAAAACCGAGACTCCCTATTGGTTAATTATATGCTTAGATCACGTGATTAAACTGGAGAAACTGGGAAAAGCCAATCAGGTCTTCGATTTGAGCAACAGCTTCGATCACAGAGACATCTGGGAAAGCTTAATTTTTGACAAGACCTTAGTTCGCGCCCCTCACAAATGCTCCAGCTCCAAGCTCCGACGGCTCCAACTTGCTCTTTCTAATGCGCATACCGCGCTCCAAATGCTCCTGGTAAATTTCCGCGTATTTGCACTACGGTTTTTACGTGCTTATTTTCATCCTTGAGTCGGTTCTTTCGATTTTCTTGCGATTTCTATGGCGTTTGATATTTCTTTATTAAAAAACGGCCCTTTTCAGGGCCAGCTTATATTATTCATAATAGTGATGATAATTTATCTAGTGTTCTTGATAATAATTTATCTTGTATTCAGGATAATAATTCTTCTTATATTCATGATAATACTTCATTTATCCATGATAACAATTCGTCTTCATCTTCTACTCAAAATAATAATTCGTCATCTATCCATAATAATACTTCATCGTTTATTTATGATAACAATTCATCTTCATCTTAAGAAGATAGAAACGATTAAAGCTTCAAAAAATCCAGATTTTATGTGCAGCAAATTCCCTCTTAGGATTTCAATTAATTAAGTTTTTCACATTCTTTCGAAAATCCCACGGAGGGTACTCCACCCATAGGCCTAAGACCCTAGAGCAGTCAATCGGCCTTAAGTACACAAACCCACAACTTTAAGTATTTTCCAAATCTAATAAAATTTTGATAAATATTGGTATGAATATGTGAAAAAATTCTTTGTAAAATTAAATATCAGTATATTAAAATTATGGTAATACTTAATTTTTCTGTGTCTATGAAAAATGCATTTATGCATAGCTGAATATTTAAATTTATTTTCTTTAAAATTTACAAAGTTCAAGTAGTGCAATTTCAAAATTAACTATTTTTTTTAATGTAAAAATAAACTTTTAACAATAACAAAAATATTAATAAAAAGGATTTTTAAAAAAAATGTACATGTGTAATTTAAATTTATTTCGTCAAATAGTTTCGATCAATTTTAAAACTACATATTAAATATGTCATGTGGAAAAATAAGATAAAGAAAAACACAAATGTTAATAAACCTGATTTTAAGTTATAAGCTCAAGCTATCCTCATGTCTTATCAATTTCTGTTATTTTAAAAATATATCTTTAAAAATATTAAACATACATGGGAAAAAAAAATATATATATATATATATATATATATATATATATATATATATATATACATATATATATAATAAAAATATATTTTTTATAAGATTATTGAATAAAAATTTCTGCAAACATTCTCCCATAAATATTTTCACATTAAATAAAAAGTTTTTTAAAGATCTCTTTAAATCATTTCTTAACTCCCCCCCCCCCCTTTTTTTTTTTTTTAATTAATGAAAGTTAACTTTATAAAAATGAACTTTGAATAAAAAACTTTAAAAAAAAAAAAAAAATTAGCTTATAGAAATGTTTATTTAAATTAATCGCTGCAGATAGCGCAAACGATATGATGAATTCAGAATGGAGATTGCAAATGCATACTATCTCACATATTCTGCCGATAAGTCTGCGCGCATGCGCATTAGAAGAAGCAAGTTGGAGCCGTTGGAGCTTGGAGCTGGAGCATTTGTGAGGGGCTCGATCTAAGGTCTTGTTAATTTTTGTAGCATCATTTTAACATCACGGTTATAGGCGATTGCCACACTGTTTATTCTAGACGCTGTAGTGCTGCGCAGTGAGTAATCGGCAATGGCCTGGGACTCAGCCCTAGAGGTGGTTCGGAGACATGCCATCACAATTTTGATCCTCCACGGAAGGGATGACTCTCTCACTAAGAAGGATCTACAACGCACATAACCTTTTAAGAACTAATGCTGATTTTCATTACCCTGTAATGTGCCTCCGAAAACTATCTTAAACAAAATTCTTTAACTGTAACTTTTTTTGACTATTAACTTTTACTAAGCAGAATGGCAACGGCCACTAAGTTGTCGTACTCGTGTGTTCTTAAAACTTCGTTCGTAAACACGTCTATTCTGCGATCAAACATATGATTTAAGATCAATCGTAAGACTGAGACATCGCAATTCTAGCAATAATGAATTTAGACAGTTAAATAAATGTATTTTTATGCAGTGATATATGGAAAAAAAAAATACTTCCCACAAAAAAGACTTTACTGTCTTCAACTAAATACATAAAATTCAAGATAGTTCTTTATTACTTTTTTAGACTACTTCAGTACCAGTAGTAAATATGCATTCCCGTTAATAAATTTCATTTTTTTTTTTTTTTTTTTTTTTTTTTTAATATTTAAAAAAAAAAAAAAAAAAAAAAAATGCAAGTAGTGTATAGCAAAACATGTCATCAGTTTTTGCATTTAGTTAGTCAGTTTATTAACGTCACTTACACTAATCCTAAAGCACCGCACATTGTTTAATACAAACATAAAATGTAAAATTTGCATTTGGGGAAAAATTCTCGAAATAGCGCCATTTTGGAAAAAATCAACTGTGTTCTGGAGAAAAATTGAAATTCATATCTCACAACACTGTTAAAAAGTTATGACCCTATGTTATAGTTTTAAAAATAGTATTATTTGTATAAATAACAGGTCTACCCATTTATTACCGCGTTTTTATTAACTTCGATTCTTGTTTGTCTGTTTGTCCGGTACAAATCTTGCAATCGATTTTTAACTAACTTCTCTACTAGCTAGACATTTAAAACTTTCAGAATAGCTCAGAAACCGATGACAACACAATACTTCGAAGTCCGATTTTCGAATAAATTAGTTTTCCTTTAATTAATTAAAACATGAAAATAATAACCTCCTAATAGTTTTAAAAGTAGCCATTAAAATATTAGCTATAATTTAATTGTTGCCAAAACATTTTTACGAGTTCATTTTCTTTCGACATAAAAATAAATACATTTAATTAAACGTGAACGTTAAAAAATTATAAAAAGTTAAATTATGAATCTCACAAAAATTGACCTCATTATCACTTTAAAATTTTTATACGGGTTGGTAAAGTGCTAATGTAGTTCTATAGCTACGATTCAACAAAAAATTTAAAAACATGGTACATAAAAAGTTTTTTTTATCTTATAATTATTTTATGTTATGTTATTTATTTATTTATTTTGTTTATATTTCATAAATATGTAGTAGTAGTAGTAGTAGTAATATAGTAGCAGTTATATTGTTATTATTATTTACTTCTTAAATATTGTTACTCCCTTTTCACCAATAAAGAACACAGTACATTCGCATTTAAAATGTTAGAAACTTTTCTGTATTTTTTTGCAATAAATTATTCTGTCATAAACATACAAGTTGTCAGTTGTAACTTGTGTACTTTCTGCTTCTATTGTGAATCTTTAGAGGGTGTGAGACATCATTAAAAAAAAAAAAAAAAGAGTTATAGTTAAAGCTAATGCCATTCTAAAACTGGTCAATCAGTACAGACATCACGTTTTCGACTGGAAACAATTCCCACGCACCACACACCGTGTCTTTACAGATGGGACCTAGAGATATGATGTGGATGTAGTCTACCTCCATTATCATTAGTAGAATGTTTCAGGATGTAAGAACTTGTGAAAATAAAAAAGGTAGATACGAGAAATGGGTATTGTCCCGCACGCGATAGTTGTGCTAATATATTAAATACTTCGTGATTTTTCCATTTGAGTTATTGTCTTGGGTTATGAGTAACGGGTAACGGCGATTTATAAATTGCTAGCAAGTCTATCTGGCGCTGCTCGGGTGAAGTGGTGCTAATAATATTTCTGAATTAAAAAAAAAAAAAAAAAAAATATTTAAAGGGGACTAATGTGCAAGTTGTACCTGACGGGACTAAAGTGAAAGTTGTACCTCAAGTGACTAATGTGAATGTTGTACCTCACGGGACTAATGTGCAAGTTGCACCGAACGAACAAACTATTTCTTTCAACGAAAATGCCTACTAACCCTGGACGATAGGTCTAATATATCGTATCATATTATGTATCGTATTTATCGTAATATAACTCAATACTTATTTCGCTTCCTTCTTCGACTCGTTTTAATACGCATTTTTTATATGCCCCGAAAAACAAAAACATTAAATCATTAAATTCATTTTTTTACTTGTTTTCATTTCATATTATTTCACGCGCACTTTTTATTTCCAAATTCAAAATTATTAAAAAAAGCTTTTTCGATATCGCTTGTAACGATACTGATTATTATTAATTTTCTTTTCTTTTTCTTTCGTAATAATAAAAAAAAAAAAAGATTTTGATGAAATTCTGGCAAAAGCAGAATTTAGTTTAGAACGGAGGACTATTAGTTTTTTTTTTTTTTTTTTTCCCAATTATAACATCGCTTTCAAATTATTCAATTATATTTTCGATAAATTTTAGATTTCGACAAATGTCCAACTATCGAAATCGACAACGCAAAAATCCCAGATTGAGACTAATAGGCCCTCAGTCCTAACAAAGTAAAGAAAGTATAAGATAGAATTAAAATAAAAATAAAATAAAAATCTCCCAGCTTTATGATGTTACGAGTGAACGTTTCGAATATATGGAATCCAAATCCGACACAGGAGGTCGATAAAACATGTTGACGGATCTTTAGAACTTCTGTGTATATCAATAAGCCTTTACATAAGAAAAACGTAGTTTTGGAGGCATTCAATTTATGTATAGATATTAAACATGGGAATATATAGATTATTTATATTATTATTTACAGGGTTGGCAGGTTTTTGACACGTGACAGTTTTTGACGGTTTAAACCATGGTTAAAACCGTCATGTCAAAAACCACCTTGTCAAAAATGTCAAAAACTGTCAAAAACCTATATTTATAATTTAATTGTCGTATGAAAAATTAGCTTAATAAAATATAGTTCATAAGGATTTTTTGAAAAGTAAATAGAATGATGTTCTTTGAAAAACACATTGTTACAACATTTTGATTAATATAAAAAACAAAACTTTAGGCTTTTAAAATTTTACTATGAATTATTTCTATGTTCATTCAAAATATGCTGCGATACTTTTATATATTATTATGAAATTTATTTATAACTATGCTTGATATAGCATATGTTAAACTTAGTTATGCGATACTTTAAAAATATAGTTGTTTTCAATAAGATATTATTTATCAGTATGTTTTAAAAGGTAAACATAATACATATTAATGTTTTTGGAGAAACAATATTATAACATTTTGATTAATATAAAAACAAAACTTTAGGCTTCTAAAAAGTTATGATTTATATATCATTGATAGATCATTTTGATTGACAAATCATTTTATTTGCAATACAACATTGTATAGTTCAATTTTTTTAGTGTATTGTGCTTTTAGTATTGTGTATTTAACCAGTAAAATAAAAATGCATAGCCTAATATTTTGTATTTAAATATTTTATAGAAAAATATAATTTTTTTTTCTTAATGACTGCTGATATTGCAAGTTTTTAAGAAAAAGTAATAATTCTGAATGTTAAAAAAGCTTGAATTGTGTCTGAAATTCACATAATTACCGTGAAACACGAGAAATATGAATGCTTTCTGGACATGTATAAATTGTAATATTTTCCCGTACAGATTTTTAAAAAAATTATTAGTCTAAGCTGTAGAGCCCACCAGCAGCCAAGTGTTACTACGCTCAAAGCTGGTAAACGTGAGGTGTAGGGTTTGATCCCAGGGCGCACTCGTTGGCCTAGCCATTCAGAGTTTTTCATGTTTTTCTCCGAAACTTGTATAAATACGGATTAGGACCCTGTAGACAGATCCACACGGAGGGCAATACCCCTTAGGCCTAAGATACTAGAGTAGTCAATCAGCCTTACTCCCAAAACACCGAACACCAATAAGCTATAAACAGGTACAAATATTTATACAATCAATAATAATAATAAACAGATAAAAATTCATTAATAAATGATAAGTATAATAAATGTAGATCATAAATATAATTATTTTCAAATTCATATTAATTTACTGCCCACATATATTATGTTTTACGTATATATTTCTTAGATTATAAACCAGTATATTTACCTAATTTTTTATAAATTATCTACAAATTGTTTTCAGATTTCTTAATTTATAAACAGCATAATATTTAGATATTCACTTGTATATGGCAAATATTACTGAATCTTATTTCTAACCAGATTTTAGCTCATTTATAGTTGTTGAATTTTGACAATACAGGTTTTTGACGGTATAGAGGTTTATGACAGGTTTTTGACGGTTTAAACCATGTTTAAACCTTTGTCATGTCAAAAACCACTTTTTGACGTCAAAAAGCCAACCCTGATTATTTATATTATTATTTATATTGCGTTTTAGTATCAACATTATTTTAATGTTAAAAGTGGGAGAAAAAGTTCATGGAATAAAAAGAAAGCTGTAAAACTAATCACTACATGTACCATCTCAATAAAATCCAAATTACAACATTTTAAACTTATAGTGAGAACAAAAACGAATAAAACCACGAATAAACAATTAATTTAAATTTAAAGAGAGAGAGAGAGAAATGTTTGCACACTCCTTTTTTTTTTTTTTTTTCCCCGACATAAACAAAAATTATATTTAATAACAGGAGACTTGGCGTTGGAATATTAAAACCTGAATAAACTACTACTACTAAACCTGAATATACTACTTTTCTTTGGCGTCAGAAACGCCAAAGAAAAATATTGGAAATGCACACAGCTGTTTCAGTAGCCTTAAGCGTACCGTCTTCAGTGCAAAAAGGATTCTGAATCTGGAGAAGTGCTCGTATATATAGGAGAGGGGCCAAAAATTCCTATTGGCCACTCTTCCCACCTTTCCCGTAATCCTATTGGTTGTACTAAATTCGGCCCCTCTCCTATATATACGAGCACTTCTCCAGATTCAGAATCCTTTTTGCACTGATGACGGTACGCTTAAGGCTACCGAAATAGCTGTATGCATTTCCAATATTTTTCTTTGGCGTTTCAGACGTAGTAGTTTATTCAGGTTTTAAAAAATATATTTACTTACACGTAAATAGTAAAATTAAAAACAATTTTTTTTTTCACTTATAAATAAATATATTTTCGTTTATGTCTAGAAAGAAAAGAAAAGAAAAAAAATCTGGAGTGACTCCACTCGACTTTCCGAACATTGAGTAATTAACAGTTTTGTAGATAAAGTAAAGAAAGAGTAGTTGTTAAACAAACAAAAGAGAGAAAACCATAATAGAGTGTTTGAGTATTTTTCTCCATCTATTACACGTTGTTTCATTTAACGCTACTGAACTTTGAGCCCATAGATCATAATGATAAAGAAATTTTCGTTGTGTCCCTGTAAAAACCTATAAATGCTAGATTCACCAAAATGCTTATAGTTAGTGCAACAGTGATTTATAATACTCATATAAATTTTCAGCTGAATTCAATAAGGCGTTTAGATGCTATCGTACTTTTAAAAATTTAGTCCTATAGGCCATAATGATAAAGAATTTTTCTTTGTGTCCCTGTAAAAAACTGTAAGTGCTAGATTCACCAAAATCTATACAGTTAGTTCAACTGTGATCTATAACATGTGTACAAATTTTTTGCTCGGATTAATAAGGCGTTTAGACGCTATCACATTTTTAAAAATTTGGCCCCATAGGCATAATGATAAAGAATTTTTCTTTGTGTCCCTGTAAAAAAACTGTAAGTGCTAGATTCTCCAAAATCTATACAGATTGAGTATTAGTGATCTATAATATGTGTATAAAATTTTTGCTCAATTGAATAAGGCGTTTAGATGCTATCGCACTTTTAAGATTTTGCTCCCATAGGCCATAATGATAAAGAATTTTTCTTTGTGTCCCTGTAAAAAAACTATATGTGCTAGATTCACCAAAATCTATAGGGTTCGTACTATGGTGACTTACAATATGCGTACCAACTTTCAGGTTAATCGAACAAAGCGTTTAGACGCTAGCGTGTTCACTCACAGACATACACACATACACACACACATACATACATCATCGTAAAAATAGTGAAAACGGACTCAGGGGACCTCAAAACGTATAGAAACATCAAAATCTCGAATTCGGATTTTTGACATGATTACAATACTTTCCTCACTATAGTGTTCGGAAAGTAATAAAAAATAAATGTGTAATTTATTTATGTATTTTTGGCATGCATTCGTTTTACTTATGTATTTATTTATTTTAAAGTTAAAATGGAATTTTTATTAACTACCTTTTGAATCAGTTAACCAACTGAACTAAAAAATTCAGCGTCAGCTATACTTTGCCCTGATTAATCAATGTATCCATTTTCGCAGCGATCGGTTAGCTTTCTGTAGCAAACTAAAAATCTGGACAGATACAACGACAAACTTTCAGCTTTTTATATAGAGATTAACAAGGACAAAATAAAAGTTTCTTTTCCTTTTTTTATCTTTTCAGAAGCAGTCTGAAAAAAAAAAAAAAAAAAAAAAAAAAAAAGATAGAAACTAGATTTTTTAAAAACCATTAAGTTTTTTTTTTTTTTTTTTGCCGAAATCTTATATTAAAACAGTGCTTTTTTTCTTTATTAACTGTTGCCAACGCCCTAGGAACAAGTACATAATATTTATAATTCTAAAAATTAGAATGGTTTTTATTATTATTTTTTCTTTCAGACGAAGTAAATCAAATGAAAGTAGTTTCTCTGTTTTTCAAGTTAAAATAATTTATAACTGATTACAGACAGAAAAAATTGCACAATGCGCAATTATTCTTTTGTTATTAACGTTTGTTGTTATGTTAGTTGATTTGCACGCAATTATCTTTTGTAAAAGAAATAAAATATTGACAAATTTAAAAATGTGTAATGATCCGTTTTTCATTTATTATATTTGTTTATATTTTGCAAGCTATATTTGATTTTTATATTTAAAAAAAAAAAAAAAAAAAAAAAAAAAATTAAATGTTCCGCGATTGTAATGAAATGCTCGCCCTCTGGTGGGCTAAGGTGAAATTATCACACCACTGCATATCCTCATATTATGCAATCGACTTTCCATGATGAAATGGCGGAGAAAGAATAATAATTACACGTGGCTGTTATATTTACTAACAACTGCAGTGTTCAGAGAGCGCCATCTATCGATCATTACAAACGCGGATTAAATATTGTTATAATATTTTCTTATTTTATCGTCTGCAAAATTCTGTTAATATTACTTTGCAAGAAATTTGGTCGAAGCACGCAAAACTCAAAAACCCGATATTACTAGAGGATTTAATCCTTTGAAGCAGATTTCTCATCAAACATAATTTTTACACCTTTTTCACCGTTTTAAGTTATTTTAGATCTAAATAAGTGGAAAATGTTATATTTAAAATTTTAATTAATTTTAGTTCTAAAATATAGAGTGGGGCACCGGTGTCCCTTTGTACGTTAAAGGTAAATTCATCATGGGACACGGGCGTCCCATGAATAAATATTTTTACAAATTGCACTTCTTTACAATTATGTTGATATAGGAGTAGCAATAATTCATTACTGATCTTTTTTAAATAACCAAATTTAATTAGAAATAAATTTTTGAAATTGGTTGATAAAATTTTTTCAAACTACTTTTATTTAACATTTTTATTTTAGTAAAAAATTTACTTTGGTAATCTAATAAAATTTTTATAATAACTATTAGACTCTGTTTTATAATAAAAAACTATCATATAATAATAATATTTGCAATAAAAGCGTCAAAAAATAAATAAGCAAAAGGGACACCGGTGTCCCATCTGCGTCAAAGAGTTAAGTGTAGATTTTTATCAGCAATGTTTTATCGAATCCTTCTCAATTAAAGAACTTCACTTATGAAATAATTTAAAATACTATAAAATACTATACAACGAGCAGCCATACAACAATATATACAATATTTTTCATTAACAGAGTTTAAACGAAAGTTACCACATGCCTTCGTAGGAAATACAGGCATGAGAGTGCAGAAAATTAAAAAAAGAGGAAACACGCGTGTTCATAAAATTAATTTTAAAAGAAAAGTAACGTGCGCGGGGAAAACTGTATAAATGTACATTCATAAAATTTATTTCAAATGAAAAATAATGCTCACAGGAAAAACTATACAAAATATTTTAAAAGTGACAAATTAAACTAAAAGAATAATGCACATCAACACAATAAATTATGTGTTTAAAAAAAAAAAAAAAAAACATAAGCTAGCAATCAACATTTAATCATTGGCTGGTGGTGGAAAATGGGAAAGAAGGGGGGGGGGGGTAAAAAGTAGTTCGTGAATGAAATATTAAACACAATTCTACTTCTTTATAGGTTCTAATATATCATAATTAAGTTTAAAATTAATATTGTGGATGGATAAATATTCAAAAATAAAAAGCTTCCCACATAATGTTTGATCGGCAATGGTTAGAGATGAAAAGGGGGGGGGGACAAAAAAAATTACGAGTGAGAAATACTGAATAATTCTGTTCTTTTATATGTTATAGAATCCGATAAAGCATGTTTAAAATGAATATTGACATTTATATTTTGGATGGAAAAAGATTGAGAATCTAAAGTTTTTCATGGAGTGTTTGAACACTGATCATTATTGGAGTTTGATTTTAACAATAAAAAACAGCGAAATTAACGGAAATCGCAAAAAAGCGGAAAATCGCGGATCCGCGGAAAATTCTCATGCCTGGAAATAACTGAATAAATAGTCTGTTGTGTCACTCACACGACTTTCTCTTACCCTGCTTTTCAATACTGTAAAGACAGATTGCACATTAAGTCTTTAGAGTAAGATAATGAAGTTCAATTTACTTTTAAAATAATCTAAAATAGGTTTAGGATCAGTTTTATTTGACATGTAATTCTGTGTGAGGGGGCTACCCCCCCTCCTATTCAATTATAGTGCATACAATAGACAATTTGCACGTTTTCTGATTTTATTCTTATGTAATAGAAAATGAAAAGGTAAGAAAATAAACACATACATTTTCTTTATTTGAAATCTAATGACTGATCTATAACAATTTTAACATCGCACTATTTACTCTATCGAGAAAACGCAGTATAATATATCGTGACGTCACTCTTTATGACAACACGCGGGAGTAATCGTATTTTACATTCGATTTCGTGCTTTGCTTTGCTTCTTGAATCGGCGAAATAGGTTTTGTATGTTTTAATAATCGCGGACATTAAAAAATTGTAATATAAATATTGTATTGTACCATTTTGCACTAATACAACGGCTAATGCTTCTCAAAAACTATCCTCTAGCGTTCCACAAGATCCTATTAAACGAAACATTGCACAACCTCCATGAAAAAAAAACATTAGAAAATAATGATAGTGGAAAATGGTGATAATGATATTGAATGGTTATAAAATGAAAAACAAATGTTCAGAAATCGCATAAACGATTGATAATTACGAAAGTTAAAAGGATATGCTGCTTATAAACCAGGCTAACAAAATGTAAACATTGAAGCATCATAAAGTGTGACGTCAGGCAGCGTTTTGAAGTCACGTGATTTTTGGTTAATTCTAAAGTTATTTTTGAAATTAATGAAAACTTTTTTTGCATTTTTAATAAACTTTTTGACATTTATGGGCCTAAAACTACCAGAAAAATAGGATTTTGTTAAAATCCCCCATGTGTGCAAATTCCTCATTATTTAAAAATAAAAATAAATAAAAATAAAAATAAATCAAAGCTGTTATTAATTTGCCTTCAAACTTACTAATCTTGATCAAATTTTTAACTGTCAACCTAATACGCACTTCAAAATACCAAATTTGAATTCCCTACAGTTAGTTGTTTTTAAGTTAAGCTGATAACAGATATACATACAGATCGACAGCTAAAACTTGGACTTTCGTAATCAGGGCACCTGAAAACGTGATATTATACAATGATCATAGTTGAAAATTCAAAAAATACTTTTTTACAACATGCGTATGAAAAATTAATTTTGTTTCCAGAGCAGTGGTCGTTGACATAGTAAAACGTAGCAAAGCACTTCCATCAATTACATTCAGTAGAATAGAAGGTTTAACCCTTTGAGTGCTGAATACTCGCGGCCTATGCGGTCCATACGGACAGCGCGCGGTTGGCGCTGACGAGTTGTCTCATTCTTATCGCGGACGCGCTTTATGCGAGTGTTGCATAGTACACTGATCATTTTTGCCGGGAGCGTATTTGCGTCCATAGTCCATACTAATAACATCTGCTAAGCGCGTATTTGCGTCCATAGTCTATATTAATGACTTTCACTGGACGCATATGTGGTTAACTTAATTTTAGGTAGCCCTGTATATTGTCTATAATCAATATGCGTTATAAACAATATTGTATACTTAAATTTCATCTTACTTGAAAAACATCTAACACAAATGGAAATACAATTTCAGCAATTTCCATGTACAGCTCCCAATATATCCAAACACTTTGGGTAGCCCTGTAAACGAATGATGAATGATTTCCATATCACAATCTCCACAAAACATGCTTTTATGCATATAATTTTTTTTTTCATTCCGCTTGTTTAAGGCAGTCTATAGGTCTTAAAGTGTACTTACCTCCAATTCCCCCCCACAGACGTAACGTATTTACCAAAACTAAATTCAAAACTGGTGTACAATCAATATATAGATTTTAAAACTTCTTTACTCACTGTAAATTTTAAGCCAGCACAACCGGTTTCGAAAAGACGTAGCCTTTCTTCATCAGGTCCAAAAAAACACGTGCTACTACTGCCTTGGAGGCAAAAGCAAGACCCTTTCGAAACCGGTTGTGCTGGCTTAAAATTTATGGTGTGTAAAGAAGTTTTAAAATCTATGTAACGTATTTAAATTATCCTGGGTGGCCCTGTACACGAATCATTTCCTTGATCTCAACAAAAAGTTTAGTGTAGTATCTCTATGTGATACAGATTTAGAATGCCGAGTTTGGACTTTCTGCTGCTATTAGTTCTTGAGATATGCTGATAACAGACAGACACACACACAGAGAGACCAACCGCTAAAAACCTCTTTTTCGGATTCGGGGGACACCAAAACGTATAAATATAACAAAAACTAAATTTTGGAAATTTAACCCAAAAACAATACTTTCTTTACCATATAGGTAAAAGAGAGTAAAAAATAGGCCTTTTGCTCTAAATTAAATTTTGTTTAAGACAAAGTTTTAGTTTATCTTTTCAATTTTTTTTATTAATGTCATCTTATTAAAAATAACTGAAAGTGTAAGGTGATTCGTGGAAGACAGCTTGTAGTAGAATGAAATACCCAAACAGCAAAAATACTGGAGACCAGAGAACTTGCTATTTATTCTCTTATTATTATTATTATTATTAATACTTGTTGGCCTTTGCCCGTCTAGCCGTCGGTGTTTCAAAAAGTACTTATTTTTATATTTAGTGCTTGCATATTATCTTGACAAGCCGTATTCGTCAAATTAAAAACAGCTGCTAAAGATCGGGATAAATAACCAATAATAAAAAAAAATCATTATTTAAAATTTAACTTTTTTTTTTTTTTTTTTGAAATAAATGAATTCGAGTAATGAAATGTATTTTATATTTAATTATTTAGGAAAATAAATTTCAACAAAAATTCGTCAATATCGTCACTAGTTTATATCTAGACAGGATAATGCCTAAATGCCTCAAATTTATTACATTTTCCTCATGCCAAGTTAAACGGTTTAACAACAGTTTACATAATATTTTTTAAATAATAGGATTATATATATAATGTATTGTATAACGTCTATATCATAATGCTAAGTCTAAATCTGCTTTGTCCTATGGAACGCAAACAACATGTTTATTTTAATTTTATTTTGAATTATGTTTCCTTTTTTTTTTTTTTTTTTTTTTTTTTTAATTCACTTAAAATAACGGATAAAATAAAATTTTATTTTATTTTTCTCAATACATAATTGCTGTTGTGACACCATATTTTCTGTTAACTTATTTTAATTTTAATTTATTCATTTATTTATTCAAATTATTTAATAGTGTCCAAACATAGATAAAATTTTATTTTTTTCTAACAGCTATAGCATCACTTTCGAGCGTGACCCACGTGAAACCTAAGTTTTATTATTAAAAAGAATAATAAATTATTATTTTATTCATTTATTTATTTATTTTATTTATTTATTTGCTTAATTCACATATATTTTTGAAGGTATAGGGAAATTATTTATATTTTTACTCCTCGAATGACAAGCAATGATACCATTTACTTTATCTCGCTATTTACGTCGATATACCTAGGCCTCATTACGGGCGATAACCAAACCGTGAGAATTTTCAACAGGTTGCTTTATGCATCAGATTTGCAGCACAATTAATTCTCATAATCAGTAGCTAATCAATGTTTAAATTTTTATGATAATTAACTTATTTAATTGCTCTTTTTGTCTACATTACTGATTACTTTGTAAATTTACGAAATCGTTTCACATATTGAAATAAGTTGAAGTTTATTTATGAATATTGATTCAAATATTGTTCACCATTCAAAGAATTAGCTTTATTTACTTCTTGTTTTGCTTAATCCCCCCCCCCTCCATTTTAATTTTGTGGTATTCCGATTATAATATTTGGATCATTTGAACAAAATGTTCTGAAATTAAAATTATTTCAAAATTTTGTCCCTTGGCTGTGAAATTAATTTTTCACACTTTCTTGAATTTTTTTCTCACAAAATTATTCTATCAAGTAAATTTTTCGTATCCGCTTGCTACATAAAATCAAAGTTTAAACTAGTAGTTTGTTGTAACTATTTCACAACTTTCTTCCATATTATTCTATATACTAGTGCCATCAACAGCTTAACATGAACAAATATTTAATTCTAGCTTTTCACAATAAAGATTTTATATGTGCAGTTTGGTGAAATTTTAACAAATAGATGCTGAGATGTAGTTATAATTAAAATCGCAGCAGGTGAGTTACAGTAGCACCACTTGTTGGCCGATATCACCCGAATTAAGTCAACATTCTTTTTCATAATGGCTATTTTTCGTGTTAAGTTTAGTGCACTCAGATGCTATGATTGAGACTCCCGTAAATGGGAGAAATTGCAACATAGCAGAACTACCTGTTATACGATATCCCCCCCCCCCCCAAATTGAATCAGAATAGTGTTTCATGATGAGACTATCATATATCAAGATTTGTGCACTTATGCACAATAGAAGTTGATGTTTAGCCTTCCCATAAATGGCAGCAATCGCAGCATAGCAGTGCCATTTGTCAGATGATCTGTACCAAAAGTAGATAGGCACCAATTTATGTTAAGTTACAACTAAATATTATTTATTTGATTTGATTTTATTTATTATTATTATTATTATTATTATTATTATTATTTGCATTTATGTGTCTTAGTTCTTGAGATACAGTTGCCACAAAATTTTGTCATACACAAACAGACATTATTTTAAAAATGGCTAAATCGTGTTCTGGGTCTTTCAAAACGTGTAAATTCACCAAAAAAAAAAACATAAGTTGAAAATTTTTACGAATCCAATATTCTCTTCTATTAAATATAGAAGAAAGTAAAAAATTTTACTTCTGTAATTGATATAATCTTAATATTAAAGCAAAAGGAAATTTATTTTTGAACACTCATTTAAATATCATTTTTAATTCAAAAGAATTAACAATATTCACTTATTGTTTTGATTTAATAACAAAAAAATTTGCAGAGGAAGAAACAGTCATTCGGCTTATTACATCGCACTACATCTCCATTTTGGACAAAATAATTGGCAGTATTATTCCAGTCAGTGATGCCAGATGGTCGAAAATTATTTCCCCAAACAGGTCTTCAAATTTCCCCAAATCAGTAATTTTTTTTCTCGAAAAAATCCCCAACTTGATTTCTACTAAAAAAAAAAAAAAAAAAAAAAAAAAAAAAAAATCAAGCAGATTTAAGTGGATTTAAGCTCAGATTTTTCCCCAAATGAAGGCAATTTTTAAAAAAAGTCCCCAAATAACAATGAAGCTATTGAAAATCCCTGGTCGTAGGGAAAAATCATTACGTTGCCAACATTGACAGAAAGTTGAAGAACTCCCCATATTTGTCTCCAAAAATTTTAGAATTTCCCAAAAAAGTCCCCACAAACATTTGGTCCCCAAAATTGTCCCCAGAAGCCTCAAAAATCCCCAAAATGGGGACAAAATCCCCAATCTGGCATCACTGATTCCAGTCTCTAAGAACGAGTAACCTACAGCCGTGGGAAACGATATTTGCAAAATGTTACTTTCTCTGTCAGACTTACTATACAATCAACTCTCATAATCAGCAACTAGTCAATGTTTAATCTTTTATTGTAATTAACTTAATTCATTGCCCCTGATAATTACATACAAAAAGAAAATTAATAAAAAGCAAAACAAACAAAACTATTTCCTTTCTAATTCATTCCTTCTAAGCAAATTATCTCTTCTTTCTAACAAACTAGTGATGGAATATTGTATTAAACAATAGAAAGGCATAACTGTTATTATCTTCAGTTTGAGCAAACAGGTTTTTACTGGCCTTGAACATTTCGGTGATATAACGGTGATTTTTTTTCTATTATTTATTTATTTTTTATTTTTTTCTTTTTATCATCGTCTGCTAGAAGAGGATGAAGAACTATTCTACCCACAAGGTGAAATCTGGGAAAATAATCTATTTCCTTTCTCACTGTTTCTGTAATAGAGACATGTACCCGGATTTACAATTTCCCAGTCTTTTTTGTCCTTTTCTTTTTTTTTTAATTTATTCAAAAATGTATCTGAAAATGTTTTTAATATATATAACCAGTGTGGCTCATGATTCTAAAGGCATGAGTATATTTAACAAATCTTTTGAATTTATGGGTTCAGTTTAACTAGAACAAACTTAGAATATATTCTAAATGCGTTTCAAATTTTGCATGCAGCTCCATGGATATTGTTACAACTATTATTATAATTTGTAACTTGCATGATTGAATTACAAGAAATATAGGACAAAACACGGGTGAATTTATTTTCATAATAATTTTACAGACATAAAACTATTTTATTTCAGAGTAGCACGTTATCTTCTTTCTTCTTTTT
The DNA here is from genome assembly GCA_963930645.1 of Salticus scenicus. NCBI lineage: Eukaryota > Metazoa > Arthropoda > Arachnida > Araneae > Salticidae > Salticus > Salticus scenicus. The sequence continues at coordinate 131,026,086 of OZ005661.1, forward strand.
AATTTTAAACAAAAATTTCACAAAATGTCTAAAATGTTTCATGTTTGCTAGTTAGGTTAATTAATTCAAACCTAGCTTATCATCTTTACTTTCTTCTAATGTATGTACATTAAAAAAAAAAAAAAAAATCATGAAAATTTTCGATCATTGGTTTTCGATATATTTATACTCTTTGAGATGTTCTGAACACGATTTGTCTGTTTTTAGAAAATGCCTGTCTGTACATGTATGTGTATGTCAAAAATTTTGTAGACACTGTATCTCACGAATAAATGAAAGAAATTTAATCAAACCATATATTTAGTTGGACTTTGGCATAAATTGGTGCTGATTACATCTGGAGATCAATCGTTTAATAGATAGATAGATAGTTATATGGCAGTATAGAACAAAATTTCATTTAAATTTAAATAAAGATAATTGTTTTTAACTTTTCAGTGTGAAATTAAGAAAAAAATATATATAATAGTAATAATCAACCAGGATCAGGTAGTAATAATCAACCAAGTAGTAATAATCAACCATTTTTTTTTCTGTATGTATAAGGACACCGCTTCCTTCCCTTGTGTGTGTAATTTTTCGTCATGGGCATCTTTCAAAAGAACTCGTCAACACCTTTAAACTGAATGGTTGTACCATAGACCTTTGATAAATTAAAACAAGTTTATACATTTTTTTCTTCATAAAAAATAAATAAATAAATAAATAAAAAATAAAATAAAATAAACATTTCCTTGGATGTTGGCACACAAATTATTTTCTTTCGACATGTAGTGTTATACTTCTCTGAGGGGAAAATCGTCTGCATTCATCATAGAAAATGATATTAATAAAAAATTTATACTGCGTGAATTTGTATAGAAAAATATGACAGAAAATTTTGTAATGGTCACAACATATTAATTCATCTTAATAATCGATCAAAAATTTTTAGATTATCCAGCGTTTTTATCACGTTTTTATTAACTGGCTTTCTTGTTTATTTGTCCAGTACAAATCTTACAATCGATTTTTAACTATATTCCCGACTAGCTAGACATTTGAAACTTTTAGAATAGCTCAGAACACGATGACAATGCATTCTTTTAATACTTTAAGCAAAATTGAATTCATTATCATTTTCTTTCAAGTTAATGGGATAATTAAAAAAAAAAAAAATAAATAAATAAACAGTATTTATTGATATATAGAATTGTCAAGTTTATATGATTCAACAGAAAATTTAAAAACGTGGTATATAAAAAGTTTTTTTTTTTTTAACCTTGTAATTATTTTACACTACTTTTTATATTAAAAAAAAAAAAAAAAATCAGAGAATTGTGCTGCAATTTCAGTGTAATCAACTGTGATTTCACATTAAATTATTTATGTTTACGATTAAATAGTGATAATTCAATCATTTTTTAATTATTTTTTCTGAGAATCTGTAAGAAAATCTAAAAATCTATATTTTTTAATCACTCACGAGATACAATGACCTGAAATTATTTTTTTAAATACTAATTAAAGAATTTTGAGCGAAAAATGTTGAAAAAAGTAAATAGTGAGTTTATTATATTTCAGTTTTTGTAAGCTATTTCTACAAAAACCTTATTCAGAGAAAGAATGCTTTATAAATAGTATTTTATAATAAGAGTACGAAAATAAGGATTTTAAAATGGCTTAGCTCTTTTCAAAATTAAGCTGCATCAAATTATACGTTGTTTGCTGCAGATGAAAAAAACCAAAGTTCAGGAAAAATGGCAAACTTTCCTAGACTTTCTAATTTGAAATCTTCAAATATATGTTAAATAAGATTAAATAACCCAAAATCTCAAATAAGTATAATAATAAAAGATTATTAAAAGAATTTTAACATCAAAGATATATTTATCAGTAACATTTCTTTGCGTATTGCTATTATTATACGATTTTAAAGCTAAATATTTATATTTTTAATGGTTATTTTTTTTATTATTACACATGAATATTATATTAAATAATCTGGTGTGTCACTCACACGACTTTCTCTTACCCTGAAATTTAATACTATAAAAACAGGTTGCAGATTAAAAGGTAAGATAACGAGTACTGTTATGTAAACCTTTGTTAAACAATTCATATTAGGCTTCTGAAGAATTTTATATGATAATTAGTTCTGTGTAAGGGGGGCTACCGCCCCCCTCAACCCCCCGTTTCATGAATGCACCTACATTTATATAGAATTTAATTCGGTTATTAAAAAATATTTCTGTTTTTAAAAAATAATTTATTAAAATTATTATTAAAAAAATTATCTTTTATGATAATGCAGACGATTCCTATATTAGAGAAGTAGTATAACACCAAATATCCAAAAAAGTCCATTTTATTCTCAATATTTAAAAAAAAAAAAAAAAAAAAAAAAATTTTTTTTTTTTTTTTTTTTTTGTTAAAAGTAAAAAAAAAATCGGTAACTTTGTTTTAAATTATCGCAGATCGATGGTTCAACCATTCGTTTTAAAGGTATCGGCGAGCTCTTTTGAAAGATACCCATCATGAAAATTTATTCCCTTCGAGGGGGGACTTCCCCCCCCCAGGGGGGGAGGCGAGGCTCCTACATACACAAAAAAAAATTTCCCAGTTAACTATCTCTATTACAAAAAAATATATCTGTACTGATAAGTATAAAGGATTTAATTCCATATTCTTGATTTTTCAGGAGACGAAAAATAAAGTTAAACTAACTAAAAACTAATCAGCAGAATCAATTAGGAAAAATGGATTATGTTGGTTTATACGCTTTATACCATTCAATGATTGTCAATCTGCATTTAATAAAGGGAAAAAATTGAATTAATTATTTTTTACCAAAGATTAATGCTAAATTTCTGACTGGAATCTTTTTTTACCAATGGATTTTCTCAAAGACTAAATGACAAGGATTTAAATTCTTTATACCAATCGATAGAGAATTTTTTTCTGACTATATACTTAACTCAAAATTGACATTTTTGGACTTAAATCCTTTATACTTATCAGTACAGATATATTCGTTTCATTTGGTTTAGTGCAGTCTATAGACGTTAAACTCTACTTACCTGCAATTTCCTCCATAGACGTAATGTATTAGAATTCTCTTGATTGTCCCTGTACATGAACCATTTGCTTGATCTTAACGAAAAGCTTACTGTAGCATCCCTATATGATACACATTTAGAATACCAAATTTGAACTTGCTACCATAATTTGTTTTTGAGATAGGCTGATAACAGACAGACACACACACAGACATACACACAGACCATTTGCTAAAAACATGATTTTCGTATTCATGGAACCTCAAAACGTGTAAATATAACAAAATCTCGCGTTCGAAAATTTGACCCAAAAACAATACTTTCTCTACCTTATGGGTAAGAGAAAGTAAAAAAATAATAGAAACATTAGTGGAGGAAAGGGGATTTTTTTCTATTATTCAAACAACATATTAAAAATCGTTTGAGTTAGATATCATTAAACATAGTGATAGTGATTATGATGTTAAGTATGATAAAAGCCAAAGATTAAAAGCTTGATGTCGTAATCAGAATCAAAGCTGCCATATCAAACATGCAGAGTTTTGTTATACAAAATGAACGTATATTTCATAAAGAATTTTCCAAAAATAAAGATGATATTTTTTTTTCATTAGTTCAAACTAAACAGTTATAAATAACGCATTTGAGGATGTATTTTTTTCTTTCTATCTTTTATTATTTATTTATTAAGGAAATCCGTGGCATTGCAGGTGTATAATATGTACGTGCTTACCAATATAAAAAAAAAAAAAATAAAAAAATTTCATTTGTGAATCACTTACAAAGTATTATTAGAAAGGATGTTTTCTTATATATTGCAAATTAAAATCCTTTCGCATACTTTCTTTACAATAAAATACTGTTTTTTCTTTAATATATTTTTTCTATGTTATCTAAATACTCATCTTTAATTTAAATAAAATATAATTAAAATATTATTATAAAGTTTTCTCTCAAAAAAATGATGCCATGTAGAAAGTGATAATGAAGAAAGATAAAATTTGTTCATAAATCCTAACATCAGAAACAACGGTACAATGCTAATAAAGAAATCACATAATCAAAATTTCTTTTTCAATACTCTACGTTATATTACTATCTATATATCAATTTGCAGGCATGCAATTTGTGGTACACTTTTAACATATTAATTATGGGAGTAGAGGGTTGAAAATGGCATCATTCGAAAGGTATGATTAGCCAGATGTGCAGAATAAAAAAAATTATTTTCTTACAATATTAAGAAGGTATTTAAAATTACTTTTATATCTTTATGCATTTTTCCATTTTATACACGTATTCTTTTATATTGAAAAATACCTAAAATAGAAAGTTGTTAAATCTGGCAATTTCTGAAAACTCAAATAAAACCATAGACACAGTAATTTGTATAATGTAGCATCACTATACTTTCGACTACAGATTTTTTATTCTAAGAGAAAACAGCCATTAGATGGTAGAAATTTGAGTTGATTTGATTTATGAAAGTTCTATTATTATTATTAATATTATTTAATCTAATTTCCTTTTTTGTGTGTATGTGTGTGATTTACGTCAGCTCTAATTTGAACACACGTTTTTAAGCAAAAACATAATGCATTCCATTTAATTGAAATTGACTACTTATTAAAAAGAAAAAAAATAATACATTTATTATTATACGTAAACGAAGTGATGACGTCACTGACCGTCCGTGGAGTCCAAGCAAAAGATTTCCTATGTTAATCGTCCATCATTTTTTTTTTTTTTTTTAACACTACTGAAAATTATCTCTTGGTTTCAATCCCCATATTTGGATATAGTTATATATAAGTTACTATCTGTGTGTGTTAGATTGAGTTATTTTTTCTGTAAAATTCATAAAATTTTAATTTTAAATTTCAAAACTTTGAAAAAATAAAATGACAGATTTCCCTTTTGGAACATAATCATGAACATTTGATTTCAGTGGAATGAGTTTCATTTCAAAGGAAATGAATCTCAAATGCTTATGTACACTCAGATGTGCTTCTATACACTGAGAAAAAATGCTTCTGTACACTCAGTAGGCTCGGTCGTACCACATAAACAAACGTTGCATATGGTGTGATGACCGCCCCCCCCTTTCTTCACGGAATCTTGTATCGGGATCTCACGGACTTGATCGACAGCAGAGACAGGAAATCTGCACTTTAGAAAAGAGTTGGAGGCTATAGTGGTTTTAGAGTGATACCGACATCATTGACTTCCAATTTCACGCTGTCGTTTGATGGTTCCGATGTCCAGCGATCACATCAAGGTGTGGCCGACAGGATGGCGCCAAGCTAACGGTCAAGCGACTGGCTGGCGAAAGTTCCTAAGTGTGGTCTGGAATCCGGAGAGCATAGACCTTATATATAGAGACTACGCCACCAATAGGACTTCCCATTATAGTGAATGTCTTCAACATGAATCTGAAACCTTCATCCTTTGCGGTCAGCACCGTATGTCACGTGACATGGAGTTGAGGGCGATTCTTCTATAAGAAAGCACTTATTTTTGTAAGAATTCAAACAAAAAATTCTCCCCTTCAGAATGGTTTCTCACAAAAGAATTTTTTTTATAATTAATCTATGACATTTTGGCTTTCCAACGATGTGTAAATCTAAAGGCTTAAATAAAAAGTATGTGTACAATACAGAAATTAAAAAACTCCAAACTGCTTTCTTTCCTATGGAAAAATCACATAATATTCAATCTCGTCTCTCTCTCCTGGTCTACATCACATAGTAATTTCGCTGGGGAAGCTACTTCATGTCGCAGACAGATAATGAGGAGGGATGCGTGGTCTATTATATAAGGTCTATGCCGGAGAGCCTATGGGGGGCTGAATGCATCAGGGGATTGACCCCCTCTCTCAAGTCCAGGAAGAGACCGGGAGACGAGCAAGAGAGAAGAGAAGAGAGATTACCTCTAGATTTGAGAGGATAGAGGAAGATTTGGAAGAGGCAGGAAGCCTGAAATGGACGATTAATTTTTATTTTTAATCAGGCATGATGCCTATTAAGTCTAGCTTTTTATAATGTAAATATTGTAAATTTTTGTACATTCTTACTAATTAAACTAGAGAAATGTCCAAATGGCTCTTCAATCTTGCCTATTTTTTGTATGTTTAATCTTACTTAGCTGTTTGTTTTTTCCATGCTACCACAATAAATAAAATAAATAATAATAATAAGCCTATGGTGAACTTGTTACACTCTTTAACGTTCAACTCCTTTTATATCCTTGATGCTGCTTCAAAATATGCTTTAATTTTAATTATGGAAACACAAATCTCATAACGCAACTGGAATTGACCGTTGAACAAATTTTATTTATATCCACCTATGTATGGGAATGTTTGTGGGTCGCTCTATAAGTTTATCATTTATTGTATTTAAAAAAAATTCTTTTGTGAATCTGAATAATGTATGATATTTCTTTGTAGATATGATAATTTTATCATATCTCATAAACTAATGAACGGAATTTAAGTACGATTGATAATTGGTTAGACCTTAATTTAATTTGGCGCTGATTAGCTGTTGGAATAGGTCACCCAATAAGTGGTTCTACTATGTTGTGATTGTGATTCACCCTCATTTAAGTCAAGGCTATATCTCAACTTCTGCAGTGTATAAACGCACCAATCATAATATATGATATGGACATTATGTAAAACTCTGCTGTTTCAAATTGAGTGCACATCGACCTAGAAGTGGCGCTGCTGTGTTGCAATTTTATTCTGTTTACGAGAAGGTGCTCGTGCTTTTGCTTTGCAAAAAAGTGGTCGAGTTTCGACCACTGGGTGATATTATTATTAGTTATTTTAATTTTGCAATTTTTTATTTCATTTTAAATATAAATTGTTAAATAATATTCTGTATTGAAATGAGATTTTTTTCAAATCAAATATGCTTAAGAATTTCTTATTGATTCAACACTTAATATATTTAAATTCTGTATTAGCTACGCGTACGTTTTTCTAGCTGTTAAATTCAGTAAATCTTTTAGATAAAGCCTTAATTTTCGTATCGGAACCTTTATACTGATAAGAGATCTTACAAGAAAAAAAAAAAAAAAAAAAAAACATGATAAATTTATGTATATAAATATATATTACATGTATGAAATTACAATTTGGATCAAAATGAATAGATAAATACTCTGGGAAAAGTTTCATAGTTCTCTAGTCTTATTTGTTTAGTAATAAATAAATAAATAAATAAAAGGAATGTTTTATTTTACCATGTTTTTTTTTTTTTTTTTTTTTATTATTAACTTCGATTCTTGTGTGTTTGTTTGTGGGTTTTTTATTATTAACTTCGATTCTTGTGTGTTTGTTTGTGGGTTTGTCAGGGACAAATCTTGCAATCGATTTTTAACTAACTTCCCGACTAGCTAGATACTTGAAATTTTCAGGACAGCTCACAACACGGTGACAATACATTTTTCTAATAATTTTAGTCAACTATTTCAAGTCCCGCTGCCTTTGGCAGCGCTTATATGATTCGACAGAAAATTTATTTAACTAACTTCCCGGATAGCTAGACATTTGAAACTTTCAGAATAGTTCATAACAGGGTGAAAATGCATTTTCTTAAAACCTTTAGCCAACTGTTTCGGGTTCCCGCTGCCTTCGGCAGCGTTATCAGTACAAAGCTTGCAATCGATTTTTCACTAACTTTCCGACTAGGTAGACATTTGAAATTTTCAGGACAGCTCACAACACGGTGACAATACATTTTTCTAATAATTTTAGTCAGCTATTTCAAGTCCCGCTGCCTTCGGCAGCGCTTATATGATTCGACATAAAATTTATTTAATCAACTTCCCGACTAGCTAGACATTTGAAACTTTCAGAATAGTTCAGAACACGGTGAAAATGCATTTTCTTAAAACCTTTAGCCAACTGTTTCGGGTTCCTGCTGCCTTCGGCAGCGTTATTAGTACAAAGCTTGCAATCGATTTTTCACTAACTTTCCGACTAGCTAGACATTTGAAACTTTTAGGACAGCTCACAACACGGTGACAATACATTTTTCTAATAATTTTAGTCAACTATTTCAAGTCCCGCTGCCTTTGGCAGCGCTTATATGATTCGACAGAAAATTTATTTAACTAACTTCCCGGATAGCTAGACATTTGAAACTTTCAGAATAGTTCATAACAGGGTGAAAATGCATTTTCTTAAAACCTTTAGCCAACTGTTTCGGGTTCCCGCTTCCTTCGGCAGCGTTATCAGTACAAAGCTTGCAATCGATTTTTCACTAACTTTCCGACTAGCTAGACATTTGAAATTTTCAGGACAGCTCACAACACGGTGACAATACATTTTTCTAATAATTTTAGTCAACTATTTCAAGTCCCGCTGCCTTTGGCAGCGCTTATATGATTTGACAGAAAATTTATTTAACTAACTTCCCGGATAGCTAGACATTTGAAACTTTCAGAATAGTTCATAACAGGGTGAAAATGCATTTTCTTAAAACCTTTAGCCAACTGTTTCGGGTTCCCGCTGCCTTCGGCAGCGTTATCAGTACAAAGCTTGCAATCGATTTTTCACTAACTTTCCGACTAGCTAGACATTTGAAACTTTTAGGACAGCTCACAACACGGTGACAATACATTTTTCTAATAATTTTAGTCAACTATTTCAAGTCCCGCTGCATTTGGCAGCGCTTATATGATTCGACAGAAAATTTATTTAACTAACTTCCCGGATAGCTGACATTTGAAACTTTCAGAATAGTTCATAACAGGGTGAAAATGCATTTTCTTAAAACCTTTAGCCAACTGTTTCGGGTTCCCGCTGCCTTCGGCAGCGTTATCAGTACAAAGCTTGCAATCGATTTTTCACTAACTTTCCGACTAGCTAGACATTTGAAATTTTCAGGACAGCTCACAACACGGTGACAATACATTTTTCTAATAATTTTAGTCAGCTATTTCAAGTCCCGCAGCCTTCGGCAGCGCTTATATGATTCGACATAAAATTTATTTAATCAACTTCCCGACTAGCTAGACATTTGAAACTTTCAGAATAGTTCAGAACACGGTGAAAATGCATTTTCTTAGAACCTTTAGCCAACTGTTTCGGGTTCCTGCTGCCTTCGGCAGTGTTATCAGTACAAAGCTTGCAATCGATTTTTCACTAACTTTCCGACTAGCTAGACATTTGAAACTTTTAGGACAGCTCACAACACGGTGACAATACATTTTTCTAATAATTTTAGTCAACTATTTCAGGTCCCGCTGCCTTCGGCAGCGCTTATATAATTCGACAGAAAATTTATTTAACTAACTTCCCGACTAGCTAGACATTTAAAAGTTTCAGAATAGTTCAGAACACGGTGAAAATGCATTTTCTTAAAACCTTTAGCCAACTGTTTCGGGTTCCCGCTGCCCTCGGCAGCGTTATCAGTACAAAGCTTGCAATCGATTTTTCACTAACTTTCCGACTAGCTAGACATTTGAAATTTTCAGGACAGCTCACAACACGGTGACAATACATTTTTCTAATAATTTTAGTCAAATTTTTCAAGTCCCGCTGCCTACGGCAGCGCTTATATGATTCGACAGAAAATTTATTTAACCAACTTCCCGACTAGCTAGACATTTAAAATTTTCAGAATAGTTCAGAACACGGTGAAAATGCATTTTTTTAAATACCTTTAGCCAACTGTTTCGGGTTCCTGCTGCCTTCGGCAGCGTTACCAGTACAAAGCTTGCAATCGATTTTTCACTAACTTCCCGACTAGCTAGATATTTGAAACTTTCAGGATAGCTCAGAACACGGTGGCAATATATTTTTTTAATACTTTTAGTCAACTGTTTCAGGTCCCTACTGCCTTCGGCAGCGTTCATATGATTCAACAGAAAATTCATTTAACTAACTTCCCGAGTAGCTAGACATTTGAAACTTTCGGAACAGTTCAGAATACGGTGAAAGTGCTTTTTAAAAATATTTTTATCCAATTGCTTCGGGACCCTGCTGCCTTCGGCAGCGTTTCCACTACAAAGCTTGCAATCAACTTTTAACTAACTTTCCGGCTAGATAGCCATTTGAAACTTTTATAATAGCTCAAAAAAAGACGATAGCAAGGAATTTTTTTAATACTTTTATCCAATTGCTGGGGTTCCGGCTGCCTTCAGTAGCGTTTATATGATTCAACAGAAAATTAAAAAACATGGTTTATAAAAAAATTTTTATCTTATAATTATTTATTTATTTATTTATTCCTTAATAAATGATTTAAAGAAAGAAATTTATTGTACACTTATAATTTCCTTCAATGCGCAGCGATAAACTTTAGACCCACAATTTATTCTATTCAAAATTGTCTTTACGCAATATTCAACTGAGTTTTATACGGAAATTAAGGGAGTCCGGGACACCAAATTTTTGTTTTTATTATTTATTGATGAATTACTGTAATTATTTTTTCTGAAATTGAAGCTGTTTTGGCGATGAAGTTGAGCAAGAAAAAATCTTTAAAAAAAATTAATAAAATTTTAAAAATGTAAAACTTAAAATTTTTGATAAATTTAAAAATCGTTATATCTCATGAACTAATGGTTCAAATTACAAACTTTTTTCACCTTTATATACAGAAAGGATTTATCTTCAATTTGTCTTCAAGATTTCTGATTATAATAATAAATTTTTTAAACATTAATTTTAATTTGAAAAAAGTACTTATTTCATGCATAACTTTTGGATTACCAAAAAAGTTTTGCTCCTAATTAAAAATCCCGAAGACAAATTAAAGATAAATCTTTTCTGAATATAAGAGTGGAAAAAGTTTGTAAATTAAACCATTAGTTCATGAGATATAACAAATTTTAAATTTATCAAAAAATTTTTTAATTTAAAATTTTATTTAAATTTTTAATTTTTTTTTTTTTTTTTTTTTTTTTTTTTTTTTAAGATTTTTTCTTGCTCAACTTCATCGTCAAAAAAGCTCCAATTTCAGAAAAAATAATTACAGCAATTCATCAATAAATAATAAAAACAAAAATTTGGTGTCCCAGACTAGAGATGAGACGGGCTCAGCCCGACCCCGAGCCCGGGCCCGAGCCCGATCGGGCTCAAATCTTACGCAAGTCTTCGGGCTCCGGGCGGGCTCGGATTCAAGCTAAGAGTTCCGTTTATTTTATTCTTCACTAACTGGAAAATGTAAAAAAAAGGGGGAAAAAAAGAAATTTTATTCATTTTGAGAGCACCTTTAGTAATGCCATAATAGTCATGATAGGTTATAAATCACAAAATAATCTTGCAAACCTTAGTAGCTTTGACTTTCCTTTTTCTAAATAGAACTTTTTTTTCAACGGGATGCATATTATGACATAGTGTTATACAGTAATCCTTCCTCCTTCGCTATATTGGGCCTCATTATATCACTCATTCGGATAAATTTTTTGTCCCCCGATAGGCGCGTTATAAACAATGGGCTGCACTATAAATATATACATGTATACAGAGACACAGACATTATAAATTGTTATAATAACATTTATAGTTATTTAAATTGAGGATTGATAATAAAAAAATTAATTTGAAAGTGAAAACGGTATTTAATTTTACTATCGTGCATGCGTTGCATAGCGTACCACTTTCAATATCGGGCTCGGGCGGGCTCGGGCTCTGATCACACAAAATTTTTCGGGCCCGGGCGGGCTCGGATTGCCAAAATAGAGCCCGAACTCACCTCTATCCCAGACCCCCTTAAAAGGGAAAATTCATGAATAAATAATAAATATATCAATAAAATACTGTATGTACGTTTATATTTCTATGTTAAAAATTATTTAACTTCTTAGCTTAGTCATACTCCTTTTGGAAGTAATGTTTGGGGGTGAGATTTCCGAAAACCTCTAAACACTTATCTGTTGTGGAAAGGGTTTGAAAAAAGATTTCTAAGTTCATCATACATTTAAAATTTCGTTTAATGCGTAGCGATAAACCTTTGGCACACAATTTCTTCTATCGAAAGGTGCCTTTATAATTCAACTACGTTCTATACAAAAATTAAAAGGAAAATCGCCTGAATGTACAATAATTATATCAGAAAAATACTGTGTGTGCATTTATTTTTGTGTTTTTAATTATTTATTTCTTAACTTAGCCGTACAAGAGCCCCTTAAATAAAATAATAGGCCGGCGCATCACCGCCATTTTTTTGCCTCCGAAGAGGACAGCATTCCCGCTTGGCATCCTTATCGCTTCCCTAATGATTTAAAAAAATCTTGATCTGAAGCTATTCCGATCAAGATAAGAGCAATAAGCAACAATAATAATATTCCTAAAAACACATTTTTTTCACAGTACATTCTCAGGATGTCATTTTATTCTGAGGATATCCTATGGATGTACTGGGGTAAGATGTGCTGTTAGGGCGGTTTGTGTTTCTTTTACAAAATGTCGCCAAAACTCAAATACACAGTATAATAGGTCTGTGAACATTTTATATTCACTTCTTGAATGGTTATAGCAGTTTATCGCTAAACAAACATCCATATCATGGTTTACTTAGCTAAAATTATGAAATATAATAAAACAAGTTACTCTAAAGTAACGTAAGACGATTAAAAAAAATGTTTGTCGTTTGTTTATCAGAGAAACGCGCTGGGTACAAGTGGCAACCCTAAGGCAACAAAATGCTTGATGCGCCAGCTCGTATATATAGGAGCCTTAAGCCATACTCCTCTTGGGATGAAATGTCCGAAGACGAGATTCCCGTAACCCTCTGAACACTTATCTTTTGTAGAAAGCGCTTAAAAAAAAGATTTCATAAGCTTTGCGTTATTTTTTGATCACTGATGAAACAATGTTTTTGAGAAAATCAGTTCTCAAACTTTATTTTATTTATGTATTACTTTTCACTGAATGGCAAACTAACTATGCGCAAAGGATAAACAAAATATTAAATTACTCCTGGTTAAACTAAAACTTTTTGTATTTACCGTATTGAAAAAACTCGCACACTTCAGTTAAGATTCGGCAACTATGCTTTTGAATGTCCTTTCAAACTGTATCATATTCTATAATTTGAAGATACTTTTCCCAGTTTCAAGGACCCTTTTTCTTTTCCTTTTCTTTTTTTTTATTTCCTTTATTTTCTTGCAATTTTACTGAACGATTTGTTTACTTATTTGTTTATTGAATTTATGTTATTTATTTAGGTCATAAATAAAGCTTAAATTTTATGTGATATTCTTTTTTACCTTTATGATGAATTTTTAGTTAGTTAACGCATTTTCATGTCATTTCACCTTTTTTTCTTTTCAATTTTCGGAACAAGTTTTAGACCGATTTCGTGTATTTTTAAAAATGACATACAAATAGTTTTTATTTATTTATTTATTTTTATATAGTGATTAAAATATCGTAACAAGAGCTTGTTATAACAAGGATGGTTGGTTAGGGTTGTCGATTACGGTCATTATTTTGTACATGAAGGCTCTTTAGACAGAAAACTACAGCTTCACAGGGAATAACTATTAACATCCTTGCTTGAATCGGGACTCAAGCCTGGCAGCTGGAAATTCCTGGTCAGAAAGCATTATAATAAGGCTCTCGTAATAATAATAATAATAATAATACTTATAATAATAAAATCTACCATCATGAAAATTAGAATTAAATTATAATGTTTTTACTAGATAGCTATTATATAGAGAAAACCAGAAAAATAGATCTAGTGTTTAAGTTTATATACTGTGCTGTCGCAAATGCGTTATAGCACATGGAAAAAAAATTGCAAAAAATAAATTTCTACAGATTAATAGGAATCATAATTTTTTTTATGTGAATAATAAATATATTATTTTTTTTTATAGCAAATTGTGCATTAATATATAAAATTACGAAACTATTATATAATTAACATTATATATCATATAAATTTATATATATATATTTTAAGCTAACCCTCTTTTAAACTAAAAATGAACCATTTTTCAAGAAACGTGTATATCGTTTTGGAATCTGTAAAGGCGTCATGGACAAAAAAACAAAACTAAAAAAGTCTTTTTTTTTTTTTTTTTTTTGGAGAGAGGGGGGGGGGGGGAGTTTTTTCAATTGCATTTTTTTTTTTTTTTTTTTTTAGGGGGAGGGGGAGATTTTATATTTTCGAGGATGCTGAATCCAAAAATGACCTCTGTTTTTGCCCATTGCGTACTTTTTTTTTTTTTTAATAACAGGGTTTTCCAATAAAAAAAAAAAATCACTACATTTATTGCATTAAACTAAACATATTCTTTTTCAGAATTAAACAAACAGTTTCTTCATGATATACTATCATTCTACGTTCGCTGTTTTTAACCGTGAAACTTTTTCTTCTTTTTTTTTGATCCCCCTCCGATTACACCTCCACTTTCTTCTTTCCTACTACTCTTTCTCCCCTACATCCCTCCTGTTTTCTTTCCTTTTTTTTAATATTTATTTTTTAGATTTACTTTAATAGATATTATTTTAAAGTAAGAAATAATTATAGAACATGCTTTTACAATCAATAATAGGATAAGAGATTTCATGATTTCCCGCAATATTCACCTAAATATATGCGTTTTGCAAAAAGACTAGACATGATGGAACTTTTTCAATGTATGAACAGTCAAAACATCTTATACAGATTTTTAGTTATAGTTATAATTATTTGAAGAAACACTTTTATATTAGTTTCTATCAACATCTGCTAAATAGTTATAGCACCAGAAAAGGTGGGGTGGGACCATAGATATAGTAATATATATAGATCTATCATCCCCATTTTATTGAGCAAAAATTTTTGATGCCGAAAAAAAGTTCTAAAATCAGCCATTAGAGAGTATTGAAAAAAAAGAAAAAAAAAAGAAAAATGAATTTGAAACTGTATCTGGAGTTTTTCGTTCACCTTTAGTAAATAAATTATTCATAAATTTAATTTACTAAATTGTCCGTGTGTATTCCTGTGTGTAATTTACTCGGGGAAAGACAGCCATTAGAGTGACTTTTCCCGAGGAAAAAGGTATCGCTTTTTCCCTCTCGCTGATCAATCTATGTCTTAATACTATATCTATGGGTGGGACATGTATGGATATGTGAAGGTTTGCGATTCCTTGTTGTATTTTTATTTTTTTCTTACACCCTGTATTTTTTTTTTTCTTTCTCTTCTTGTCTAATATTATGGTATTGTATATTTAGTCTCGGAGATATTTTTTCGAGTCTATTCTGTCGAAATGTTAAAAATTCAAAATATTAGTTTTTAATCACTTTAATGGTTGTGAATTTTTTGAATGTGAAAACGAAAAAAAAAAAAAAAAAACAAACATTAGGTAATGAAAAATTTGCATAAAACATTTTCTATTGAATAATATGGGGTTTGTCTGCCGGTGATGATAGATGAAACGTCTTCTTAAATGCACCATAATTTTATATGCGATATAAACTTAAGTATTTATTAAAATGCATGAAAATTTAATTAATTTTTCATAGGCTATCCATAACAATCAAAGCATCAGGCAATGTTGTATCAAAATATCTAAATAATACTTTGTCTTTTTAAAGTACAAAATTGTTTTGTTTTGTCTGCATACATTCCTGGGAAACTTTGGAAACAAAAATCATAATTTAACACTTCTAGAACATGTGTTTGAGAATAATTAAAATATCAACTCTTGTATAAAACAACTTATTAAGAAAATATATAGATATATTCTTTAACTACATTTCTTGCGACTATGGAAGCCTCTGCGCAAGTGCGGATTCAACGAGTCCACTAATAAAATAGGGGAGACAAGCTTTTCGTTGAGAGAAAATAAGCGATAAGGGAATACCGAATGACTGGATGTTTACTAAATTCAAACCTGTTGGTCAACTTGGAAACCCTCCAAGATTTTCGTCTCGTCCTCAGTGCTAGGCGTAGGAAACGTGGTTACACTATACTAGCAGACTGTCCGCTCCTCTGGTCACTGTATTGAACTAAGTCACTTAGTATAAAATTAAAAAAAAAAAAAAAAATTAAACTCTTGAAATGATATTATATTTTACAATCGGACAAAATCTCAATACAGGAATCCCACTGCCTTCTACAGCGTCTTCCCCGCTTTGGTTAGGGTTCCCATTGCTTGCGGTACTAGTGTTTATTATGACAGAGGAGAAAAAGGAACTATTGGACAAAATTACAAAGTAATATGGCCAGTACGATGAAAGATAGGCACAGGTGGTATGAGAAACAAAATGGTGGATTGAAAAAATTCGTATAACAAAAACATTTAGACTCTTAGCTTTTTTTCTACTGGTCAGATCAAAGATTTTAGTAGCTTTTAACCATTATTTTCATGTTTTACCATTTAGTCAACGCGCGCTAACAAAGCAGCTAAATAGAAATTTTTTTCCGACTTAACTTAGAAATATTGAAATTTCGAACTTTTTTTTTTTAATCAAAATGAATTATAAGCTATGCTACTCAGGGATAATGCAGCTTTTATTTAGGGGGGGGGGGGGTTGCAATCGGTTCAGTAGTTTAAGAGATTAACTCTGCATACAAACAAAAATTTTACCTCTTTAAAATATTAATATAAAGACAGTACCTTGAACATTTTTGCTACGTTAAATAAAACTCCATAACTATTAGAAGATCAATAACTGTAAATGGATTTTATTCTCTGAAGTATAGCTGTGGAAATTCACTATTCTTTAGCGTAATGCTTTTAAAAATATAATAGAAGGAAGATCTATACGATTGTTAATAGAAAAAACATGCATTGCCACAAACGATTTGAGCTGCCAGAATCTCTATAATTTCTTATCTCTGTCTCTCTTTCAAAAAAAGAAGTCATCCATGCTTAAATAAATTTACGGTTAACAGTTTGCATATAATTCGATCGTTTCACATGGTTTGTTGGAATAAAATATAAACAAATAAAAAACCCGTTCCGATGCACGGCCCATTAAGATAGACCGTTTAGTTCTTGAACATCGTAATGAATCAGTTCCGCTATAGTGAAAACAAAATCAAAACCAATGATCGGTGGTTATTCTGCCTTTGTGACAAATAACGATATCAGGGGTCGATCCAGGTTTTAATTTTTGGGTCCCTTTTTTGTGAAAAACAAAATATTTTTGTGAAATTTTTATTTATTTTTGTGAACTGTAAAATATTTTTGTGAAAAAGTAAAATATTGTGTAAAATCTTCTGATTTTACAACCACTTAATGTAATGTTTAATATCAAGTTAATAGAGTTTCGATGAGCCAAATTAAGGCATTAATTAAAAATAATACTGAAAATATGAAAACATTTAATAAAAGAATCATTTTTATAAAACAAAATCTTGTGAAGGGACTCATTTTATAAATTTGAATTTTGTGAAGGGTCCCTTTTCATGAATTTGAATTTTGTGAAGGGGCCGCAAAAGGGACCCAAATTTTGCCTGGATCGACCCCTGGATATATATATATATTATGGAAAGGAAATGGTTGATTTATAGATAACAGAAAAACTTTTGAAAATCATCAGAAGAGATTAAAACATATTTTATAGATAAAAAAAAATTATTCAAAATTTTGAGCATATTAAAAAGCAACATTTAAACACTATTTTATAAAATTTTCATTAAAAATCTTTGAAAATTCAGTTGGTTGGTCCTGGTTTCCGTAGACTCTTCATAAAAGCTATAGACATGGTTTCTCAAAAACTAATTCACTGATTTTCACTGAAATTTTGACCACTTCTAAATAAAATTGATTAGTCTCTGAACGAAAGATTTATCTCTTATTTTTCTTTTCTTTCTTCCTTTTATTTATTTTATTTATTTATTTATTATTTTTTCGATTACAACTGTAAAATGTACCAAAATTTCAAATTCTATTTTATTTTATTAATATATATATATATACAGTAACCGCCGCTTAATAAATTCACTGGTTAATAAAATCAGCCGCTTAATCTGATCAAATTGCCAGGACCGGAATCAAATCAATTCAAAGCAATTTTAAAACCGTCGCTTAGTAAAATCGACATCGCCGGTTAATAAACTCAAAAAGTGTCTCTTCATCAGCAAAAATGTCATTCATGCACACTAAACAAATTTTTATGTACACTGTGATATATTTTTATTTTTGAAGTAAAAAAGAAAACAAGATACACGGCAATCCCTCCGTTATCACTCTTTGACAAAAATTTTACATTTAAAGCATACTTACAAAATAAACACGCCCATTACGTGTCTTAGTAACAATTTCAAGAAGTGTATTTTTTAAAGCGCGGTAATAAGTGACAAATTTGATTTGGTTTGCAAGTGATATTTGTTTTAATTTTTAATTATTAAAAAGCAATTTCTAATTTCTATTTTTAAATAACTAATAAGCAAAAGATTAAAAAAAAATGTAATAAAAAAAAAAGCCTGAACATTTGGAAAAGTAATACAGATTTTTCCTAAAAGGAAAGCGTATCGAAACTTGGGATGTGCTTAATTTACTTATTTTGAAGGAACAATCAATTAATTGTGTGTCAAAAATTAATTAATATTGTTTATTAATTTGATTACATCTTAAAAATTCTTCCAAATTTAGGGAAATACCTTTTTGTAGCATGCAGGAATGTTCGCCGGTTATAAAAATCAGCCACTTTATAAAATCACTTTTGCTCAGAACGAATGTGATTTTAATAAGCGGCGGGAACTGTATATATATTAATTCTTCGTTCAAACACTAGTCAATTCCATTTTGAAGAAGTGTGCGAAATTTCAATAATATCGGTGCATTAGTTTTTGAGAAATTGTGTTTCTTGAGAATCTCGAAAACCGGACCCACCGGTTGAATACTCCAAAATTTTTAATGAAAGTTTTATAAAATATTGTTTAATCGTTGCTCTTTTATGTGCTCAATTTTTGAAATAAAAAATTTATAAATTATATTAAAAAAAGAGAGAATATGTTTTTTTTTTTTTTTTTTTTTTTTTTCCCGTTCGAAACCCACGTTACCCCTTAATCATTCAGCAAATACATCAATCATTTGTCAAACAATGTTTGCGTTAATTCGTTCTATATTTTGCCTAGATATATGCAAAAAATGTTGCATATAAGTTTCAATGCATGCAATATACTGCACACTTACGACACGCAAAGCTCATTTACCTTTTTTTACTTAATTTATTTTATTTATTTGTTTATTTATTTTATTATTATTATTATTATTTTATTTATTTATTTATTTTTGTAATATGTAGTACTGATATACTCTGTCGACATACATCATATCGAATCCCGGCAAGAAAAGTGACACAAGTGAAAATATGATAATTTTGAGTTCATGTCATTGACGAATTTGTATGAAGTGTCCCAACGTGTACGAAAAGTGTGCAATCGCTGTCTCTCAATTCATTCTCCTAGGAGGCAGCAGTGCCAATTTTATTGTAGGCTAGTTAATGCTTTATCATATTCTTTAAGTGGACTTTTGTTTAATATGTCTATTTTCTTGCTGGAGAGTAATATGTGAATCGTGGTAGTACACAGTCATAATTAGTACAAAACTTTGAATAAACACCATAAAACATAAGAACACGAAACAGTTGTTTCGGTTCAAAAGAAAACATGACCCTTCGTCCGGCAAATAAAGGGCCGAAACAGTTGTTGCGTGTTCTTGTATTTTATGGTGTTTATTCAAAGTTTTGTACAAATTACTTTTAAACGCCAGCTCTGAGGTGCTTTCTTATAATATACAGTTACAGCTGCACTGCTTGCAGAAATTTAGAAAAAATTAATTTGTAACTATTTTTAGGATAATAATAGTAATTGAATAGTTTCCATTCATAGTTATAGACAAAGTAAAAGATCTGGTGATAATTTTGGATAAGGGTAAAATGCATTTTATTTTTAAATATGTCAAATGTGTGATTTTCTTTTAAGACTTTTTTTTTTTTTTTTTAATGAATCTCATAATTTTTCTTCTTAATATTTAATTTCTTTTACATGTGAGATGTGACAATCTTTTGAAACGCATTAATTTCATGTAAGTTTTTATGTGTTACACTTTTTGGTCTGACAATAACGTAAATCACCGTTTTTAGAATAATAATTATATTTTAATTAATGATACTTATAATGTTCCAACTAATTTTCAAAAATAAATTTTCTGAATTTTTCAGGCTTTCCAGGTCTATTTTTGTTAAATTCCAGGTCACAAAATTTGGCTCACGACATAAATATAGCTTGCGACATAAAACATAGCTCATGATATAAAAGATAACATAGTACAAGGCTTTTAAAAGATACATGATATTACCAACACCACAAAAATAAAGCTGATTTTATCACAGTATAAAAGCGAGCACAGAAATTTTTATGATTCATTTTTAGTTCCAATTAATAGACAAAACCAATTAAAATTACTTACGCCTACAGAAGTAAAAAGGACCATAAAACTTTGACAGAGAAAATTGATGAAGGTTCTCATCAAATTGTTTATTAGAATTGAATTAGAAAATAAGAATTGAATTGAAAAGTTTGAAAAAAAAAAGACCACAGGAATTAAGAATTGTATAAATAAATGCTTAAAAATAGAAGTATTATCTCATCAGGGAACATGTACTTCTTAAAGCGCTGCAAGATTTCGTAAAACTATATAGCTGATTCTAGCAAAAATATAGCTCATGTCCCTATCTTGCAACAAAACGATTTTGAAAGAGGAATGAATTAAATTATTAAAGCAAACCATCAAGAAATCCAAAGAGAAAAAAAGAAAAATCAAAGATGTAACCACATGTCAAGCCATCACACAACACAGAGAATAACATGTTGCCATCATAACAATGATAATAAGAATAAATTCCAGGCAATCGTCGATTAATCGATAAAGCACTTGAACAATCTCAATAACAATTAAATTCACTTTGTAATTGTATTTTTAATTTAGTTAAATTTATTTTAATTTTTTCTTGAAACAAAAAAAATTAAAATCGTTCATGGATAGGAATTTAATTACAACAAACATTAATACATCTGTGTGCTAGCGCCATCTATCGTGAAGCATGACAAACAGTAAAAGTCAATTAAAAAGTATTAGGATTAAACAAGCAATTGCTGTTAATTTGTTTTTTTTGTAAGAGAAGATGTTTTATCTTAATTATTTAAGAAAGATGTTTTATCAAGTATTTAAATTGTTTTGAAATTAATTAGGTTAAACCTGAAGTAATTAATCTTTAATCTTAATTTTAATAACTAGAATTAAATTTTAAGATTTAAAATTTCTCAATCACAAGCAATAATCCCAAAAAGAACAAAGTGAGGATAAGCAAATCAAGGCTATTTTATTTATTTATTTATTTTTTATTATTTTTTTTAACTGGATATTTCGTACAATTTAAACATAGAAAACCACCAATAGCCAAAAAGCGTATATTTAAGTCTAACGAGTGAAGAGTTCATAATTCACAGTATCAACCAGAAAATTAATAACATTTCTTGCAATAGCAATAATCCCTTCTGCTTGTATATGTGTGTGTGTGTGTAGTAGTAGTAGTAGTAGGACAGAATTCTATTGCAACAAACAAAAATACTGTGAAATAAAAAAGATCTTAATCAGCAATTATCAAATTTATGACCTATTTTTATTCCATAGTGGAAATCAATAATTTATGGAAATAACAAATGTTATTTATGAAACGTTTT
The DNA here is from genome assembly GCA_963930645.1 of Salticus scenicus. Classification (NCBI taxonomy): domain Eukaryota; kingdom Metazoa; phylum Arthropoda; class Arachnida; order Araneae; family Salticidae; genus Salticus; species Salticus scenicus. The sequence goes on from OZ005661.1 coordinate 131,047,777, forward strand.
AATTTTATTCGCAAAATGATTTTTAATTGGAAATCATAATCAATCAAATAAATAAAATTGTGTGAATGATGACGGCTTTACATCTCAATTAAAACTTTATATAATGAGCATAATGAATATAAACCTATAATTAATGGCTTGCTTTGAAATGAAACTGTTGCCGATATGTGTCTCAGTTAATCTCAGAGACGTGTTTTCTTTAATGATCAAAGACTGGCTGTAATTGCTAGGCTATTGTTCTCCTGTTTAATATCAGATTATTTAAAGAATTATAAACCTGTCACTAACGCAAAATAATCCCAGTAAAAAAATTCACTTGTTAAAGAGATTAAATTCGAAGTAAGCCGCTTAAACTTCTCTTTAAAAATGTTTCTTAACATACTTTAATCCGATTATATAACGTTTGGAAAAAATATTATTGATTTAAAAAGAATAGTATAAAGTAAATTTTTTAATAATTTCTTTTTATTAGAACAAATCATTTTCTGGAAAACAAAAGTAAATAAAATAACGTAAGAATTTTTTTATTTACAAGGAGAATGCATATCAAGATATATCAAGTCCCGCAATAGTCTTATTGGTTCTGCCAGATTTCCATTAGTTTATTCGAATAATATCTATGATATAACCTTCTCTCAGTTTCTTTCAGTCGGAGAGAATTTAAAGAATATCTTTAACCTTAAAAGGCTCAATTTTTTTTTTTTTTTTTTAGTGCGCGACAAAAATATATAGGTTGTAATTAGTGATCAGAAGATAGGGAAAACTTATAAAAATAAAACCATATTTTACGGAAAAATCAACTTTTTAGCTCAACGTACCGTATGTGGAACATACATAAAAATATGATTTACTAATACGTTTACTATTGTAATAAAAAAAAAAAAAAAAAAAAAAAAAAAAAAAACTTACCTCTGCAAAATATACACTTCGTTATAACACACAGTATTTTTTTTTCGAGTCAAAACTGTTCAATAACTATTCTTTTTTATTTTTGAATTCAGACAAACGACTAACGTATCACTTTCATTCAAATTTCACACTTAGTGCACTATAACAAAAACACGATCGAACGACATCTTTAAGTAAAGATTCGTATTACTACATTGCTAAATGTCAGTAGCTTCTATCAAGATGTCAAGAGATGTCGCTACTAATAGTTTTATAGCTATAGGAACGATTAAAGTCGGTGTTCCACATATGGAACTGGGTGCCTTGTAGGGTTAAACCTATCAACAGGTTGCTCAGATAGAATACCTCACCATCTTTCTCTCTACATCCTCTTTAACAGAGAAAATATTTTCTACCACTCTCTTCTATAATTCGCCGAGGATTCGTTTGGTCTTCCTTTGATAAAAATCAATCCTATGTCTGGCGGCAGCCTGTCTAGCTTACCCCTCATTTTGGCAGGGTGAAAGTGAGTCATGAAATCACATTTCAGTAGGTAATCGATTACTTAAAAAAAAAAAAAAAAAAAAAAGAATAATCTTCCGATTTCACAGAAGCATTAGCATAGCACCTTAGCATCTAGATGCTGGATGGTATTTCAAAGACAAAAATAAATAAATAAATAAAAATCAAAGATGCTGATTTTCAGATAGAAGGTTGTCGCATATTATTATTTATTATTATTATTATTATTTAAACAACGTTAATCAAATAGCATTGTACTTATGAAGCTAAATATAATGAGCTATTGTTTTATGCAATCTAACAGTAGGTTTTTAAATCTGCGAACATCACATATCCTTTGCAATGAAAAAAAAGCATGGCATTATTTACAAACGCATGGCACACTTCTTACAAGAAGCTTCTCTCTGTATCGTTTGTTCTTTTATTTTGTCAGTTTTACAAACGGCGTACAAGACACTATCTGGTTTGAGGAAATGCTGTATGTATTGAAGAAAATAGTGACTGTAATTTGCAGGGCCTGATTATCCAAAAGGCTCAGGAAGCACAAGCTTCCCCTCTAAAATTTAAGAGGGGGCCCCATAAGGATTAAAAACATGGTCTTGAATTTTTTGTTTCATATTTTCACACTGAGATTGGATTTTTTCTGAGAAAGGTTACCTAAAACAAGACAAAACCCTCACTATTTCGGGAAAAATCTATTAGTTAATTAGTAAAAATCTTAATGTTCTTAATTAAAAAGTTGTATGATTTTATTGTTCTGTGTAGAAACCACCCAGATGTATGAAAAAATAAATAAAAATAATAAACGCACACTATTTTTTTGGTCTATAGCATTTTTATATTACAATATGTAACAGGAAAACAAGATTTTCCAAAATGAAAGGGGCCCCCGAAATGATGCTGAGCTTCCCCTAGCTTCAAAGCTTAATCGGGCCCTAGTAATCCGCAATAATTTCATAAGAGCGTTATAGACCTCGTAACTAAATATGGCTAGGGGTAATTTTATACTTCATCTTTAAAATGATTTTTTTTTTTTTTTTTTTTTTTTTTTTTTGTAAGCTTTTTTACAATAGGATAGGCTGTAAGGTACTTGGCAAAAGTAAATTTCGTATTAAATATCTATTTTAAAGGTATAGTGATGGTTTAGTAGTAAAAGCCAGTTATCTATTCGAGGAACCTAGGCCAACGAAAAAGTCTTTTGTCAGGGTCATTTTCTTTAAGGTTATAAGCCGTATTTTTACGAGCTTTGGCCAAAAAAAAAAAAAAAAACATGGAAAACGCTGAACGTCTAGGTCGACGCGAGCAACCTGGTCTCAAACTAATCACTTCCCGTTTGCCGTTTACTCATTTTCAGAACAATATGTCTGGGCCTTTGGGGGAGGGGGGGGGGCCTATATGAAAAGAAAAAAGCTCAGTTAGACTTTCACAAAATAATACATTTTTTTTTTCCTGTTGAAGTTGGTACGGAAATCAACGTTACACCAGGTATATTTAAACGACATTTTCGAAAAATCAAGTGAATAGATTACATACTGAATAAAAATGGAATTTAAAAGAAAAAAAAAAAAAAAAAGAGAGAGAGAGAGAGAGAGAGAGAATACTTTTGTACTCAAGATTTTATAGATAATGTGATATATCATTTCCCTTTCTCCACCTCATTATTAAAAAAAAAAAAAAAAAAAAAAAAATCAAATGTTTAAATGACTATAACAGATTTCCAATAAATTTTTAACTTCTGAAGGGATTGGTTTCCGAGAAAAAGAAAAAAAAAAAAAAAAAAAAAATAGTTTAAAGGTACTGTAGTAGAAATAACATAACTCTGAAATTTTGCTATAGTGTTCATTTGGCCTGTAAACTGTTTAATGCAAAAGTATTAAAATTTTACATCAAATATAAATTTTGAATGTTTGAGTTCACATTAATTGAATGCCATGGGACCATGAAACAGCAATTCAGTGAAAGAAAGAATCGAATCCATCACACTTGACAATGAATGAACAAGAAAATCGTGACATCTAAAATCTGATATCATAGAGATGACTTTTCTTAGATTTCTTGATCTTGTCCAATGAGCGATCATTAAAAAAAAAAAAAAAAAGAAAAAGAAAGAAAATAATCCGTCTTATAACGGTGTGAGTACAAGACTACGACACTGTATTATATGTTAGAGGACGCTTTTGTTCCTTTCCGCCTTATAGTATAAAAAGGCGCAGTTTATAACCGGTCATTTCAATACAATAAATGAGAAGTTAGATAACAGAACAAAGGAAATTAATCAAATGGCTCAAGAGAAGAACTCGAAACGGCACTTGGAATTTTAAAAATAATGATTAGTGGCGATGTCATAAAAATGAAATTGGGTAACATATTCGAACTTCAGATATATCGCCTGCGAGGATATAAAAATTGCGTAGGAAGGCAATAGAAACACCAGGATTGCTGTTGGCTACAATAGAATCATTAGAACTATTTGAACGGAATTTTAACCCGAGCAGTTTAAAAGTGTCACAGCATTTATAAATGAAACCGGAAAAAATTATGGAACTTTAGAAGTAGAATTTTTGAAAAACAAATAGTGATGCCGGTTTTGCCAGTCTTGGGGACTTTTTTATTCAATAGTCACCAACAATTTTGAATAGTAATACCGGTGTTGCCAGACTTGGGGACTTTTTTATTCAATAGTCACCAACAATTTTGAGTAGTGATACCGGTGTTGCCAGACTTGGGGACTTTTTTATTCAATAGTCACCAACAATTTTGAAAAGTAATGTTTAATATACATAATAGACGATTAATTTTCGAAGTGATTAAGCAACCGTTACAATCAAAATTTAGTAGTGGATAATGAATAATAAATTCCTCAAATCTGGCAACACTGAGTGATACACTGATATTAAAATTTAAGACTAAACATAGAATTAACATTATAAAATTAAAATATAATACTTCGATATATATATTATTTTATTATTATTATTATTATTATAGATTTTATGCAGTGTTTGGCAATTTCATGATCATTTAAAACTACTTTAATCATATAATTAGCAGTTATCTTGCTATGCTATTCCATTTTAGTTTGATTTGATCAGTTTATTGCAACAAAATTTTGTACACTGATGTCCCATATTATAAGGTAAGTTGTAACAGAATTTTTTTAAAGTAATCACTATTTTACAGAGCTCTTAAGAGATTATTTATTTATTTTTTATTTATTTATTTATTTATTGATAAAAGGTCGTATATAAATGAAAATAAATCCCATTTTCATATAAAACTGCACAATATGAAAATATCGCAGAAAAATTTATAACTTAAAGAAAATATTATATTTTAAAAATTAAAAAAACCCTTGCTTAAGGACTCATCCTAAGCCACTTTCATGGGGGCCTAATATGAGTAGCTAGCTAGGCCTAAGCCACTTTCACTTGCTTATATTTCACCACTTTTCTTATTGCAGTAGTTCGAAATATTTATAATGTGCGTTCCTGTTTTCATGCTATACCCGTGCCTTCCCCCCTCTCTTTTTTTTCCATTTATAATTAAGGTAATACTATAACTTCTAATCGGGTTAATTATAAGGTACCCCCTAATAATTAACCCGATCAGGTTATCGTGGCCGTGGGTCGTTGGAGACCCGAGCCAGCCATTTTTCTTTTGTCTCATCCCTTGGAATCCATACACAGAAGCAATACCTATCCATCGTGTTCATATTTTTTTCCTTAAAAATGCCATTTTTAAATTTTATTATGCAATCTGAATTTTTCAAACATCTCAATTTCTTCAAAAGTTATGAATTTTTTAGTAAATGCCTGAATTTTACGGAAATGGGTGTGTTTCTGATCAAAAATAAAATATTTGTTTAATTTTTTTTTTTTTTTTTTTTTTTTTTGTAATATTCATTGCTTGTCCTTAATGTTGAAGTATTCAAGAGTGTTCAAGAATTTTATCAGATTTTATATATACCCAAATAGTATGTCCTGCATTCGTTTATAATAGAATTATTATTATTATTATTATTTTAAGAAAGAAACAAAAGAAAAGAAAAGAAAGACAATGAGATAGTGAAAAAGGTTAAAATTTTTATATTTTAGTAAAGTTTTTTTTTTTTTTTTTTTTTTTTTTTTTTGTTGTTGTTGTTTAAGAAAAATATATAAATGAATAATAATTACTTTATTGAATTTAATAAAGAAGCATCACAAAACTGGCGTTGTAAAAATTATTGCTTACAAACTTTGCGTTGCCGCTTTGACTGCAGCACTCGTGCTTACTTTGTTCGCCCGATGAAGGGTCGTGTGTTTTTTCGACACGAAACAATTGTTGCGAGTTTATTGCATTTTATGGTGTTTATTCAAAGTTTGTAAGCAATAATTACTTTATTGCTTAATTACTAAAATGGACTATTAATTAATTACTAAATGAACATTTAAAAGTCTTTCCAAGTAAAAATTAATACATCTTTAAAACTTATTCTATTTGTATCCTTATAGTATTGTGATATCTTCCAAACTAAGCAGGAAGTGAATGGGTAAAACACCTTTCTCATCTAATCTAGGATCTAGGTGAAATCAAAATAATGTTTACAAATTAAAAAAAGTCTAGAAGATAAACAATATAATATGCATTGATAGCACCAAATTGTGACACCAACTATAAAAATAAGCTTTTATTTTCTCCGCCCAAAGTTTTTTCTTCCAATTCATGGACAACAAGGAAACAGGTAAAATGTTATCCTCTCTCAATAGTTGGAACAGGTTACCATGGAGACAAGAATAATAAATATAGACACACCCGCCCCACGCTGCGGGAATTTCAATAACCTGATATGAGTCATTCTACAACTAGATCCATTCACTTTTGCGATTTGCATGAAGCTACGTGCATACGCATTTATTGTTATATTTTATTTTTATTTTTCTCACTTCCATAAAAATGGATTTTAGTATTAACTTCGGAACTTTGAAGTTTAGTTTGATATGAAGGATATCTAGAATTTTGATTCCAAGTTTTTATTGTTTATGTTAATTCCATACCTCTCTTTTATGTACTTAACATGTCAGAAAATCAATACTTATATGTCTAGTATAAAATGAAATATATACTTCATTTTAAGAGTTGTGTTCTTTATCTAGTGATATAATTTCATTTATGAGACATTTTATTTTTTTTAATTTAAGTGAGAAGATAGTTTTAAAAAATACTAATTTCATCCCCATTCATTTACAACAATGGTATTTTCTATTTTAATTTATAAGGAAAGTTATTAGAATTTAAGCAAATAAGTATTATATAAATAAAAGTACATTATATTGACGACGTAATCACTAGAAAAGTTTTTGGTACACTTTATTATAGGGCAGAGTGGGGATGGATGGGACAATTTTTCATGTTTTTATTAATAACGTTCACCATGTATAATTCAGAGTTTTATAACACAGCTCATAAGTACACTTCAGTAATCAGTTACATATAACACATACTAACTTTAATAAAAAGTTATCATTTTTAATTAATATTTTTTTTTTTTTTTTTTTTTTACATGCATGTGCATTGTCCCATTCATCCCCACCTAATGGCGATGAATCGGGCAGGACTGGAGTTAACAAAGAAAAAAAAAAAATAGAAAGTAAATAAATTTTTTAAGTTAAATTGCTTTATGTGATTTTATTACACACTATGAAGTTACTGAAATTAACATAAACTGATGTATTAACATGAACTTCAAATTAACATCAAAAGGCAAAAGTCCTTTGGTTCGCACAATTCCTAGAGCTCTACCCTTTGGTAATTTAATCTAATAAGATCTAATTTAAAAATAAATGAATAAATAAGACACTAGATATAAATCATTATAATAGAGTACAAATTATCCAGATAAATTTTTATTTACGACTGATCGGAAAAAAAAAATAAGCATTCTATTCTGTATTACATTAATAATCACCAGGATTTATTTAATTAGTTTGATTGAAATTGTGATTTTAATCCAGTTATTATTTATTTATTTATTTTTTAAATTATTGATATTATAGATTTAAGTTGCATTGAATATTCTACCTTGTAATTTTTTTAATCATAATTATTATAAACAAAAATCAGAACAATTAATTTCAATCTATTTTTCTCTAAATCCATGTTACTTTTATAATTCCATGTTATAACTATTGAGCTACAGGTTATAAAAATATTGAAAATCTATTTACGATTTGTTTTATTTTAATTCTTGAGTACAATTTTAAAGTAGCACATAGTGGGGAACGTCCCATTCAAACTGTCCTATTCATCACCACCACCACATGATCATATAAAACCTGAAATAGGCCTAAGGAACAATTGTCAATATTCTTCTTGAATATCATAAACACAATAAAAGATTATGCCTTTTCAGCATATATGAGTTATATTAACTTTAAGCAAATAGTTAATTTTTAACTACTATCTAATAGAATCAGTAAAAACTTACTCTGGCAACAGAAAAAGACACTTTAATTTTTTTCTGCCCTTCAATAGACAGCACAATTCTGAAACTACACTTGATGAATGACCCCAGTACTGCCATATATCAGAAAAATTGTCAAGTTACTAGTGCTTGCAAAACATAAAAATTTGCTATTGTCCCATTCATCCCCACTCTCCCCTACAGAATAGTCCAAATATAATACACAAAGTTAGATTAAATTCTTTTATAAATATTAATTACACAGACTTGTAACCAGAACAGTTTTTAGAAACCAATAGCTAATACTGATAGATTTTTGGATGCTGATTTCAGGAAAAATAGTCAAAAAATTCCATGAAGTACCAGTTTAAAAAAAAAAAAAATGAAATTTTTAAAGAGATGGAGGATTTTTAAAGAGATGGATATATACCAAGGTAGATAAAACGTCAATATGATGGTGGACTATTGTTGAATGCTACACAGAGAAGTCTCCTGTACTGCCTATAATAGACTAAGTACCAAAAACAATTTTCAGGGCAAAAAGAAAAGATCTCAGTAGCAGAATCTAAAGCATCCCAGAATCTCTAAAGCATCCCAGTAGCAGAAAGTTTTGTAGCTGTCTGCAACAGGCTTTTAAAATTTCATAACCTGTCTGCAAAATTTGCGTGTAATCAGGGGTGAAAATGGCTTCTAGAGTCCTGCATCGGGTCGGGTAACCCGATTTTACCCGAACCCGACCCGACCCGCGAGTCGGGTTCGGGTCGGGTTGACAGAATTTTTCTCTTGTGGGTCGGGTTCGGGTCGGGTTGACTGATCTTTTTTTCATGCGGTTCGGGTTCGGGTCGGGTTCACTGAATTTTTTTTCTTGCGGGTCGGGTTCGGGTTCGGGTCGACTTGATAACACCTTTCAAAATATTTTTTACAATTATAAACATAAATTTATAGGCATGTTTACAACTATGTAACTAATTTAAACATTCTGCACATACTAGACATGTATCGGTTGGTTGCTTGGTTGGAGGATTTAAGGCCGATATCTCCAGATGTGTCCTAGGCCAATCGGGGGATTGCCCTCCGTCTGAGTCTTTCTAAGGGGTCCTAGCCCGTATTTACGCGTGTTTTGGAGGAAAATTCCGAACGGCTAGATCGATGAGCGCGACCTGGGATCGAACCCGACACCTCCCATTTACCAGCTTCGAGCGCAGAACCGCTCGGCCGCTGGTGGGCAGACATGTACCGGAGCTAACTATTCGTATCCGCGGATATCCGCCGGAAATATAGTTCCGTATTTGTATCTGGATCTGTTACATTTTCTTCAACGGAACTAATATGTATCTTTTGTAGAAATTGTATGAAAATTAGAAAAGTATTGAAAATCTTTCTCGACTTAAAATTAAAGAAATACAAATACAGTATAACCTCGCATTTGCATTCTGGAAATTGAAAAGATTTCGCAGTTTAAAAGATTTTTTTTTTTTTTTTTTTTTTTTTTTTTAAACTTTCTTCTATATTTAGTTAAAGAAAGTATTAGATTCTATCAACTTTTGGCGTCAACCGCTCAACGGGTGGCACTGCTATACAGCGATTTCTGCAACTTCAGGGGAGGGTATATCTCAGGTTCTGTTGCGTATAATCCAACAAAACATGATATGTGAGAAGACCAATATGAGATATTATGCTGATTCAATTTGAATGCCTATCAGCCAACAGGTGGCGCTGCTACACAGCGATTTCTGCAATTTAAGGAAAGGCTATATCTCAAGAACTACTGCACATAATTTCATATAAATTTGTATGTAGGTGCCATTTAATATATATTAGCGCCTTCAACTTTTGGTGTAAACCGCTCAACAGGTAGCGCTGATACCCAGCGATTTCTACAATCACAAGGAAAGCTATATCTCATGTTCTATTGTGTATCATCAAACAAAACTTAATATGTGAGAAGGCGAGATTATGAGACATTATGCTGACTCAGTTTGAATGCTTGTCGACCAATAGGTGGCGTTGTTATACTGCAAATTTCATCGATAACAGGATGGCAATATCTCAACTTCTATGCCATATAATTGTACGAACCATGATATGTGAAATAAAAATTATAAAAACGCATTGTTTAAGAAGTTATTTATAGACGATAAAACTGTCTCTCTTTGGATATTTAGTGTTAGATTTCCCTAAGATGAAAATTATTTGCATTCATCACGTTAAACTTTTTAATAATAGTTTTAATAAATTATTCGCACTTAGTGAATTTGACAGAAAAATGTCGAAGAATGTCTTGTGGTGACCACAACATACTAGTTTTTTTTATAATTTACCAACTGTGTGACAATGAAAATTTACTTTATTTTATATCATGTTATATCATTTTTACCTTGTTTTGCATAAATTTTAGATGAATAAGTAATGTTGATTTATTTTTCGGGTTTCGGGTCGGGTTCGGGTCGCAAAAAATTCTCTGTTGCGGGTTCGGGTCGGTTTTCGGGTTGATAAAATTTTTTTGGTCGGGTTTCGGGTTGATGAAATTTTTTTTGTCGGGTTCGAGTTGATTTAAAATTCATCTGTCGGGTTCGGGTCGGGTTTTACCCGACCCGCGCAGGACTCTAGCTTACACTCAAAAAGTCTGAAAGCTGATTGGGGGGGGGGGCTTAACATAAGTGGTGATCTCGTGAAACAATACACGAATACAATTTTACCACAGAACAATATAGTGTGTATTCATTCAGTTCATCTCATTCAATTCAATATGTTATAGCAATGTTTGACACAACACAATATAAATAATTATAAATAATAAAAGTATTAGTTTTAGTTTTGATACAAAAAAATTTTTTAAGTGAATTATTATTCGAAAGTTGCAGACAAATTTTTTTATCAGTGCAGACAAAAACTGTCCGCAAGCCGTTTTTCTGTGTCCGAGACTATGTCGCGGTGTTTCTGCCACTGGGGATAGCATTAACTATATTTGAATTCAGAATGTATTAAAGAATGGTAAACTAGCTGTTCTAATTAATATAATTTCCGATTAATAGAAAATGAATATATATTTAGTAAAGCATTTCCAATTATTTGATATATTAATTAATCTGTAAATAAAACACTTAAAATATTTTGAAAAGACTTTATCCCCCCTAAGAATATGTACAATAGGGTGTCTTGTCCATACATTTATCCCCATTTTGTGAAAAATCTTTATGTGATTGAGAATAATGTATGCCATATTTAAAATTAGCGCACCAAATAATATAGAAATCAGTCAATACTGTGCAAACGCTTCTTCATGGCTCAAGTTATGCATGCCTATGTTATTAATAATGTAATTATTAAAATTTTAAAAACAAAAGCATCGTTAAACGATTTTATTTATCGATCGTTAAAATATTTATTATTATTATTATTATTATTAACTTTAGCATTAATTCGCATTATTCCCCCTGATGTTTATTACCTTTGATTAATGAGTTAGTTAGGTTAGTTTAAAATTAGAACGCATTTGTATCACTTGACATCATCTCTTTTTTGACCCAAATAGTTAGCTGCTCACAAAGTAATCAATTGATTTGTTTTGTTTTTATATCTCTATTGAATCAAATTTCCATTCTAATTCATGTATTTACAAAGCTTCTGCATTATTGCAATCAAAACAAATGGATAAAATTTCAAATATTGTATAACAAGTTTAGGAATTGGGGTGTCTACTTAACAATACTTTTCACACTTTAACTATTTAATTTTAGGTTCTTTTTACTTTCCGAACACTATAGTGAGGAAAGTATTGTAATCATGTCAAAAATCCGAATATCAGATTTTGATGTTTCTATACGTTTCGAGGTCCCCTGAGTCCGTTTCCACTATTTTTGAGATGATGTATGTATGTGTGTGTGTATGTGTGTATGTATGTGTGTATGTCTGTGAGTGAACACGCTAGCGTCTAAACGCTTTGTTCAAATAAGCTGAAAGTTGGTACGTATATTGTAAGTCACCATAGTACGAACCCTATAGATTTTGGTGAATCTAGCACTTATAGTTTTTTACAGGGACACAAAGAAAAATTCTTTATCATTATGGCCTATGGGACCAAAATCTTAAAAGTGCGATAGCATCTAAACGCCTTATTCAATTGAGCAAAAACTTTATGCCCATATTATAGGTCACAGATACTCAATCTGTATAGATTTTGGAGAATCTAGCACTCATAGTTTTTTTTACAGGAGCACAAAGAAAAATTCTTTATCATTAAGGCCTATGGGGCCAAATTTTTAAAAGTGTGATAGCGTCTAAACGCCTTATTAATCTGAGCAAAAAAATTGTACACATGTTATAGGTCGCATTTGCACCAACTGTATAGATTTTGGTGAATGTAGCACTTAGAGTTTTTTTACAGGGACACAAAGAAAAATTCTTTATCATTATGGCCTATGAGACCAAATTTTTAAAAGTGCGATAGCATCTAAACGCCTTATTCAATTGAGCTGAAAATTTGTATGATTATTATAAATCACTGTTGCACTAACTCTAAGCATTTTGGTGAATCTAGCATTTATAGATTTTTACAGGGATATAACGAAAAATTCTTTATCCTTATGATCTAAGGGCTCAAAGTTCAGTAGCGTTAAATAAAACCTCGTGTGATATACGGAGAAAAAAACACTCTATTATGGTTTTCTCTCTTATGTTTGTTTAGAAATTCCTCTTTCTTTATTTTATCTACAAAACTGTTAGTTACTCAATGTTCGGAAAGTCGAGTGGAGTCACTCCAGATTTTTTATTGATAAAATATCAAATGAGCTTTGATTTTTCAGAAATTTTTACCAGCAATTTCTGAAATGCATAGAAGCGGTATTTATTTTATGAAATTCGTTTCCGTTTAAGTTTTCATAATACCATATGAATACTTGTTACTTTTCGTTCCGAACATACTGTGCAAGCAAAGTATTGCAATCCCGATTTGTGAAATAGATTTTGTATCTCACATAGCTCAAAAACGAATGGCCCGTAGAATATAGCAAATTTGTATTTGTGACTGTCATGATGACTAGATTCACACCTCCATCTTTGATTTTTTTTTTTTTTTTTTGCCCCTTCTTCTTCTTCTTTTGCTCTGCTAAAAGCATAGATATAGTAATATATATAGATCTACCATACCCATCAGGGGTCGATCCAGGCAAAATTTGGGTCCCTTCACAAAATTCCCCATAGTAAAAAGGGACCCTTCACAAAATTCAAATTCATAAAAAGGGACCCTTCACAAAATTCAAATCCATAAAAAGGGACCCTTCACAAAATTCAAATCCATGAAAAGGGACCCATCACAAAATTCAAATTCATAAAAAGGGACCCTTCACAAAATTCAAATCCATGAAAAGGGACCCATCACAAAATTCAAATTCATAAAATGAGTCCCTTCACAAGATTTTTTTTTATAAAAATGATCCTTTTATTAAATGTTTTCAGTATTATTTTTAATTAATGCCTTAATTTGGCTCAACGAAACTATTAACTTGATATTAAACATTACATAAAGTGATTGTAAAAACGAAAAATTTTACACAATATTTTACTTTTTCACAAAAATATTTTATATTTCACAAAAATAAATAAAAATTTCACAAAAATATTTTGTTTTTCACAAAAAAGGGACCCAAAAATTAAAACCTGGATCGACCCCTGCCCATGTTATCGAGCAAAAAATTTCGATGCTGAAAAAAAGTTCTAAAAGCAGCCATTAGAGAGTATTGAAAAAAAGAATAAAAATAAAAATGAATTTGAACTGTATCTGGAGTTTATCATTCACCTTTAGTAGATAAATTATTCATAAATTTAATTTACTAAATTATCCGTGTGTATTCCTATGTGTGATATACTCGGGGAAAGGCAGCCATTAGAGTGACTTTTCCCGAAAAAAAAGGCCTCACTTCTTCCCTCTCGCTGATCAATCTATGTCTTATTACTATATCTATGGCTAAAAGTCGTCTGATCAGTTACAAAGGAAATTAGTTTCCCTGTAGCAATATGTTTACAAAGGGGAAAAACGTTTTACAGGATTCACCATTTTTTCTCCCCTTTTTTTAACGAAACATTGTCGCTAACTTTTTCTAAGGATTTTGCGTAAAATTATGTATTTTGTTTCGTTTAATTTAATTTATAATTTAATCACTTTTACAGTTGAATATTTCGTACATTTATATTTTATTAAATGTTATTTTGATTATTTGTTTTAACAATTTATTTTCTAATTTTGCTACATCTAAGCTTTTATTCATGTTTGTTATTTGTGTTTAACGATAAAAATTTGTTTAAAATAATAATTAAAACTTGACAATGCCGAAAGCATTGATTATTCAAACATATTTGTCGTGGCTGTATGTTCGCGTTACTCATTATATTATTTAGTATATGTAACAAGAACCGATTTTAATCTTAAAAAAAAAAAATAATAATAATTGTTCTAAAATGTGCAACTACAGTAGAACCTCGATTATACGAAGTAATTGGGACCGAACATACTTCGGATAATCGAAATTTTCGGATAATCGAGAATTCATCAATAATCATCTAAAATATTTATCTGCACTCGTAGTTTGGAAAGGACGGCTTGCATACAAAAGGAATGTGGGGGGGGGGGGGGGAATTAAAATTAAAAATGCATGTTTGTTAAGAGAAAATCTGGTTGATAGTAGAAAGTGAAAAAAACAATGAAGAAGAAACCGACTTCGATTAACGGAGAGTTTCGGATAATCGAGGTTCTACTGTATATATATATATATATATATATATATACATCTTAATAAAATATTAATGACATTCAATAATATCTAACTGATTATTTCTTTAATTAGAATAAAAATTTTATAGTTATCATCCTCATATGGTCATGGAATTATCATCCTCGTAATCATTACTGGTATTGTTGTTCACTTAAAAAATAATAATAATAATAATAATAATAATAATAATGGAAACTAATAATTAAACTAATAAACTTTTTTTTTTTTTTTTTAAGTAATTCATATATAGTAATAAAACGTTTCACAGGTGAATACTGGAAATTTATAAAAATCGAAATAAATAAGACGTTATAAAAAATATTTTTAATTACTTTTTTCTTTAGTATCTATAATAATAAAAGAAGATGTTTGTCTGTCTGTCTGTCTGTCTGTCTGTCTGTCTGTGCATCTATACGTTTCGCCCCTACTGAACGCAGAAGTATAAAATTTGACATACGGGTGCTCAGAAGCCTTCCCGTGTTGATAGTCAAAACAGAATTTAAAAATTTTAATTAGTTGCGGAGATATTAATTAAAATGTAGACCCATGTCTTAATCAAAAAGCGATCTCAATGACTCAGAATTCACCGCTATTGCATAAAAATAGATATTTTTACGGAGTTAAAAGCAGAAAAAATGGAAAATAAATTAGAAATATTAGTCCGATCGTTACGAATTTGGTACCAAATGAAAGGGGATTTTTTTTCGAATCTAAGAGTGCAAGCGGCTTATCGATACATCAATTAGATTTTTTAAAATTAACTAAACTATGAAATTTAGTTGGAAACAGGCAGACGATTTTCTAAGCGGTCTCGATCGGAAACAAAACACATACGAGACAACTGTCTGTGATGAAATCGGAAATGGTTCTAATAATCAATTAAGATATCATGTGTTTTATACTGGGGGGAAAAATTGCAATTTTCAATTTTTTTCAAATTTTCATTTACGTTACATTTGAATTAATATTCGGCCAAGACAGCATATTATAAAGCTACTGTTCAATTTTCATGAAAATATATGAATAATTAAAAAAATGACATATTTATTGGGAAAAGATTGTCTTCTTTTATATTTTGCAGTATTTGCAGCCGTCGAAATTTCGTAGTATGTAGTTTTAATGCCCGATAATTCGATTGTGAATGTTTTTGAAAGAGTACGATTATTAGGGAGGGCTTGAGGGAGAGGGAAAAAAGGCAAAAAAAAAAATAAAAAAGAGTTACAGCGTTTGAAATTGATTGGCATATTAAGATTTTAAGGCAAGGTATTTGGTTTTCTTTTTTATCTCAGCTTCTAATTAAAATAATTTCATAAGTAATACATCATGTGAAAGCTTTGTTGATTTGGAATTGAACAGTAGATTACAGAAATTTCTACCACCAGATGGCGCTGAAATATTTTAAAATTTCAATATTTCAAATTCTAATTATGATTATATTATTTTTAATACATCATTCGAAAGATATTTTAAAGTTCTTTTATATTATCGAAAGTATTATTCGAGATTTTGCCCGATTTACACGTTTTAAGGTTTCCTGTTTAGGTTTTCTTTTGTATCTCAGCTACTAATTAAAATATTTTCACAAGTAATACATCATTTGAAAGGTTTGTTGATTTAGAATTGAACAGTAGATTACTGAAATTTCTACCGCCAGATGGTGATGTAATACTTTAAAATTTCAACATTTTAAATTCTAACGAGCGAGGAAGGTGTTGTATGTACTAAAACGGGGAGAGGCGCCGCAGGCGCCCCCGAGCGGGACTTTGCTAAAGTCAGAAATTTGAAAGATCATAACATGGTGAGCGAACAGGCTGTTTCAGATATTAAAAGTGGCAGAGGGCGCCGCAGGCTACCGAGCGGGAATTTACTGCGATTAAACTTTTCAATAAAGATATTCTTACTATATGTCAATAAGCTGTTGTAAGATCTGAAACGGGAAAAAGGCGCCGCAGGCGCCACCGAGTGGGAGTTTCATAAAGTCGGATTTTTCAAGGATCGCGAACCAGCTGGTCGCCGAAGGCGGCTAGTTCAAAATAAAAATTTCCTTCCTAAATACATTTCTTAAAAGAAAAATAAAATAAATATCTCAATTTAAAACACTTTTTTATATACAATGTCGAAAATATACCTTGCAGAATAGATGTAAAATATTTTTGAAAAAAAAAAAATAAGTAGTAACAGTTATATGTATATATATATATATATTCCAATTAATGAATATATGCAATTTAAGATGGGAAAATGATTTTTTTTAAAGTGCATCAAAAAATCCCAAAATTTTAACCTACTATACCAATTCAACAAAAAACATTTAAAAAAAAAAGACAGGGGGGGGGGGGTAAAAGTAGAGAAAAGGAGTTCATAGTAAAAAAATCTCTAAAATCGATTGAAAAATAGAAATTTTAAACAAAAATAATATTTAATTAAATTCAAATCCAACCTTGCGTTGACATTTTGTAATTTGCGAGCAAGTTTTCTTTTAACTGGAAATTACAGATTTCACAGAAAAATAATATTTAATTAAATTCAAAGTCAACCGTTGACATTTTATAATTTCCAACTGAAAATTACAGATTTTATCAAAAAATAATATTTAATTAAAGTTTTATATGCATACATATATATAGGTAGGTTTGCACTTCTTGAAAAGAAAAATGTATAGATGAAGTGAAATAATCTCAGTTGCTGTTTATCTGGAACTTATAGCAAGAAATGTTTACAAAAGATAATAAAATCAAAAACATAAATAATAATGAACTAAAAGTTAGTGACGAAACTTTAGGATTAATTTAACCATTAAATTAATAAGTAACAGCATCTATTTGCAGTAACAAATCTATTTGCAAATAATTAAATATCCAAATTTATTAGACATGCGTACTCAAAGAGGACCTTATTCTTTAAGCAATTTTTTTCCGAATATAATAATTTCTCACACAGACCTAGCATACAATCAATTTAGTATACAATTTAGTATACACTCTCAAAGCAGGTCCTCACTACTGCACCCTAATTAAGTATGCAACATTTTATTCGACTATCAATAAAGAACTAATCCTTGCATAGTTATTACAATTAAATTTAGTATACTATAATATTATTCAATATATATATATATATATTCTATGAAGAATTAATTTATTATTTTAATTAATTTCTCATTCAATAGGGTTTTGCTGCTTCGATCGGGGCTGAAACAATAAAAATTGCTATAATTAGCTATATTGTTTTACGAAATCGATGTAGCTTTCACTGCTTTATGAAGTACAGTCCCCTGAAGAGTTTATATTTCAAATTTTAAGCATTTTTATCCAATTATTATTTCTGTGGTCCTTTATTTACTTTCTCCGTCATTAAGTTTAATGGTCTTTTTATTATTATTATTATTATTATTCATGTCGGCGTAAGTAATTCAAATTGTTTTTGTCTCTTATTGGTTCTTAATCTGTATCGCAACATTTTTGTGTAAGTCTTACCTATATGTTACAATCAGTTCTATTTTTGTTGTGTTGGTATTGTTTTGTATCTATTAATTGCTAAATATTAAGGTTAAATTTTATTACGATAACTATCATTTATATATGTATATGTATATATATATATTCAATATATATATAATTAAATAAATAATTATTCATTGTTCCTTTTCTTGCTAAGTGACTCTTGTAAATAAATTTCATTAGAAATATAATAATTAATTACTAGTTTTCTATTATGTTATCTATTATTAATTTATGAATGTAATCAACGCTAATAAATGAAATTCGGAATCAAGTATTCAACCATTGCATTATTATTCCACAATAAAATAAATTTTATATACTAAAATATACTCATATATTTTATATCTAATATTTAATACAGAATAATAATATTATTGAACATTTATATAAATGTATGTCTGAAATAAATAATTAATCATTGTTCTTTTTCTTACTAAGTGACTCTTGTAAATAAATTTTATTTGAAAAATAATAATCAATTAACTACTAGTTTTCTAATAATTCATGTATATAATCAACGCTAACAAGTAAAGTTCGGAAACAAATATCGGTACACAATTATATTTTTTATACGCTTTTTCACGAACAATACTAAGAAGTAAATTTCGAGGAAAAACCACAATAAATATTTTTTTTTTTTTTCGGTATGTATACCTTCTTTTTTATATATATATAAACAATACTAACAAAGAAAATTAAAGAACAAATATTCATTAAACTATCTTTTTTTCCTTTTCTTTCTTTGACAGCTTCTTTTGTAAATTATGACTGCTAAAACAACTAAGCAATTATTGCTCATAATTTTCTTGAACGAGCAGAGCAGGTAAATAGTCGCAAATATCCTTATTATTTTCCAATATTTATGCAATATTGTCATGCACAAGGATAGACTTCTTGTGGGTTTGTTATTCGAGGAAAGGTTCATTTCTTTCGAAATAAAGATTATTTCGATACAATTATTCATTATTATACTTCAGTTCAATAGGCTAATAGTTTTATTGAACATCCAGTATAGAATTGTTCATCATAGCATTGGTATTCAGTATCCCACTCATGCTTGGAAAAAAAAAAAAAAAAAAAAAAAAAAAAAAGGTTTAAGAAAACATGCCCAGCGAGTTTTTCGGATTTTATACGGGATTTTTAGGTTTTACAAAGATATTTGGACTTTATCTGGGTTTTGAGGAACATTTCCTTTATTTATTTATTTGTTGTAACATGAAGCACATTATTATTGTTGTTGTTGCTGTCGTATACCACTCGGAAATTCCGAGCCCCGGTAGTGGAACTATCCGGATTTAAGGCAAGAGGGATGCGCCTTCCGTTATTAGGAGCGCCGCATAGGGAGGAAGAACGACTTTTAGCTCCAGAAGCTGGTGAAAGCATTATTAATAAGACGATTTAAAAAATCAAATATTGACCATCCATTAAAATCAAAATTTAAAAAATTAGATTTTAAAATTTCTAAATCTTTTTATAATTAAGTTAAAAAAATAAATAAATAAATTGCTTTAAAAATTCTAAAATTCTAGTTATCTGCACTTATTAAAAAAAAAGAAAAAAGAAGAAAAAAGAAAAAGAAAGAAAGAAACTGGACTTAAATAATTATTCAGCGTTACTTTGTTAATTTTTTTGCAATCAATAATTTTGCATCTAATGTTTTGAATGCATTTCTCTATTAACCCTAGATAACTAAACTGAAATCAGTGTTACTCTATAACTAATCATTCGACTCATAGACTACGAATTAAAAACGAGTATATTTTTATACTCCCTTTATTTATTTTAGACAAATTAGCGCGTAACTTGAAAAAAGTATTATGACATTTGAATTTAAAAAATAGAAAAGTGGTAAAAATTATCATTTGCACTCTTGGCAGAAGTAAAAAGTGCGCTCTTCATAAATAGCCTTGATGCAGTAGTTGCATACGTATTTTGTCATTCTGCGTTTCTTAGATGGACAGAAAGTACAAATTCTGCATTTGTTCGCAGCGCTTTTAGTCGTGTATTCTGTGGGATTATTAATATTCAAAATATTTTCAATATTTATTTTGATGATCATTAAACATTCGACTGTTAGACGACAATTTCAGCAAATCTCGAAAAGTAATAAGTGTACAGCCGTGGCTACACCTTCGGATAACTAGTATTTTACTAGTTATGAAGGTACTGTGAGTGAGGTGGTGTGAGCGCCAGTGGCGGATTTAAGGGGGGGGGGCTACCCCCCCCCCCCAAAAAAAAAAAAAAAAAAAAAAAAAAAAAAAAAAACACTGACATTCACAATTGAATATTGCAATTGTAAATTTTTTTAATGGTCTAGAATAACACTTTGAAAAATCTTAGCCCCCCCCCCCCAAAAAAAAAAAGTTAAGTTCTGGATCCGCCACTGGTGAACGCAACGGGAACATCTCGAGTTCGCAAAACTGGCAGGGTTCGGTACTGTCCTACCGCCACGAGAAAAACCCTGAGAGGAGTTGCTTCTTCAGGTCAGATCATTCCAAAAGGGAGAGGTGGGGCAACCATGCGATAGGTCATGTATATAAAAATATAATCATTATCATAAAAACCCAAATTGATCAACGAATAGTTCTCAGACTATAAAATAACCATCTGACAATAACGAAGGCATAAAGCAAAATACTACTGCATATCACAAGTAATTTTTTTTTTTTTAATTATCACGTTTAATATTCTCTTTACTTTCTTCCTTTATATTTCACGCCAAATGAATGACAAAGATAGAGACAGAAATGAAGTGGACACACCAGTGGCGGATCCAGAACTTGACTTTTTGGGGGGGGGGGGGGCTGAGATTTTTCAAAATGTTATTCTAGACAAATAAAAAAATTAGAATTGCAATATTCAATTGGGAATGTCAGTGTTTTGGTGGGGGGGGGGCTTCAGCCCCCTAGCCCCCCCCCCCCTTAATTCCGCCACTGGGACACACCCGTTTCTATAGTGACCATTTCTACCCTCAGAGACTTTCTCGTGACGGTCTATCAGTAGTCTATTAGACGAATGTTTAGTTTTCTAGGGTTAATTAAAATTTTGCATTACTCTATTAATTAACAGTATTCCACTGTTGAAGTTTTCAGATTTTTTCCTTTTGAATTTGATATTTGTTTAGTTATATTTTACATTCCTTGAGTCAAACTTTTTTTTTTTTTTTTTTTATTAACAAAAACTTTGTTTTTTCTTGCTTTTGTTTGTACGTGTTCCTCGTGTTTCAATGAGATAATCATAAGATAATTTTCCTGTTTTTTTTTTATTATTATTATTTATTTGTTTTCAAATTTTTCTACTACAGAGCGATTTCAGCACCTCCAATATTTTTGTAAGTTCTTTGTTCATGTTATAATAATGTAAATTATATTTGTTTTATCTTTGTATGTTAAATTAGAAAAAGTGCAATTTTAAATAAGGATAATAAAAATGAAAAGAAAACCACTTTTTTTAACGGGGAGGGGGGGGGAGGGGGGGGGGAGTTCGGGCGAAATCAAGCCAACTCTGATCATAGTTGTACTCAATATAATGTTTAATTGAATAGTTATGTAAACAATTTTCCAATGGCCATTGTTCTTTTTCTTGCAAACTGGCCTTAGCAAATAAATTTCATTAAAAGAAATAATAAACTATTAGTCTTCTAACAAAATTATTTAGTAAGTTGCGGTAATAAACGAAATTCTGAAACAAACCTCAATAAATGATTATTATTATTTTTTTTTTTTTTTTTTTCTAATATAGTTTTTTTCATGAACAATGCTAACAAACAAAAATTAAGAAACAAATATTCATTATACAGCTTTTTTTTTTCTTTGACAGCTTCTTTTATAAATAATGAGGGCAAAAACAACTAAGCAATAATTGTTTATATATTTATTGAACAAAGCACGGCAAGTAAATAGTCACAAATGTCATTATTATTTTCCAATGTTTTTGCAATATTGTCATGCACGAGGGAAGATTACTTGTAGGGTTGCACGTCGAGGGAAGGTCCATTTCTTTCGAATTAAAGATTATCCTAAAGAAATACTGTCAAAGACAGATATAGAGTGAATGTAGAAAAAAAAAAAAAAAAAAAAAAAAAATCTGTCAGCAATCTGCAAAAGTGATTGGAAACTTTTATGGTTTCACTGAGGGGATTATCAAAGGGGGGCTCGAAAGATGTTTATGGTTTGGAATAAACTGAAGGTTTTACATTACATCCTCTTTTATAAACGTTACTGCCAAAACATTAGTGACATTTTCCTGTGAAGATTCAATAAGTTTTGGCATTTGTATGTATCGTGATAACGGTCACAGAGAATCATCCGATTGACTTGCGCAATGCTACTTGAAATTTGGTTGAAATATTTATAAGTTACAAGTTTTATAATCGGCTGTGTAGTGTTTATTGCTCGTATACAGGGACACACAAAATTGTTTAGACACATTGCTGCCTATGGGTGATATTCCTTTTACATGCATTTTAACACCTGCACTTTGCATGTAATGTAATGATATTAATATATATTATTATTATACATATATACTGAGTTTCTATAAAAAACAGTGTGCATAAAATAAATAATTAACCTACAAAGCTACGCAAAAAAAAAAAAAAAAAACTGGCAACGTTATGTTTTATGGGTTGCAACTTTTGAATGCGTATTTTCGGTAATTTTATATTGATATCGGATAAAGAAAAATAATATTCAGTGGAGGATTGAATCAATGGATAGTTGAGAGAGAGCACTAGCACGATAAAAAATATGTCTCATTATAAAATGAGTCAACCTTATTATATAAGTTTAGGGGCTGTCCATAAATGATGTCACGCTTTTTTTTCAGAATTTTGGACCCCCTCCCCCCCCCCCTCTTTGTCACAAAGTGTCTGGTTTCAACATACCCCCCCTCCCCCTTTGTCACATGTCACGGAACATGACATACATCAATAATTACTTGAAATTCAGAAACAAAATATTAGACTAGAGATCATATTGAAATTTTATTTTTAAATGTTGACTATGGATCTTAATGACATCTGTAAATATAACCATAAGGACTTGTATCTTTTGTTGGACATTTCAAGAGTGTGAGAAAGGAAGGTTTTCTTCTAAGTAAAGATTTTCTATTGCTATCATATACTAAAAACCTACTCTGAATGTTTTTTCTGAAAGAAAATAATGTAAATGGGGAGGGGTGAATCACAGGGTAAAGTTACTTTTACCCGAATTAAAAAAATATCTTTAATCTTTGATAATTTTAAAATAACTTCAAAATTTCAGCTGCTGAATATAAATGTTTGTATTTTAACTGAAATATGTGATGTCCACACTTTTTGTTACCCCCTCCCCTCCCTTGTCACAAACTGTCACAATTTCACGAACCCCCCCCCCCCCCCTCCAAGCGTGACATCATTTATGGACAGTCCCTTATAATATTCGATAAAAAAATGAACTGTTTGTTGAATAATGTGTAATTCAAATGTAACGTTGTAGATCATGTAGATCCACTCATGTAGATCTACTAATTTAAAACTGGCGGTTTGTTTCCAAAGGCCACTGTGATGACGTATTTAAATGAGAAAGTATAACAATTCAAATCAACATTATAAGGTACAGAGAGTGCTCACTCAATTTTAAAAAGATTATAAAATTCCCTAAATTTTTTTTTCTCTCCTCATATGAGTAACCTTTTTTTTGAGCGAAACGACTGTTTGATGTTTTATAAAATCTTACTGTCATTTACGATTAAAACACAGAGAGAAACTGATGCTTTCGCGACTATTATGCTGTAGATTATTATGTTTATTATCTGTTATTGTTTTTTTTCCCACATTGTTCATCAAGAGAGGATATTTATACCCCCCCCCCCCCACACACACACAAAATAAATAATAAATAAATAGTAATAAAAATCTTATTTTCTAATATGTTTAGCCAGATGTTATATAACCTTTTCTTAAACTAGCATATTACATCTAGATTTCTCAGATAAAAGAGATTTGTTTTAAAATAATAAGGTTGATTTTACATATCTACTTCGCAATGAAAATATTCCAGAATTCATTCAATATTTTGGGACACCACGTTTTAATCATTTAATATTAATTGCGATAAAACCAAACATTCAACATTTTATTTATTTTGAATGCAACAAGTTTTCAATATTTTTCCCTTGTTTTATTTTTTATTTTTTATATATTTTTTTAACATTTTTGTTCCTCCCTTTTTTCATTAGATAGCAGTATTACTCTGAAACTTATCATGTGATTTTTCAGAGGAAACCATACGCGGCATAAATTTCTTAGTAAGCAAGAGTACGTTTTGCTCCTTGGATGATTCTCCTAGTTCTTTTCTTCTAAAGAAAGGCCGTGCGATTATTTTGACCTGAAACAACTGTTGTGCGTTTTTGCAAATTATAATGTTTACTTATTTATTAATTAAATAAATTATTATTTGAATTTAATTAGGTTAACGCAAAGATGTTTCTTAAAAAAAAAAAAAAAAAAAAAAAACTTTTACATAATTGTGATTAGCTATGTCTTCATGTATAGTAACCTTTTTTGAAAATAGTTTAGCAATTTTTAAAAGAAAACATATAGCGAACGTTAAAGACTTAGGAGCTTGTTTTATACATTTCCAGTGTAGAGTACGTGAGGTACCGGGTTCGATCCAATGTCGTGTTCGTCGGCTAGAAGTTCGGAGTTTTCCGTGGTTTTCTCTAAAACTTGCGTAAATACGGGTTAGGACCCCTTAGAAAGACCTCCAAGGAGGGCACTCCCTCTCAAGCCTAGGACCCTAGATCAGTCAATCGGCCTTAATCCCCACAACCAACCAATGTATAGTATTCGACAGTAAGTAATCGACGATCTGCACTTTTTTTCTCATTTTTTTCATTCATTCTATGCACTTTTCCATGGCATATTTTTACCTTATTATGCCTGATTTATTTTATCTTATCTAAGTCCTCATGCATGATTTGTCACGATGTCATGTTAATAAAGATACTCTGGGTAATTTTAAACTTTTGCAAAAAATATTTCCTATTGTTTAATCCTTCTTTCACCTTTAAAATAACCACAAATTTTATTTTATTTTTTTATAATCCTATAAAATTTCTATAATACGCTAAAATTACGTGTACATTTTCTCGCATTATTCTATATGTATACTAAAAAAAAAAAAAAGGGACTGTATGTTGGCAAATAGTAGCATGCAGACGGCAGTTTAAAAAAATTAATGGAGGACTGGTGCTGAAAAGTAATAAATAATACAAATACTACAGATTGCAAAATACCATAGATTGCAAAATACCACAGATTGCAAAATACCCGAAACACCAACGAAGGATCGTGATATTATTTCAAACTGAAACAATTATTGCAAGTATTTTGCAAACTATGGTGTTTACACACAGTTTTTATTATTATTATTACTATTAATTAATAGTATGCATATCTACGAAAATCGACAGTATGAACAAAATTTATGTACTTTGAAGCCTGGTCTTTTTTAAAATTTTTAATTAGGTATTTTAAAATTAATTAAAAATGTAATTTTCCAAGGTTATTTTTTAGGATTTCCATAGATGACAGAGATCTTTTACCTGGATTGCAGTAATTCTCGGGAGCCAAATAATAATAATTGGGGTTACATTTTATGGCTCCGTAACCGTAACCTTTGAAATCTTATTGTACAGAGGCTGTTCGCACATTTTTTAAACGATTTTGATGGAGTGTACTGAAGCAATTTCTCTCATATTTCGTGTTTTATTTGTTCAGTTTGATAGCCCTTGTTCTTAACTAACATTCTACATCATAATTTCTATGATAATAATGCTTTTTATAATATCGGAAGAGGTATATTTTTCTACTCCTCTTGAACGGCTTTCCAGAGTCCACAAAGCGTTGTAGGTCGGTGTTTGGATAATGTTGATTTTAAGAGTCGAAAAACAACAAAAATCCAACTGTGATACATCAGAAGATTTAGCAGGAATGTCAGTGAAGGGTATGGTTTTAATTCCCGTTTTTTGTTCCATTTTTTTCTAGAAAAGCAATTGCGGATTGCGATGTGTGGCTGCTTGTTTTGTCTTGATACAGTTCAACGGATTGATAGCATTGTGGATAAAGATCTGGATTTTCATTTTTAAAAATTGGAATTAAAATATGTTCTTGAGAGTATTTAGAGTTGATTTTGACATTTTTGTCACATTTTTTTGCTTTTATCTTGCGCTTGTATGAAAAAACCAGTGGCAATCATAAATCCTTTAGAAAAACTCTCTTTTGATGCTTTGAGCCATGTAGCAATTTTTTTTTCTCCACTTTTGTGATAATAATTTGACCTTTTTTTATTGCAACCACTTAAATAGACCCAATATTCGTCTGTTGTTGCAACATTTTTCCATTTTTCTCCTGATAAATGCTTTTCATAACGATTTCACTAAAAACTATCTTTGGAAAGAGCGGAAACCTATCCTTCCATCCACTGCCACACTGGAAAAAACCTGGTTAAAACCGTCCCGGACAAAATACCGTTTTGTCCACTTTTGTCCACTATTAATTATTTGCGAGTACTAAATTAAAAATTACCTTTATTCTTTCCATATATATATAAAACAATTCTTTATCATTATGTGTATGTGAGAGCTCGTGAAATACGGTCACCTGGTTGCCATTGGCGAACAATA
Organism: Salticus scenicus; assembly: GCA_963930645.1. NCBI lineage: Eukaryota > Metazoa > Arthropoda > Arachnida > Araneae > Salticidae > Salticus > Salticus scenicus. Next base: position 131,074,566 of record OZ005661.1, read on the forward strand.
TTTTTTTAAACTAGTAATAATGTTTTCAACTTTAAGGAAACTTTTTTTTTTTTTTTAAATATATATTTTGGTGAAAGATTTGGTCCCAAAATTGAGCTCCAATTCTACTTTCGCTGTTTTGATTCCTGCTTCTCTCACCACTTTTTGAGACACTGTGTTGAATTAGGGAATTTACACATCTCCGTGCATGTTTCACAACTCAGTGTTAAATTATTGCACCGTTTTAGGGAATTGGTTTGCACTGCTCCTGTCTGCGCATGCTATTGACCTGGTGCTGAATTGTTGTATCTGTGTAATGATGAATCATTGACGATGGTGTATTGATTGAGTGAAAATAATAAAACCAGTTTCATGATGTTAAATTTAAACAGGTGTTTCCTGGTGTAAAAAAAAAAAAAAAAAAAAAATCATTCAAGCCCAATAAATAATTTGGTTTTTAGTTGGTATAATAATTGGTATATAGAATCTTAATTTCTATATTCAAGTAAATTTTGAAATGGAACAAAAAGAAAAAGAAAATGTTGGAGAACATTTGTTTATGGACTACCAGAATTTTTTGTTGGCGACCATATTTTTTAATAAATTCCTGAACCCTGTGTATGTGAATAAAATCAATTTAAATATTTCAAAATAGACATGAATGATTGAAATAGACATGCAAAGTTAACAATATTTAATAAACAATTATATCTATTTCTAAGGGTGGATTGGATGCAAAAGTGATAGTTTATAGTTAAAATTTTAATTCCCCTCTTCCCCCCCCCCCCACTGCTTTCAACTACATTGTCATCTCCTCCCTCATAGTCATAAACACCTTTAAAAAATTTGTTATTAAGCATGATGAAATGAATGATTCACATATCTTTCATGGAATTTTTTACTTTCTGAAAATACATAGGTAAGGAAAGTATTGCAATCATGACAAAAATTTGACTTGTGATGTTGGTGTATCTACATGTTTTGAGGCTCCGTGAGTTCATTTTTGCTATTTTACGATAATGTATGTATATCTGAGTAGAGTGAACACAATATTGTCTAAATGCTTTGTCCAAATGAGCTAAAAGTTGGTGCATATGTTATAGGTTATCGTAGTACAAACTGTATACATCTTGGAGAATCTAGCACAGTTTTATTTATTTATTTTTAACCAGGACACAAAGATAAATTCTTTATCATTACAGTCTATGGGCTCAAATAATTTAAAGTGTGATAGCATCTGACTTCCTTATTCAGCTCAGCTGAAACTTTTATACGCATGTTATCAGTCACTGTCGACTGAATCGTATAGATTTATTTTGGTGAATCTAGCATTTATAGTTTTTTTACAGGGAAATAATGAAAAACTCTGTAATATTATGGCCTATAGTCTGAATTTATTTAAAATGTGATGGCGTCTGAAGCCTCATTGATTGAGCTTTGAATTCATATACAAATTATAAGTATATGTCACACAAACTGTATACATTTTGGTGAATCTAACACTATTGGTTCTTTTACAGATACACACAAAAGAATTTGCATGCATTCCGTTCCATTAAACAATATATTATTTGGGAGCAAATAATCAAACACTTATTATAATTTTCTCGTTTGTTTATTTAATGACTTCTCTTGTATTATTATATTTAAACAACAGTGAATTACTTTAATGTTCAGAAAGTCGACTGGAGTCACTCAACATTTTTATTATTTTTCTTTAAGTTTCTGCATATTTATCAAATTGATTAAATATATATACAGTCACACACATATATGTCACATTTATATTATTAAAGACATTACTTTTGTGAAAAATAAATAACTTTTCTATGTGGAAGTAAAATTTAATTTTGTATTTTTTTCATCTGGAATTTCCATTACCAAGTAATATTTTTTTAATAAGAGTATAAAATATATTTTAATAAGAGTATAAATAAGAATATAAAATTATTAAATAATTAAGCATGTAAATTTGATTTTTTAAATTATTGGATTGAAAAGTGGCATGTTGGTATTGCAAATAAAATGTTATATAGAAATAAAAGCTTTGTTTTGAAAGGACTTGTGGACATAAATTGATAAAAATATTTTATCTACATTTATGAGTTTTTTTTTAACCTAGCATAGAAATGTTAAATAAGATATTTCCAAGTTAAGTAAAAATAATAACAGGAGACTTGGCGTTGGTATATTAAAACACGAATAAACTACTACGTCAGAAACGGATAGATATTTTTCAAAAACAGATATTTCTCTTTGGCGTTTCTGACGTAGTAGTTTATTCGGGTTTTAAGTACAAAATAGCAAAGAAACAACTTAAATTATTTTTAAGATTATAATCGTCCATGTATTAATCAATCAATCATATCGTTTGTGAAAAACTTTAATATTGAAAATAGTCTCTTTCGAAGGGGGATAGGGGTGTTGGGGGGGGGGGGGATTAAGTTATTCTTCATTTTTAATTGTCAACATTATGTACTGAAGATAACTCAACATTGAGCACGAAATCTTTTTCCGGCTAAACAGCCGTGTCTTTCTTTTGTTTTTAAGGATTTAGATACAGTGTTAAATAACTCTTTTTTTCCTCTTAATATCCAGTATGATAATGTTATAATAGTCCACCACAATAGATTTACTTTGTTACATCTACAAACTGTAAACTAATGTAATTAGCATTTTCTTCATGATTTTTTTTTTTTTTTTTTTTTATCGTGATTAAAATAAAATTATGCTTTTCATTAATCAAATTATTAATTTTTAATAAAATATTTCTATTGCTAAAATTGTAATTTAAAGTTAAAATTGCAATTTATTGTTTTAACGGAATAATTTTATGCACTGAACATGTACAGTTCAGTGGATTTTATTTTGTCCAGTTTCATGTGGTTTTTTCCAGTTTTGTCCAGGTTTTTTCCGCTTTTGTCCAGCGTCCCGGACTTTTGACGAAAAAGTGGACGAAATGACAACCCTGATTTTAAAAGCGCATTTTTGCATCTAAACAAAAATTCTAAATATCAGAAGATAAATAAAACTTCCAAAAATATAACTGTTGTGAAAATAAAATTCTCCATGCAAACGATTTTTTCTTACTGCGAAATAAAATAGTCTAAAAAATGTGCGAACAGCCTGTAATCTAACAAAAAATTGGCTTTTAAGGCAATATGCTATTATTACAACGTTTTGAAAATCCAGCAAAAACGAGAATGTGTCATAGATATTAATTAGTCAAGTCATTTTAATTGATTACTACATTTCTGAATGATAGAATAGGTGAATATGAAGACATTAAATCAGCCAAGCTATGTCTTTGCATATTTGAAAGCGGTTTAAAATAACAACTAGTCGAAAACATTTTGTGTTCGCATAATTTCCTAAACATTAATAATATTTTAATAGAAACTTGAAAACTGGCCTAATTTCTCATTAATAAAACATGCAATAAATTTCTATGCAATTCGTAAGTTGCTGCTATTTTTTTCTTTCTTTGCCATATTTTGTAAGTTTCCTCGCGTAAATGAAAATAATCTGATGTATCACTCACACAACTTTCTCTTACCCTGCAATTTAATAATTTAAACAAACATAGATTACATATTTGAGAGGGGCTATCGCCCTTATTTGCTTTTAAACTTCCCAATTTTCATCAAATTTTTAAGTAGCAACCTAATACGAACTTCAAAATACCAGATTTGAATTTCTAAACTTCATTATTTTTAAATTATGTTGAAAACAGATATCCATGCAGATCAACCGCTAAAAATTGGACTTTCGTAATCAGGGAACCTCAAAGCGTGACATTTTGCAAAATATAGAGTTGAAAATAGAACTTTAAAAAACTGATTTGTTTACAGTATGGGTATGAAAAATTCCCGAGCAGTCTCCGTCGACATAGTAAAATATAGCAAAGCATTTCCATCAGTTACATTCAATGGAAAAGAACGTTTAGCTCACTTTTGGGTAGCCCTGTATATTGTCTGTAAACAATATACACTATATATTAATTACAAACTTTGAATAAACACCATACAATACAATAAACTCGCAACAATTGTTTCGGGTCGAAAAAACACACGACCCTTCATCAGGCGAATAAAGTAAGCACGAGCGCTGCAGTCAAAGCGGCAACGCAGGCGAATAAAGTAAGCACGAGTGCTGCAGTCAAAGCGGCAACGCACCCTGCGTTGCCGCTTTGACTGCAGCGCTCGTTCTTACTTTATTCGCCTGATGAAGGGTCGTGTGTTTTTTCGACCCGAAACAATTGTTGCGAGTTTATTGCATTGTATGGTGTTTATTCAAAGTTTGTAAGTAATATTTTTACAACGCCAGTTTATTGATGCTTCTTTATTAAATATACACTATAAACAATATTGTGAACTTAAATTTAGTCTTGTTGGAAAAACATCTAACACAAAATGAATTACAATTCCAGCACTTTTAATGTATAGCCCAATATATCGAAATACTTTGGGTGGCTCTGTAAACGAATGATGAATGATTTCCATACCACAATCCACACAAAACATGGTTTTATGCATATAAAAAAATTGTTCCTTCTGTTTTGTTTTAGTCAAATTATGGATGTTACACTGTTCTTACCAGAAATTTTCTCATAGACATATTTTATTTAAATTCTCTTGGATGGCCCTGTATACTAACCATTTGCTTGATTTCAATGAAAAATTTGGTATAGCTTCCCTATATGATATACATTTAGTATACCGAGTTTGAACGTTCTGCTACTTTTTGTTAAGTGCGGGTCTGCGGATAGACACACAGACCAACCGATAAAAACATGTTATTTTTATTATTATTATTATTATTATTCAGGGATCCTTGAAACGTATAAATGTAACAAAAATTCAGTTTCCAAAATTTGACCCAAAAACAATACTTTCTCTTCCGCATATGGTTAAAAGAAAGTAAAAGTATATTTTTTTTTCGCCTCTGATTTAAATTCATGCAAATCACAAAATTAACGATTTCGGTGCACTTGCAATTCCTCGCTTTTGTAGTTCTCGTGGTAACGTATAGTAACTGCTGTTATATTTAAGTTCTAAATGCAGTGTAAGAATGTATAATCCAGGGTTTAAACTGCCATTAGTTTTTTTAGCATTTTGCTAAAACATGTTGGTCAGAATTTCGCTAAAAAGCTAAAACTGGATAACTGTATAAAATATCTCTGATTTTTTTTTTGTAATATTTGCAGGCAAAAACTACGAAAGAACTGAAATTTTTGGGAATCATGATTTATATAGTAATTTGGATTTATTTTTAATTTTTAATGATTGAATTTAAATGCAAAAATATTTAAAAGTATGTCAGAATTCAGAATTTTCTTCATAGAAGCATTCTTACCACTAGTATTTCACGATTATCTACCACTACACTTTACTTAATTTTTAAATTGCTTTTTCATTTTACACGTATGATATGAGTACCTCTTTTTCTATTGTTAAAATCAAAACATAGTTTCCCTGATTCATATTTTTAAAGTCACAAATATGGATGCTTGGTTAAAATCATCAATAAACAAAAGGAATAGAAAACAAAACTGAGGATAACAAAGCTAACAAGGAACATCGTGTCTGGCTGTGATTTTAATGAAACTTTAATTTCTGATAGAGAGCATGTACCAAATATTTTTGATCACAGAAATTTTTACTATCATCCATGTTTTCTCTATTTATTGAATTTTTAAAATGTTAAAAACCACATCAGCCAAATATCAACAGTAAGCTCCGCCTTTGGGTGTGACTTAAAAATACTAAATGATTTAGCAAAATGATTTTGCGCTTTCATGTTTAAGTTACAAATGAAAATTATAGTAGTACTGAAAATTATTTCAACTGAATTATTCATTTGAGTATTCACTTGCTGTATAAATACAAATTTTTCGCATATTTTTGAGTAAAATTTGATAGCATATCAAATATGAAAGAAACGCCTCTAGAAAAGAAACGGCTCTCTCTCATTGAAATCCGAGCCGGACACTTGGGTGATGTTCCTTGTAAGTAAAAGAAATCAATGGTATCCAAAGAATTAATTAACTTTCGAAAAAGCTAAAATAGTGCTTGCCTATTTTCGCTAAAATGCTAAAGTAATTTTTTTGCCAGGTTAAACCCTGGTATAATCCGAATATTTGCCAATATTTTCGGACATACTCCGAATGTCCAAATATTTGCGAAGCAAATTCTCATTTCTTAGATAATGGGTCAATACATAGAAAACAATTCCTCTCATTTCAGAGGTTAATCCAGAACAAGTTTAGTACCTCATTGAGGCACTTTCACAAAGTCAACTTTTGGCAATCAGGTACCTTCACAAAGTCAACTTTTGGCAATCAGGTACCTCCACAAAATCAATTTTCAGCAAAGAGACACATTCACGAAATCAACTTTCAGCAAAGCAGCACTTTTACAAAGTCAATTCTCAGCAATAAAAATACCCTCAGTTTAGATATTTACTGGAAAAAATGGTAAATATCTAAGTAACACCTTCTTATCTCACGTATAAGAAATAACTGGCCAACATATATATTTATTTTACAACTGTTCCATTTTATTTTTTAAATGTATTTTAAAATTTAAAAAAACTCTTTGTCTTTTCGCATTTTGGTTAATTGTTCTGAAGCATTATTTTCACAAACTTACTTGATTTTTTCACAAATTATTTTATAAATTCACAAATGGGGGTAACATTTTTAAAAAGCTGGATAAAACCCTGCATTTTGCACTTAATTGTCATAAGGATTTAAAAAAAAAAAAAATCTTTATTCACACAAATATGACATTGAAAATAATTTTGTTATATTTCCGAATAGGTAGTAAATTTTGTTCTAGATAAAGTGGAGTGTAAGGATGATTTTTATACCAAGTATGCTAAAAATGCAGAATCGGGAATTGAACCCGGCTCTGGCATTTTTCGCATAGTTGGTATAAAAATCAAATTACTCTTTGCCTAATGTATTTTTTAAAATTATGTTAGCACATTTAGAAAATTCACAATCCATAAAATGTTTCTCGTTTTCTGAAAACTGATTTTTTAAATTTTTACTATTTCATTTTGTAGCTAAAAATTGCGAAATGTCGCTTAGTTCATTTTCCTCACTTTAAAGCTTTTAAATTAAATATTAAAAATTAATAATAATAATAATAATTTTTGAAAAACAAGAAGCATTTTGGCGGTTGTGAATCTTCTAAATGTGAAAACGGAATTTTAAAATATATATATTAGGCAATAAGCAATTTATAAAACAAATTTCTCTTTAGAATAACATGGAGTTATACTACCGGTCAAATTAGGTGAAATATACCCTAACCTTTAATAGTCGCAGCTTGTACAAAAATTATGTTAACTTTTTATTATTATTATTATTATTATTATTATTTAACAGACATAAAAATTTGCAGGACTTTTTTTTTTTAGTAATAATAATTATTATTATTATTATTTTGTTTCAAATTAGCAAATAATGTGAACAAATATAATTTTAAGCAGTGGGTTTCAAAGTGATATCTAAAAATTTTACTTTTACACTTCGTGGTGGCCACAACATACCTCTATTTTTTTTTTTTTTTTTTTTTTTTTTTTTTTTTTTTAGAGTCAGAAGTGATCAAATCAGGAATCGAACCTGAGTCTTCGGCATAATGCTCAAATGCTTCAGCGCTAAACTAACCTGGTAAATAGTATCATTTGAAAAGGAAAAAAAAAAGAAAAAAAACATACCTTTAAGGAGATGTCAAGTATTCCAAAAACAGGAGCATAACATCTCTTATCCAGATTATTTTCCAGGTTCGTATCCAGCGCCATGCGAATCGGCCGAACTACATCAGGCTAAATAAACGCAAAAGGAACAATCGGTTTTGGGCGCTCTCAAAATCGGCGGGAAGAACGATGAACAAAGAAGGCTCTCTAGCACAGGATGCGATTTCGACGGATGGATGGGCATGCAACTGAAAAGATAGATCTTCGCGAAACGCCATCGGGTTAGCACAGGTAACCCGCTTGGCGAAAGCCCTGAGGGAAAGTCGCCAAAATGGGGATGGACAAAACACTATAAGCGACAAAGAAACGAAAAGTTTGTAACACTTTCAACTGCAGTGGTAATAAAATTTGTACTATTTGGATTTGTTTCTCTGTGCTTGTACGTTTAATAACTGATTTTTAATGTTTTTAAAATGATATTTTAAATACTTGTTTGGCTGTATTTTACTCGGGTCAAATTATTATAGAAATAAGAGACACATTTTTGTTTATTTATTTTTACAAATTTTTATATAAATGCAAGTTATCCTGAATATAATTATATCACTATATATACTGAGTTAATTATTTCAGATTACTCAATTCAAAAAATCTAAAATATACTTAAATTTTAAAGTATCACACAACACAATTATTTTATTGCGCCCTCCCCCCCCCCAAAAAAAAAAAGGTTATATATATATATATATATATATATATATATATATATATATATATATAATAAAAATACTGTCGTTTTAATGATAAAAGAGATTTATTATTATTATTATTACTTTAAATTTCTTCAATTTTATAAATGCTGTTTTACTTTCTTTTAGTAGATTAATTTCTAAAAAATAAGAAGTCTTTAACTGAAATTCAAGACTTTCGATACTGTATTTTGTGTCACGAATAGAGATTTTTAATTTTTACGCTAATTAATAAATACACACTGTATCCTGATGCCACCAGTGGCCGAGCGTATCTGCGCTCAAAGCTGATAGATGGAAAGGAGAAGTGCCGAGTTCAATCCCAGGTCACACTCATTGACCCAGCCGTTCGGATTTTTCCGTAATTTCCTACAAAACTTGTTTAAATACGGGCTAAGGTCTCTTAGAAAGACCCCCATGGAGAGGATTCGAACTATAGGCCTAGGACACTAGTGTACTAATTCGGCTTTAAGCTACTTAACCACATCCCCAAAATATCCTTCGAGTGATAATTTGACACACACTTAATTGCAGCTATATAGTATCTGACATTAGAGGGGAAAATATGCATTACAATTCATATTGCACTTTCTTATTTTATTTTCTAATTATTTTTTAATGTCTACAACAGATTGAGCTATTTAAAAGATTAAAATTAATGCATGACAATTTCGCAATTACGAAATTAAAGAAAAATTTTAAATGTTATATATTTTTAAAGTAGAAATGGAATTCTTTAAAACAAATAGTGTCCTCTCCTACAAAAAGAAAAATAATACATTTATTTATTTTGTTTAATTCTTCAAATTATTTGATCTAAATAATTCCGCTTCTTAAAATCAGAGCTAGAAAAATATATCGTATCACTTATTTGTTTAACCCTTTCGGGGGCGGTGATGCCACTACAGCATCACGTAATTTTAATTTTCAACTGCAAAAACTCATCCCGGAAATTTTTTAGGGAAAATTTTCATTTATAAAGTAGCAGAAAAGGCCGTTTTTTTTTTTTTTTTTTTTTTTTTTTTTTTTTTTAACTGAAAATTAAAAATTTCTTTTAATTTAATTCTGTTTGTGAATTCCGGTGACAGTGTAATTTAATTTATCCCAATTACCTTGCGCCGCAAAAGGTTAAAATATTAAATTCTTATTATTTTGAATGTTTCCATTTACTCTATAAATTCTTATTAAGAATGCGAAGACCGCTTCTTCCATAATACACTAATACACCAAATAAAACAATCTCTCTCTCTCTCTCTCTCTCTCTCTCTCTCTCTCTCTCTCTCTCTCTCTCTCTCTCTCTCTCTCTCTCACACACACACACACACACACACACACACACACACACACACTCTCTCTCTCTCTCTCTCTCTCTCTCTCACTCTCTCTCTCCAGAATTTAACTGTCTTAGATATGTTTTGTTTATCAGATAAAATATCAATAGTTAAAATAATAATAATAATGTTTTTGGGAAACTTAGTATCTATAGTACACAATGTTACTTAGCAATTAATATCACAATCTAAAAGTCATATTGTTACTTTATTTTAGGCTGACCATGCGTCCTCGAAAACTACCTTCGTCCCACACACACATTTGGGTACGCCGGTTATAGAGTTATTAATGTTTTACTATAATAAATTATTACATGTATAATAATTAAGCTGAAATAAATTCTTTTAGGTGCTTTATACATAAAAATCACTAAAATTTTACAATTTAAGGTGTTTTAATTTTTTTTTCCCTCGAAATTCAAGGACACCACCATATTTGTCCTCAAATTCAATGAAAAAAATATGGTCACTCTACTTTATTTAAACAAACTACCAAAAAAAATGAATAAACAAATAAAATAGCTAGTAAGTTTCATTTGTATTTTCAATTTATTTTTATTTGAATTATTTCACGAAAAATATTCAAAAATTTATTTAGATTTTTGTTACTATTGTTAAAATTTATAAGTCGAGAATTCTAAACCATATTTCTAGATCTTCGATAAAATATGATTAACGAAACTTTTTGAAACAAAAATAAGAAGAATCGAACATAGAAAAAGCTCTGGATGGGTATATAAAACATATGTTGTTATATTATTATAATTTTTTGTTACTAGCAAGGATATTTATTACAATTTTATTTAATAAATTAAAAAAGTATGCAATTTTTCGAAATTCATTATCTCCACAAAATCACGATCTGAATATAAACATAATTAAACAAGCTTTAACATTTCTCCAACAAAATTTTATAGAAATCTTTCCAAAAATCATTTTTAACTCTATTTTTATAATTCTCGTAATTATTATTAAACTGCACTATCTACCAAGAAGTATTTGGACATTTTCGAATTTAGACTTTTTGTCAAATATCTGGGAAAATTCTGTAGGTATTATCTTGAAATTTTGGGAGTATAAAGAAAATGTTATACCTCACGTATTTCAGAAAAGTTTTGTCCTGAAGAGGAAAAAAGGACCAGCAAAAAATTAAACAAAAATCAAAAGGTTTGGGATCACCCTGTAAAAAGTAATGCTTGAAATACAATCTGGATACAACATGTGATTATAAGGTTCCTTCTAATGATCTGTATAAATTTTTATTAGGCTACCACATACATTCATAGCGATATAAAGGTTTCTTTAAAAAATTGAAAATAAAATAAAATAAAAAAGCCACTTTTTTAATTATAACACGGGCATTGGACCCAGTGCAAAGCTATTTTTAGGAAACTTAGACGTATAAAACTGGAATGATACCGTTGATTCAAAACATTTTTTTTTTTTTTTTTTTTTTTTTTACTGGTCCTCTTTTCCTCTTTAGGACAAAATTTTTGCTGAAATATATGAGGTATAACATGTTCTTTATACTACCAAAGTTTCAACATGATTCCTAAACAATTTTTCTAGCTATTCGATAAAACGTCTGAATTTGAAAGGGCTCAAATACTTATTGGTAGATAGTATATTATTTGCATAAATTTATAACGTCTTCTGTATTGCAGATTATTGAATAAATACATGTAAATTTAATTATAATTGTTGTTAGGGTAATAAAATTTAACAGTTTATCATTTATGCAATTAGATTTATTACTGTATACACACACAGAGAAAAAAAAAAAAAAAAAAAAAAAAAGTTAGGAAAACCTCTTTTTTTTTTTTTTGTTAACTGATTTTGCAGATTCATTTTATGTTCTTTTAACAATAATTTTGTACAGTTTTTTTAGCAACATGGATATTTATTGTTTGATTATCATGCGTGTAAGAGTAGGATTACTAAATTTAAGAATAGTTGATGACTCAACAATGAAGAAATTTAACATTTAAAGCAAAAAGAAAGAATGCATATTAATACAAGGTAAATGCAGCAGGCCTTCTGTTTTTTTTTTTTTTTTTTTTTTTCAAGTATGTATAATTTCACATTCCTGCCCAACCATCCAGCCGAACAACACCATCCATCCTCCATAATCAAACGTCTGCCCACTCAACCTCCACCTTTTTTATTGTCTTTCATTGTTTTATAATTTTTTTGGTTAAGATACACAAAAGTGCACTCAATATATATGTTTTATATATAACTATTTCTGATTCTTGTGGACAATTCTGACATTTGGTCATCTGCTTTCTCTCTCTCTCTCTCTCTCTCTCTCTCTGTGTGTGTGTGTGTATACACAGATACACTCATGCACAAAATTACCATTACATTCACAAATTCACGGATTTCTTAGAAAATAGGGAATTTGATTAAAAAAAGTTTTTTTGGAATATTGCATAAAATTGCAACATGCACAATAAAAACTGTAATAAAAATGTGTTCAGAAACAAAGGAATACCTCAGAAGAAAAAAAAAAAATCCTTGAAAATTTATGTAAAGACAAATTTAGACATGAGTATATATAATGGTTGAATACAAAGGACATCAGTTATAATATTTTTAGTAATCCTCCCCAAGCCCCTTATATATTTGCATGCACACTCTATTATACAATTACGCATGAAAAAAATATGTGAATTTTTATTGTCTTCTTTTGATTGTTTTACTTATTTATTGTAATTTTTATTGTTATTTTCTCTTGTCATTTAAGTTTAGGTTGTTTCTGGGTTTTTCTGAATACAAAGAAAATATTGAAATCAATAAAGCTTTTGAACTTACAATAATAAAGCAAATCAACACCAATAACATGAATCATAAAATTTTATTTCGCTAGTAAAATTTGTATTATCCACTTTATGTTTTTGCGCATAAATTTTGTATTTTAACAAATTTTCACAAGTTAATATATTGGATATTTATAATATAAATATATTTAATGGTCTACATCGATATTTAAAAGAAAAACTAATGTGGGATTTTTCATAATATAAATAATTGAAAATTTGTTTATTTTACATAAAATAAATATATTGAATTTGAAAAAAAAAAATGTTTTAAATTTTTATCATTATTTATTTTGTTTACCAAATAAACAATAGTAGTGTAAAAAGGAGAGTTCACCGCCACGGTGGAGGCGCGGAGGCGCGCTGAGGCGCGCGCGCCTCCACCCTGTTGGAGCGCACCTCCGCGCCTCCACCGTGGCGGTCAACGTCTCCTTTTTACACTACTTAGTCATCATCTTGGACGAGGGGGTGTTGCCACCGGAAGAATAGAAACTGTGTGTTGCCACCGGAAGAATAGAAACTTTGACTATCATCTTGGATGAGGTTTGGTGGTGCCATCTATAGGGAATTTTGAAGAGTTAGATTTATTTTCCTAAATTTCGGACTTAGTATTTTTTTCACAATTTTGAGGACTTCAAAATTTTTTCGAATTTTTGCAAGGGGTTAGATTCGAACCGAAGGTAAAATAGTTTCACGGCTTGATAAGTGGATAAGGGTTTTATTTATCAAGCCATGAAGCTATGCTTGTGAGTGCTCTTATAAGGTATATAAAGAAAAGCGTCGCGTTAGTGAGTCATTCTGTAAAGTATCTTCGTACGAGGAAGATATGATGCGCTTTCGTGTGAATGTGAGTCATAATAAAATTTTGTGTTGTAACGATGGAGGTGTATCAGGACCCAAGTCACGCAGGAAGTTTTGGTGGTGTAAATGCCTTATTTCGTGCTGCCAAAGGCAAAATCTCGAAGAAGAAGATTCAGGACTGGCTGAGCGGAGTCGATGCATACACGTTGCACAAACCTGTTCGAAGAAAGTTCCCGACCAATCGAGTGATAGTGTATTCCATCGATCAACAGTGGCAGACCGACTTAGTGGATCTCGGCAGTTTGCAAAAGTTCAATCAAGGGTACCGCTACATCCTGACTTGTATAGACATTCTGTCTAAATTTGCGTGGGCGGTCCCTTTGAAGCAAAAACGGGGTGAAGATATTGTAAAGGCGTTCCGGTCTATTTTTGCAACGAGGAAACCCAAGTCCCTGCAATCGGATGACGGAAAAGAGTATCAAAACAGACTTTTTCAAAAATTTTTGAAAGAAGAAGGCGTGCGGTTTTTTACGACGAATAACAATACGAAAGCATCTGTCGTGGAGCGATTTAACCGAACTTTGAAAACGAAAATGTGGAAATATTTTACCCATAATCATACCTACCGCTATTTAGACGTGTTGGATCAGTTGTTACACAGTTATAATCATACTTATCATTCGAGTATAAAGAGAGCTCCAGTCGAAGTAACCGCTGAAAATGAAAGCGATGTATGGGATACTTTATACGGTGACATGCAAAATGCGAAAAGAAAACCCTGTGTGTTTCAACCGGGAGATCTTGTACGAGTTTCCAAGCAGAAATTAACCTTCGAAAAAGGATATGAAACGAACTGGACGGAAGAAGTGTTTGTGGTGACTGAATGTGTGAGAAGAGACCCTCCCGTCTACCGAATCAAGGATCTGTTAGAAGAACCCATTAAAGGAACCTTTTACCCTCAAGAACTTCAGAAAGTGAAACCAAAAGAGAATTATACGATTGAAAAGATTTTAGATAAGCGGATACGGAAAAAGCGTGTGGAATACAAAGTAAAATTTAAAGGTTATCCCAGCAAATTTGACCAATGGATTCCATCCTCTGATTTATTCGCCTTATAAAACAAGTGTTTGGATTGTTGAAAGATCATTTGAAAGCATGTCGTTCTACGTGACGTTACCTTCGGACAGTTCCCGGAATTATTTTCCTGAGAATAAAATTTCTCATTTTATTACGCGATTACCCGCCCCCGTTGAATTGAAAGGGGAATGGGAAGTAGGCCTTGTCGAATTTATTTACCCTCACACCTGGTATAATGTGAATCAAAATAATAATTTATTTGGTTTCGATTTGAATGACCAGAAATCCCCGTTTGGTAGAAGAATTCCCCCTGGCTTTTACGAATCGGTTGATGACATTTTAAAAGCAATGTCTATTGAAGAGATTAAAAATAAAATTTCTTTCACTTATGATCCGCACACGAAAAAGCTGTGTATTAAAGTGAAAGATAAAACAAAACTGATATTGCATGAGGGGATAGCACAGATGTTGGGATTCGAACCAGGTGAAATCGCCTCGCCGGATATAAATATCGAGCAAACTATTTTTAGTACCTATGTCGCAGATCCCTGCGCGCATTATAGAGTGTTGCTGGTTTATTCGGATATTGTTGAACCCCAAATTATCGGAGATGTGTTAGCACCCCTTTTACGAATTGTGAATGTGAGGGGAAAAGATGGAGAAATGATTTGTGAGACATTTGACCGACCGCACTATTTACCTGTCAGCCGAAAATCGTTCGACTCTTTGGAAATCGTTATAAGGAACCACCTCGGCGAACTCACGCCATTTGAACGTGGGCGCTCGTACGTGAAGCTTCACTTTCGTCAAAAATACCTCTCGTGATGTTTGTTCCTTACCAGTGTTGTGCGAAATCTTTTGAAGATTACTATTCCCATCAGTCGGGTAGTGGTCTAAATTATTATCAAGGCACTACTTTACAAAAGGGATATGGATTCGGTGGACTGTTTCGATCCCTTTTTCGTGCAGCAGTACCCCTCTTCAAATCGGGAGCGAAAGCGGTCGGCAAGCAGTTGTTTCATTCAGGCGTGAACGTGTTAAGTGACCTGTCTCGCGGAGAAGACATTAAAATGGCTGCCAAGCGAAGATTAAAAGAAGCTGGACAGACGTTAACCGACAAAGCCGCTACTAAAGTGAAGACGATGATTGGATCGGGCCGCCGGTATAAAAAGAGGAAGCGTTCTACCAAAGCAATCATTCGACGTAAAGCCAAGAAAGTGAAGGTACAAGATATTTTCGCTTAAAGATGTCTGGACTTATCCATAAAGATTCTGCTGCCTGTGCGAAATCCGAATTGGATTTATTTTTGATCCCACCCACGCAAACGGCTATTGAAAAAGGATACTTTGTTGAATACCACCCTCTTGCGAATATTCGAGACGGAGGACCTGTGGAATTTAATATTTCCGGAAATGGTGAAGACTATATTGATTTATCGGCTTCCTACCTGTATGTGAAAGTGAAAATTACCAAGTTTGATGGATCACCCTTAGCGGAAACGGATGCAGTTGCCCCCGTGAATTTATTTTTACACGCCTTGTTTTCTCAAGTGGATATTAGCCTGAACGAAAGAGTGATCTCCTCGTCGAGTAACACCTACCCCTACCGCGCCTATATTGAAACGTTGTTGAATTATGGAGAAGATGCCAAGAAAAGTTTATTGACCTGCGAATGTTTTTACAAAGATGAGAATTTGGCTGCTACAGATCCTGCTGGAGACAACCCCGGATTGAAGATACGTTACGCACTCACGAATAAAAGCAAAACGTTAGATATGATTGGACCTTTGCATTGTGATATTTTTCAACAAAATCGATTGCTATTGAATATGGTTGACTTGAAAATTAAGATGACCCGAAGCAAGCCTGAATTTTCCTTAATGTGTAAAATCGATGCGGCGAAACCCATTCCCAACTACAAAGTGATTTTGGAACATGCTTCTATTTTCATACGTAAAGTGAAAGTGAGCCCCGGTGTATTACTGGGTCATGCCAAGGCCTTAGAGAAAAGTACAGCAAAGTATCCCATCGATCGAGTGTTATGCAAGACCTATTCGATCTCAACCGGAAGTAAATCCTTTATGCAAGACAATGTGTTTTTAGGAGCCATGCCAAAAAGAATTATTATTGGACTTTTAGAAAATAGTGCCTACACTGGTCAAT
The DNA here is from genome assembly GCA_963930645.1 of Salticus scenicus. Taxonomy (NCBI): domain Eukaryota; kingdom Metazoa; phylum Arthropoda; class Arachnida; order Araneae; family Salticidae; genus Salticus; species Salticus scenicus. Next base: position 131,091,188 of record OZ005661.1, read on the forward strand.
ATGATTTAAATCCCTTTTATTTCTATCATCACAAGGTCAACTTTTTAAGTGTTTACGTGGATGGACAACCCGTACCCAGCAAACCCTTGGAATTGGATTTCGAAGAAAATAACTATATAAGAGCGTATCATCGTTTGTTTTCGGGATTTAATCGAGATACCGGCATTTATCTGACCCGAGAGGACTTTGCGAACGGACATACTTTGTATGCTTTCGACCTGAGCCCTGACATGTGTGACGGACCCCATCTGAATCTACAGCATCAAGGAAATTTACGAATTGAAATCAAGTTTGCAGACTCCTTAGAAAGAACCACGACTGTATTGGTGTATGCGGAATTTGAAAACATTATAGAAATTAGTAAAACACGACATGTGTTGTGTGACTTCCCCAACTGAAAATGAATTCTATAGAAATCGAGACTATTTTATCCCACGATCCAGTGACCAAGAAATACTTTTCCGGTGTTTTCCCCAGTGATCAATTACCCAAGAAGATCGAGCGTTATCCTGCATGTTTTGTATGCAACGTGGACAAGTCTACAGAAGCCGGAAGCCACTGGGTGGCATTCTACCTATCCTCCCCTACAGAAGCGGAATTCTTTGATTCCTATGGAAACAAGCCGAACTTTTTTAAAGGACCTATATCGAACTATGTATCTCAATTTTCACGAGTGGTGTTTAATCCACTTCCGCTGCAAAGTCATGTGACAGCTGTTTGTGGTCAATTTTGTGTGTATTATATTTATTGCCGATGTCGTGGCAAAACTTTGAAAGATTTTTTAAAGCAGTTTGTAACTGAAAATATATGTAACGACCATAGAGTCTATAATTTTGTATCCAAACGATTTCGCACACGTGCTCCTTTTTATCAATAAAAAACTATTTATAATGTAAACCTTTGTGTCTGTGTTTATTTAGAATGGAGTTTCCACGCTTTCAACACCCTTTTACAATGCTCTTAGCAGGCCCCACAGGGGTCGGTAAGAGTTGGTTTCTGCGGGATTTACTGGCAGAACGACGGCGTATGTTTAACCCTCAACCCGATAAAGTCGTTTGGTTTTACGGCATCTCTCAAAAGCTTCACGAGGAAATTCCCGACGTGACATTCGTAGAAGGGTTTCCTTCTAATTATCGGGAATATTTAGGTACGCATTCTTTAATGATTTTAGATGATTTAATGGTGGAATGTGGGGGTGATGAACGATTAACCCACCTCTTTACCAAAGGAAGTCACCATTTAAATTTAAGTATTATTTTTATTACTCAAAACCTTTTTCATAAAGGTAAAGAAATGAGAGGTATTTCCTTAAACAGTCAATACTTAGTACTTTTTAAAAATCGTCGGGACATGAGCCAAATTACGCACTTGGGCAGACAATTATACCCGAGATCAACTCAGTTTTTTCAAGAAGTGTTCGAGGATGCTACCAAACAGCCCTTCTCTTATTTGTTGGTGGATTTAAGGAATGAAACCCCCGAAGGAATGCGACTCAGAACGCGTATATTACCGGGGGAAACCCAATTTGTGTACGAGCCTAAAAAAGGTTTAAAAGGAAAGCCCTACCGATTTTAATTCATTTGGGATCATGACGTTAACGAGGAAACAACTTCGAGACTTGGAGCTTATAAAGTCTTGTCCTCAAACCTTACGCAAGCATTTGTTAAAAAAATTACCGACTCGATCTGTGAAGGCTATTTGCGAATGTACCCTGAACGTATTAAAAGGAAACGTGCCTCTCTCCTCTCATCAGAAAAGGTCTTTAAGGAAATATAAGACGACTCTTCGAAAAATTGGTACCAAGAAAGGAAGTTTATTCAACAAGAAAAAATTGATTGTTCAACACGGTGGATTTTTAAATATTTTAATCCCGGCTGCATTGTCTGTTTTAACCGGCATCATCAATGGAATTCGCAGCTAAGTATGCGTTGGTACCGGAAGAAGAATTTTCGAAGCATACGCCTTCTAAAAAGCAAATGACGGAATTTGATTTAGCTATGGCTAAAATATTAAATAGTTCTCTACCGGATCACGAAAAAATTCAGCACTACTACGAACTCTTAAAAAGAAAAATGGATTTGCAAGAATATAATTTGCCTTGGATGTCTAAACAACTCGAAGAAGAACCTGAAAAAGTGGAACCTAAACAAGTGGAGTCTATAAAACAAGAACCCCAAGAAGACTATGAAACCTTTGTGTTATCATCTGTAGCTAAACCCATGAAGAAACAAGCCGAAGCCTTATTAAATTTTCTCAAGTCTCATTCAAACAAGTTTAAGTGGAACCCGAAAGGAGAGATTACTTACAACGGAAGGACCATGGAACATTCTAATTTAGCGGAACTCTTTCATTTCATCTTTTCTGTGAATAAAAAACCACCTATTACAGGACAAAGTGAATTTTTGCAAGCCTTGAAAGATATGGGAGTACCCCAAAGTATTATTAAGAATCGATATTTGTCTTCAAGAAAAAACATTGTCAAACCGAAAAAGAAACTTATTGTAAAAAAACCTGTTGTTAAACTCAACCCTGTAACCTGGGAAACATACTAAATAAAATGAATTTGTATCGATCCATACGTGTGATTATTTATAGAATAAAATACACTTACCTGAAAACACGTCCTACTCCAACGGCTGCCTTGAGAGAAATGAATGATAAGGAGAGTTCTTATCAGCGACGCGAGGTCACGTGATTAGGGTGACGTCACGAGTAATGTGATTGGCTATGCTCAGTCACGTGGTGAGTGACGTCACGAGTTATCTGATTGGCTACCTCTGGTCACGTGACGAGAGTCTTATCTTATCAGAGATTGCTTATCAGCGATCACGGCTCAGTCTACCATTTGATTTCGTGTGTGTTGGTTGTCTCGTCATGTCTGCAGTGAGTTTCACGGAAAACGGACTGAATGTCCAGTATGTTTCAAACTTCATCGAAAAGGAACAAGCAGATCGGTATTTTGCCGAGTTAAAAACTTTACCTTTCTACACGCCAACCTTTAGAATTCATGGAAAAAGTTTTAAGCCTAAAAGACAAGTTCTGGGATACGGCGATTCAACTTTGAGTTATGCCTTCAGCGGAACTCATGTGCCTGCTAACCCTTGGACACGTCTGGTATTGGAATTGCGGGATCGAGTGGAAAAATGGACGGCTTCTACCTTCAACTATGTTCTGCTAAACCTCTACAGCAATGGATACAGCTACATACCTCAACATAAAGACAACGAAAGTGGATTGGATGCAACTTTCCCCATCGTAGTCCTCAGCTTTGGTGCCGAACGAACAATTGAATTCAAGAAGCCTAAAACACCTTCTACTTTGATTTCATTAGAACATGGTTCTCTCTACAGTATGTTAAAGCCTACGAACGAACTGTTTACCCACGGCATTGCACCGAATCCTAGCATCAAAGATATGAGAATCAGCCTGACTTTTCGTCACTTAATACCCAACCCTATCATGCCACCTTTAAAGAAACCAAGACTTGATATAAGTGATGCTTCGTCTAGTGCATGCGATACTTTGAAAAACTCTGATTGTGATACTTCAAAAAACTCTCATTGTGATACTTCTACAAAAAACTGTTCTCAAGACATGTGTGAAGAATTGAATGTGAATGATTGGTTAAACCAATGGGTACGTGAACAATCTTGGGATCCTATACGAGGTGAATTTAATTTAAACTTTAGCAGTTTTTTACAAATTGTAATAGAAAAGAATTTTAATGTGAGAATCCACATTCGAAATTTTAAAGAATTACCCACGGGTCAATGGATACCTACTAAAGAAGGCGTTGTAATGACAGCTCAGACATGGTATTATTTTCAAAGTAAGATTGAAAATTTTAATTTTGAATCAGTAAATGATAGTTTTATTTCTAACAATCAATTAATAATGGCTTACATAGATGAGGATAATTGTAGTTTACAGCAAATGTTTTCTTTAAATCCTTCTGGCTTTTATTTAAAACCGAATGTCATTAAATTGTCCAAGGATCAAATTTTTAGGCTTAGAGAACTCAAAATGAGAATAACTCATTTTATTATTGATGCAATATTCACCGTTCAACTTCCTATGTTAATTCTAAATAAACCCCTTGTGTGTATTTCTCATGAAAATGAGCAAAGTGCTAAGGAAATCTTACTCGATTTTATCGTGTATGAAATTCAGTTAGGAATTGAAAATTTATTTCAATGTGACGGGTGTGTTTTTAATTCAGACGATCAAAATTCACACGAGTGTTTAATGAAATCTATGTTTGAAAAATATCAATTATATCGTGAAGAAATACTTTTAAAATTAAATATGCATGCTATTGTTAAAAAAATTAATTGTTCCTGTCATTACAACGACGGTTTCTTTAAACAATTTAATATGACCTTGTATGAAAAATATATTGAAGATACTTTATCCAAAAAGTAATGTGTGTTTATGAAAACGACTTCTTTAAACAATTGTATCCAATAAGTAATGTGTGTATATATTTTTATGGAATTTCAATAAATAGATTGAAACTGAATATCTGTGTCTGTCTGTCTTTGAAATATTTTATTGATTTTATTTCTTAAAAGATTTAATTAGAAATATTTTATTTCATAAAAGATTCAATGAATTTATAAGTTTGAAATGACTATTTTATTTCATGAAACAACATATTTTTAAAAGATTCACTTTCTAGGGATTCAATTATTTTAAAGATATATTTATTAAATCATATAATAAAACCATTTCCTATGCATTTAATAACTTATATTCGGGAAAAATATTGTTTCGAAAAGATATATTTTATTTCGTAAAACATATAATAAAACCATTTATTCATAAAGCAATCCACTTGAAAAAATAATTTTTAATAATCAAATTGAAATAATAATTATTATTTTCCTTTAATTAAAAGTGTAGACATTATCTCTTCATTAGAAATATGCAAATGAGTATGTTTCATATTTCGCGTAAGATATCGTACATGTGTGAACAAGGGAGTTGACTCACCTTGGAAAATCCATGAGGGGGAAATATGCAAATGAATCAACCTCTACACCGATAAGTCATCCTGCATGAACTTTCTCGTAAGATCCACGGGGGTTAGTCAGCGTGACGCATGCGTATTTCCCCTTATCTAGATAAGCCGCTGCAACTCATTTCTCAGGTCATTCGTAGATTATCTACCGCGCAGTGAAGACGTGTTTATAGTTCTCTCCTTTACCGACGTTCGCGAAATTTTCTTCCCGTACATTTACTGTGTTTTTACCGCATCGTATATTGTGCTTTTCCCGTACCTCTATAATGGAAGGATACACCAACGACAATCAAGCTATGGATGTTGAAAATGCAGTAAGTATATATTTATCTAGTAATCATTGATTTTATAACTGTGTTTAATCATTTTTAGTGAAATATGAGATTATAAATTGTAATAAGAATTCTTTAATTTATTATTACTTTTTACGATATGTTAAAAAATAAATTTGATTGACACTATGCAAAATAGAATGACTTTCAAATCTATTTATAATGTGTGTTAAAAATAAATTTGATTTACACTATGCTAAAATCTATTTTTATTTATAATGTGTTTAAAATAAATTGAATTTCGAATCTTTATTTTGATAAATGAGAAATCTATTTTATTTCATTCAATAAACTATATAAAGTGAAATTTAAGTATGTGTAAAATCTGTTTATGCATAGAAATTATTTATTCTATAAGTGAAAATCTATTTATAATATGTGTTAAAAATAAATTTAATTTCAAATCTTTATTTTGACAAAGTGAAAATCTATTTTATTTATTATGTGTTAAACATAAATTAAATTTCGAATCTTTATTTTGATAAATGAGAAATCTATTTTATTTCATTCAATAAACTATATAAAGTGAAATTAAAGTATGTGTAAAATCTGTTTATGCTTAGAAATTATTTATTCTATAAGTGAAAATCTATTTATAATATGTGTTTAAAATAAATCGAATTTCGAATCTTTATTTTGATAAACTATATAAAGTGAAATTTAAGTATGTGTAAAATCTGTTTATGCTTAGAAATTATTTATTCTATAAGTGAAAATCTATTTATAATATGTGTTATAAATAAATTTAATTTCAAATCTTTATTTTGACAAATGCGAAATCTATTTTTTTTATTTATAATGTGGTAAACATAAATTTAATTTCGAATCTTTAATTTGATAAATGCGAAATCTATTTTATTTCATTCAATAAACTACATAAAGCGAAATTTAAGTATGTGTAAAACTTGTTTATGCTTAGAAATTATTTATAATATGTGTTAAAAATAAATTTAATTTCAAATCTTTATTTTGACAAATGGGAAATCTATTTTATTTATTCTATGTTAAACATAAATTTAATTTCGAATCTTTAATTTGATAAATGCGAAATCTATTTTATTTCATTCAATAAACTACATAAAGTGAAATTTAAGTATGTGTAAAACTTGTTTATGCTGAGAAATTATTTATTTTATAAGTGAAAAACTTTGTATAGAAATTTTAATAAGTTTATTTTTTTACAATCATATGACATAGAAATTATTTTATAAGTGAAAAACTTTTTAATTAGAAGATTTAATTAAAACTTATTCTCATAAGTTTAAACTAAAAATTTATTATTCTAATAATTTATTTCCTTACAAAATTTATGACTCATACTTCGTTTAAAGGTGCTTTTTATATTATTCAAATCAAAAAGTTATTATTATTATTGTTTACTTATGAGAAACTTAATTTGCATTCATTATAAATAAAAAATTTAATTATTAACTAGAAAATCAGTTTACTTATAATTTTCATCAACTAGTGTTGTTTATTTAATTTCCAACATCCTATACTTTGTGATTTATATAGTAATTATCGCTTATACAATAAAATGTTAGTGTTCAAGTAGATTCATGTTCAGTCATGTTTAGGATGACTCATCGTTTGATGAGTCATCGCATAGCTTATACAATAAAATGTTAGTGTTCAGACATGTTTAGGATGACTCATCGTTTGATAAGCTATCAATTAGATTATACTTATTCAATTTATTTATGTTGTATAAAAGTTAGATTTGCATAACCTTTTGTTTATTAAATCTTTAACTAGGAGAATTTATTTTTCAAAAATTTTTTTAAAAGTTGAATACCTAATCCTATGTTTAGTTAAAATAGTGTATTGGTTTATTAAAATAGTAGCGTGTATGTATAAAAGTTAGATTTATTAAATCTTTAACTAGGAGAATTTATTTTTCTAAAATTTTTTAAAGTTGCATACCTAATCCTATGTTTAGATAAAATAGTGTATTTGGATTATTAAAATGGTAGCGTGTATGTATAAAAGTTAGATTAATTAAATCTTTAACTAGAAGAATTTATTTTTTCTAAAATTTTTTAAAGTTGCATCCTATGTTTATAAAATGATTCGTTTATTTAATGTCTCATCGAATAGATTTATTTATTTATGTTGTATAAAAGTTAGATTTGTATAACCTTTTGTATATCAAATCTTTAACTAGAAGAATTTATTTTTCTAAAAATTTTTAAAGTTGCATCCTATGTTTATAAAATGATTCGTTTATTTAATGACTCATCGAATAGATTAAATTTATTTATGTTGTATAAAAGTTAGATTTGTATAACCTTTTGTATATCAAATCTTTAACTAGAAGAATTTATTTTTCTAAAATTTTTTAAAGTTGCATCCTATTCGTTTATTTTTAGTTGGGTATTTCCTTCGGTATACCCGATGACGAATTTCATATGCTGTGTGATGTTGCCGAGATGAATGACGAGGAGTGGCGAAACCCCCAATGGGACGACGACGCCCAACCTGAGGCCCAACCTGAAGTCCAATCTGAACCTTCTAAGGTATGTATTGTTTTACATTAAAAATGAGAGTGTTTCCTTTTACAAAAGTTTGAAAAATTGTCCCTTTTACAAAAGTTAAAAAATTGTCTTTCTTATTATAGGTTCAACCTGTTTGCCCTACTTGTGGGAAATCTTTTTCTAGAAGTCGGGATTTGACTAGACACAAGAAAACACACAACACAGAAAAAATGTTCGTGTGTCTCATTTGCCATAAGGAATTTTCCAGAAAGGACAACCTAAATAGACACCGAAAATCGCATCAGTCCACGAGTGAATTACAAGAATCTGTAGATCCTCAACCCGGTCCTTCTAAAGTATGTATTATTTCTTAAAGTTTTTGTGATATTTCGAAAAATTGTAACACTTTGATTAAAAATTGTAACACTTTGATTAAAAATCGTTTTTTTATTCTTTTATAGGGTTTCTCCTGTTCTGTGTGTTTGAAGGAGTTCTCCAGAAAGGATGCCTTAAACCGACATAAGAAGTTGCATGATGCTGACACTTCCACCCATCAATGTGCTACATGCCAAAGAAAGTTTAGTCGCCTGGACGAGTACAACGCTCATCTAAAGAGTCATAACTACCCCTGCAAAGAATGCCAGTCCACCTTCTCCTCTAAGTCATCATTAATGAACCATATGCGACTTCAGCATTCAAATAGCCTAAGTGAGAGCCGCAAGAAACCGAAAACGACTCCTCCACCACTCTCTCGAAGACGACCCTATACACAAGCTTTGAACACGTTTAAGACGGTGCTCATTGAACCTACTGAAGCCACTCGGTACGATGTGAAAATCTTTTTAGAGTCTATTCGTGCCGAGATACATGAAAACATCCTGCAGGAATTGTATGAGAAAGATTCCATCAAATGGTACCTGGTAATAAAAGTCTGCTTTGAAAGAGAGACAGCCGAAGGAGAGCTGGAAATTATGGATGCGTACTTCAGAACACCCTGCTACCAGCAACACACTCCTGACTTAATTGATGATCAAATAAGTGTAGGATTCATGAAGATTATTCAAAACTACGAAGAGTTCTTAGAGAGAGGTTCCGGCTGGGTGTTGAGAAACATCTACTACCTAGAATTCAAGTCTGCTAAATATAACCCTTTGAGAGCGAGCAGCTATCAAGAATTGCCAGCGAAACTGCTTGCCAAGAAAGCTATCTTAAATATACAGAACAGAGATAACAAGTGCTTCCTATGGTGCCTGCTAGCACACAAACTGAATTTAGACTACACAAGCCATCCTCATCGAGTCTCCCACTATTTACCTCATGAAGAGGAAATCAAGATGGGTAATGTTCAGTACCCTGTTCCCATCTCAAAAATAGGCCTCATAGAAAACCTGAACAATCTTAGAATCAACGTCTTCGGCTACGAAAACTCTAAAGTGACCATTCTAAGAATTTCCGAAGTAGAAGATGTTGAAGCTATCAATTTATTACTCATTGAGAACGAAGAAGGTGCCCACCACTACTGTTTAATCCGGAACTTTTCCAGATTAATGGGAGACCGCACAAAACACTATGGCAAACAGTATTATTGTTATAGATGCCTGCATGGTTTTTCGACAGAACTTTTGTTAAAAGATCATGAAACAAACTGCAAAAAACACACTGCTCAAGCCATTGAGATGCCCAGCAAGGATAAAAATATACTAGAGTTCACGGGAACCCATCTTCAACATCCCATCAGCTATATCATCTATGCGGATTTTGAAAGTTTGCTCCAGCCTATTGCATCAGCTGCTCCTTCCTCATCAAACTCCTACCTGCAACATACAGCCCGTCATACAGCCTGCGGTTACGCTTATGTAATCGTAGGGTCTGATGGCAAAGCTGTGAAGCCCATCTTTAGCTATCGAGGAGAGAATGCAGTCAAGCATTTTCTAGAAAATATCCTCATGGAAAAAGATATCCTTGAAGAAAAACTCCAAGAAATTAAGCCAATGAAGCTCTCTGCCCAAGAAGAGGAGGCCTTCCAAAATGCAACAAGGTGCTGCATATGTCGTCAACCCCTGTTACCCGGATGCATTAAAGTTCGGGATCACAATCACGAAACTGGAGTTTTTAGAGGTGCCGCCCATGCTAGCTGCAACCTTAATTTTAAGCAGCCAAAGAAGATTCCCGTGGTTTTCCACAACTTGAAGAACTATGATGCCCACCATATTATGACAGAATTAGGCCATTTTCAAGACCATCAGATACAAGTTATCGCAACAACGTTAGAAAAATATATATCATTCACTTTAAAGAAACCTGACAGTCCTGTACAACTCGTCTTTCTTGACTCGTTCCAATTTTTGCCTGCTTCGTTAGAAAAGTTGGTGAAGAATTTGGATATTAGCCAGTTTAAAATTCTAAAAGACCAGTTTGAATCAAGTACCGATCTAAGTCTCCTCACCAGAAAAGGAGTATATCCCTATGACTACATCACCGGATTTGACAAATTCCAAGAAACAGTGTTGCCGCCTCCTTCAGCGTTTTTCAACTCACTTACAAATGAAGCCGTTGAAGAGGCTGATTATCAACATGCAAAAAACGTATGGGAAGTCTTCCAGATAAGAAACCTCGGCGAGTATCATGACCTGTATGTGAAGACAGATGTTTTGCTACTTGCCGATGTGTTCCAAAATTTTAGAAGTCTTTGCTTACACTATTATAACATCGATGCTGCCCATTTATACACCTCTCCTGGACTGTCCTGGCAAGCCTGTCTGAAGATGACTGATGTTAAGCTAGAGCTGCTTACGGATATCAACATGCTGCTGTTTATTGAAAAAGGGGTGCGCGGGGGTGTGTCGCAGATTTCACACCGTTTCGCTGTTGCAAACAACCCGCACACTCCTCACTACGACTCAAGTAAGCCTTCTAGTTATATCATGTACTGGGATGCGAACAACCTTTACGGTTGGGCTATGTCCCAGTACATGCCTTATGGCAAGTTTCAATGGATGGACCCCTCTCACATTACTGAAGATTTCATCATGAACATACCCGAAGATGCAGCTGAAGGCTTCATTTTTGAAGTGAATTTGGAGTACCCATCTCATCTGCATGACCTCCACAATAGCTACCCACTTGCACCTGAAAAAATGACCGTGACAGAAGAAATGCTCTCCACCTATGCCAAGTCCTTGTTGCAGAACCAAAAATATTCAGGAACACCCAAACTCATTCCAAACCTCTACAATAAATCAGAGTATGTTGTACATTACAGAAATCTACAGTTATACCTAAAACTTGGAATGAAGCTATTAAAAGTGAACAAGGTTTTGAAATTTCGATAAGCACCCTGGCTAAAAAAGTATGTAGACTTCAACACAGACAAACGAAAATCTGCAAACAATAGTTTTGAGAAAGATTTCTTTAAACTGTTGAACAATAGCGTCTATGGAAAGACCATCGAAAATTTGAGAAAACGTCGTAACATAGAACTGTGTAACAATGAAGTCAGAGCCCAAAAATTAGTTGCATCACCGAATTTCACAACTTTTAAAGAATTTTGCAATAACCTCGTAGCTGTGGAGAGAACAAAACCCACCATCCTGATGAATAGGCCGATATACGTGGGTTTCTGTATCCTTGAATTAGCAAAGTTGCTCATGTACGACTTTCACTACAATTTCGTTATGAAAAAGTATGAAAGTCGTGCAACTTTGTTGTTCACGGATACAGACTCCTTGACGTACTGTATCCAGACAGCGGACGTGTACCAAGATATGAAGGAAGATCAGCACCATTTTGACTTCTCAGAGTATCCCGAAAATCATCCGCTATATTCTACAACTAACAAAAAGGTCCTTGGAAAGTTTAAGGACGAACTCCACAGTCAAGCTGCCTACAAATTCATTGGATTAAAGCCCAAAATGTATGCCATACAGTCAGCTGGTGGTGAAAAGAAGACAGCAAAAGGCATATCAACCTGCATCGTAAGGAAAAAATTAAGTGTTCAAGACTATCAAGAATGCCTGCAAAAGGAGATAGCCACGTATGAGCAACAAACCAGAATCCTACAAGAACGTCATCAACTCTATACAGTTAATCAAAACAAAAAGTGTTTATCTCCTTTTGATGACAAGAGGTATCTGCTAGATGATGGAATCACCAGTCTGGCTTATGGCCATTACAGAATACCGCACCATCCATAGTGAAAATTTTTGTATATATTGTTCCTGCACCCTGTATATATTTTTAAATTGTTCCTGCATCCTGTATATATCAATTGTTTCTGCATCCATGAAGATTGTTCCTGTATATATTTTAAATTGTTTCGCATCCATGAAGATTGTTCCTGCATCCTGTATATATTTTTAAATTGTTCCTGCATCTATGTAAATTGTACAGATTGTTTCGCACCTATAAAGATTGTTCCTGCACCCTGTATATATTTTTAAATTGTTTCTGCACCTATGAAGATTGTTCCAGCACCCTGTATATATCAATTGTTTCTGCATCCATGAAGATTGTTCCTGCACCCTGTATATATTTTAAATTGTTTCGCACCTATGAAGATTGTTCCTGCACCCTGTATATATTTTTAAATTGTTTCTGCACCTATGAAGATTGTTCCTGCATCCTGTATATTTTTAAATTGTTTCTGCATCCATGAAGATTGTTCCTGCACCCTGTATATATCAATTGTTTCTGCATCCATGAAGATTGTTCCTGCATCCTGTATATATTTTTAAATTGTTCCTGCATCTATGTAAATTGTACAGATTGTTTCGCACCTATAAAGATTGTTCCTGCACCCTGTATATATTTTTAAATTGTTTCTGCACCTATGAAGATTGTTCCAGCACCCTGTATATATCAATTGTTTCTGCATCCATGAAGATTGTTCCTGCACCCTGTATATATTTTAAATTGTTTCGCACCTATGAAGATTGTTCCTGCACCCTGTATATATTTTTAAATTGTTTCTGCACCTATGAAGATTGTTCCTGCATCCTGTATATTTTTAAATTGTTTCTGCATCCATGAAGATTGTTCCTGCACCCTGTATATATCAATTGTTTCTGCACCTATGAAGATTGTTCGGCATCCTGTATATATCAATTGTTTCTGCATCCATGAAGATTGTTCCTGCATCCTGTATATATCAATTGTTTCTGCACCTATGAAGATTGTTTCTGCATCCTGTATATATTTTAAATTGTTTCGCACCTATGAAGATTGTCTGAACCCATGCTTTGAAGACAACCTCAGAAAACTATGTGATGAGTTCTTCAGGTTGACATTTTTTATTTATTTTTATTTTTATTTTTTTTAAAGGAACTAACTCCCGCCTTGCTCTACGGAGTGAAAAGGGGCACCGCAGGGCCTCGGGAGGGCAGTCTCCCAGGCGCTCAAGGTGAACTCTTTCTTTCTCTCTCTTCTCTTTTTTCTAACTTTATTCTTTCTACCTTTTTTCTTAAATTTGTATTCTCTTTCTAACTTTTTTCTATACATTTCCCTTTCACTTATTTCTCTAATTGTAAATTTTGTATGTATCTCTTTTCAGGTTAAGTCCCAAAAGATCGTGACGTCATCTCACTTCCCGCAAAACTTCAAAAAAATTTTGAAGTCCCCGAAATTATGAAAAAAAATACTATGTCCCGAAATTTAGGAAAATAAATCTAACTCCTCAAAATTCCCTATATATGGCACCACCAAACCTCATCCAAGATGATAGTCAAAGTTTCTATTCTTCCGGTGGCAACACCCCTTCGTCCAAGATGATGACTAAGTAGTGTAAAAAGGAGACGTTGACCGCCACGGTGGAGGCGCGGAGGTGCGCTCCAACAGGGTGGAGGCGCGCGCGCCTCAGCGCGCCTCCGCGCCTCCACCGTGGCGGTGAACTCTCCTTTTTACACTACTAACAATATTTAACGTTTAACAGTTAACGTTTTTTTTTTTTTTTTTTTTTTTTTTCTGAAGAATTTGACTTTGAGGTTTTTATTTTTATTTTTATTTATTTATTTATTTATTTATTGTTTTTATACGTTTTGAGGCCTCCTGGGCTCATTTTAACTATTTTTACAGTGACGTTTGTATGTATGTATGTATGTATGTTTATGTATTTTAGTAAACACGATAACATCTAAACGCTTTGATCATTTGAGCTAAAAGTTGGTACGTATGTTATGGGTCACCGTATCACAAACACTTATGATTTTGGTGGTGAATCTAGCACTTTTAGTTTTTTTTTTTTTTTTTTTTTTTCAGGGGCACAACGAAACATTCTTCATTATTATGGCTTATGGGCTCAAATTATTTAAAGTGCGATAGCTTCTAAACGCCTTATTCGATTGAGCGGAAAACTTATATACATGTTATAGATTACCGTCGCATGAACAGTACAGATTTTGGTGAATCTATCACTTATATATTTTTACAGGGACACAATGTAAATTTCTTTATCATTATGATCTATGGTTCAAATTATTTGAAGTGCAATAACGTTAAAATAAATAACATATTATATGAGGTAAAATACACATATATATATATATATAGGGTGTGGGGGAAAATACTCAAACACTATTATAATTTTACCTTTTGTTTATTTAATGACTTTTCTTACTTTAATATATTCATACAACCGTTAATTACTTAATGTTCAGAAAGTCGAGTGAAGTCACACCAGTTTTTTTTTTTTTTTTTTTTTTTTTTTTTTTTTTTTTTAGTTTTACAAATAAATATTAAATTCTTCAAAACTAAACTTATTATAAAAGTTATACTAATAAAAGCAACCGTAATTTTAAATTTATTGAAAAAAGCTTTTCAGCAAGATATTAATAATAATATTTTTTCATATAAAATTTCTTCCAAAATATTTAAAAATTAAAAAAAATAAAATAAAATAACTAATAACATTTTAAAAATATGAGTAACATCTTCAATATAAAATAAGTAAATAATATAGCGATGAATATTTATTTCTTTAACATAACTATCTATAAAGATTCATTTATTTAATTTTTTTTTTTTTCTATATTTACTCGCCATATAAATGAAACTAAATCATGTATTCCTAAAAAAAGTAACATTATAAGATAATATATAAAATTTTTCCCTTTCTGAATTTAAGCCGAAAGCGCCGCTTATTCGCCAAATAATAGTACGCTTCTATTTCCTCTTATTTCTATCAAAATCGTTACACTCCTATGTGTACCGGAAATCACTTTATCTCCTCCTATCCTCACTACATCTAAATATTCCATATGACGTCACTTTAGAGACCCCAAACACCGCACACCTGTCCTGCTAGCTGAATGCCATCAGCTGTTTGCCGAATAAACAGATGATCGGCCTCAAAATAAGAAACAGGTAACATTCATGATCGTCTACTCTATTATATGTGTCTATTCAACACAATATACAAATAAATATATTTTCTAATGTCACGAAAAGAAATGTAAATTTGCAGCAAAAGAGGTAAAATTCAATAAATCTGTGCAATTAAAAAAGAAAAAAAAAAAAAAAATGTTACCATAATTGTGGCAAAACAGTATAACATATGTTTAAATGTTGAATCTAAATTCTGACATTTGTGAGAAAGTTTCCATTTAGAGCTTTATTATCTTTTTTTACAAATGCCTCAGAATTTCATTTATAGCTTTTTTTTTTTTTTTTAAATACCCATAGTATATTAGCAATTTCTCAAAATGTATTAATTTTAATACATTAACATTGTTTTCACAATTACTTTTGTAAAGATTTTCATTTTTAAATAAAATACTTGTTTACTTAAATATTTACTTTATATACGTAAGTACATACAGTAAGGGAGTAATATGTAATACAGTAATATGTAACTGGGTGTAACTTTAGTTTTCAGTAATACAGTAAAGCACCATAGAGGTCTGCACGGGCCCGGCCCGGCCCGTTGGAAAGGTTTGCTTACCCGGCCCGGCCCGGTATGAAATCGAAAAATTCGCCCCAGGCCCGGCCCGTTTCTTTTTTTACTAGTGTACGGCCCGGACAAAAAACGATAAAATCAGGCCCGACCCGGCCTGGCCCGATTCGAAATTTTGTAAAATTACAAAAAAAAAAAAAAAAAAAAAAAAAAAAAGCCTTTCTACGAAAAAGATTTTTAGTATGTGTTTTGCAGGGGTTTTATATAGCCAAGCAATAGAACGTTCTTTAACAAAACTGCTGAATGTTTACAAGGTATTTATGTATAAACTGTATTTCATTATTACAGACGTACAGAAGGCACAAAGACAGACAGAAAATCAAATCGAAAATATTGGCATTCTCAAACAATATAGGAAGATATTTAAAATGGTTAATAGTACTAAAAATACGCTTTCAACCACTTCCTGTTATATACCGTAATGTATCCAAATCTTTCATGTGATCCGGTAAAAAAAAAAAAACTTTAATGCTAATCCAACCATATTCAATAGAAAAGATGCTTTTGCACATGCTATATGATGCTACTTTCATCCAATGCCTTGGAGAAAAGACAAAGAAACCTTAGAGAAAAAGTTACAGTGGAAGGATTTTTATAGCCTTCATACCACCTAAACACTACAGACCATAGAAAACAAAGCCTTACATTCTGTAACGTATCTAATTTCTTTTGTTTGTTACATGTACGCAAACTGGTAGTAACATGCATATTATTTTGCAATGGAAACCATCTAATATTACTTTAAATAAAATATATTAATTTCGAGACATATTTAAAATATTTAAGGAAAATCATATCACGAACAGACAAGCTGATAGACAATTAAACTGAAGTTACAGACATCTTTTAACAAAATAAAATTTTATGTGACATACCATACTGTAAAATTATGTAAAATAAATGTCTGAAAAAGTATTTTATAATTTTCCTTTTTCGTTGGTTAACGAATAGTCTAGAAAAAGATTCGGACCGGGCCGGGCCGGGCTCGGGCTTAAAATTTCCTCCAGGCCCGGCCCGGCCCGAGAGTAAATTAAAAATTTCGGTCCGAAAGCCCGGCCCGTGCAGACCTCTAAAGCACCATTGGTAAATCTCTCGTTTATACATCTTTTACATTTGTACGTCCTTTTATATAAGGAAAGGGCATGTTTACAAACAAACGCTCCGTCAATCAATCTCTGCCACTCTCGAGCGGCAAAAGATCGACCAGGATTGGTAGAAATACCAGTGTTTTGCCACTTTGACTTTACCCATAATTTGACTGCGAGTGACGTCACGTGCCCTTTCCTTATAAGCCCCGATTCATTCCTATTCATTTTCACGCAAAAATGCTTCATTTATACGCCTCTCAATACCGGTTACAGTTATACGTCTTTTTCATTTTTCTAAAATTCGAAAAATTTCTCTGCCTGTTATTTTCCGTTTTAAATCAAAAGGACTTTTCCTAGAAAGCGTCTCAGGTGGAGAAACACAGAAAGGATCAAAGAATCAGTTCACAATGCAATTCTTAATACAGTTTCTGCCGCTTATTAAAATCACATTCGTTCTGAGCCAAAGTGATTTTATTAAGCGGCTGATTTTTATATCCGGCGAACGTTCCTGCCCTTAAGGAAAAGGTATTACTTCCCTGAATTTGCAAAGTATCTTCAAAAGGTAACGAATAATGGAATTAGTAAACAATATTAATTAATTTTTTTACAGATAAACAATTAACTGTTTCTTCGATATAAGTAAATTAAACGCATTCCAGGTTTCCATGCACTTTCATTTGAGGAAAATCACCGTTACTTTACCAAAATTTCACGCTGTTCTTATAAATTTAAAATATTTCCGTTTAAACCTCGTGAATTATAGTAATTTCAAAATAAGAACTAGAAATTGCCTTTTAATAATTAGAAGGGAAAATAATAATAATAATAATAATAATAATAATAATAATAATAATAATAATAATATATATATATATATATATCATTTCAAATTAAATTTGTAACTTATTACTGCGCTTTGAAGAATACATTCCTTGAAATTGTTATAACAACTTATCTCCGTATACGGAGATAAGTTGTGGGACGTGTGTAATTTGTAACTGTGCTGCAAGCTGCAAGTGTAAAATATTCATCAATGAGCGACAACGGAGGGTTTGTTGTGCTTTAATTTGTTTTTCATTTAAAAAAAAAAATAAATAAATAAATTAAAAAAAATTTTAATGCGCATAAATGCTATTTTTGGCTGCTGAGGAGATATTTTTGAGTTTATTAACCGGCGATGCTGATTTTATTAAGCGGCGACTTTAAAAGTAGATTGTATTGATTTGATTTCGGTCATGGCACATTGATCAGATTAAGTGGCTGATTTTATTAAGCAGGGAATTTATTAGGTGGCGGTTACTGTACTCACAGAGAATCAGCACGTCGGGCAAGTATTAAAGATTTTTTAATGTAATTAAATAACTACCTGTATGAATATAAATCATATAATACATATGATTAAAGATACACAATATCTATAATTAATAATCAAGATGTGTTCATATAGTATTCAAGATATTTAATACAATACTCAAGATACGATACATATAATTAATACCCAAGTCATGCATTATTGGCATGATTTTTTTCACTTTTTATAATAAGTCTTTTTTTAATTTAAAACTTTTTTTAATTTAATTATCTTTAAATATATAAATTCTACTCTAAAGTAAGTTACTATCGTAAAAAACTTTATTAATTAGTATTTTCATATAAATTTTGCTTGACTGCCATTAAATTTGTAGTAATCAAAATGTTATTTGTTTTAATATTGGTTATAACGTCTTTTCAATTATAAGTCCTTTTACGCCAGTCCCTTGAAAAGCATATAAACGGTACTTTACTGTACTATAAAATAATATAAGTACCATTATAATTCGTAAAATGAACGTGTAATATTAACTTTTTCATAAGATGTCGTGCTATCTATATATTGAAACTTCAATAGGAAAATTATAATTTTACTATACAGCTCAATTTCAAATGAAAAACTAGAATGTTGTGGCCACCACATGACTTTCTTTTATATTTTCCTATGCAAATTCACTCAGTAAAAATAATTTATTAAAACCATTATTTAATAAAATTATCTTCCATGATAATGCAGTACGGTTTCCATATTAGATAAGTAGCATAACACTAAATATCCAAAAAGAAGTTCATTTTATTCTCGATATTACACACAAAAAAAAAAAATGAAAGAAAGAAAAAGAAATTTTTGTTAAAAATGAAAAAAAAAAATCGATAACTTTATTTTACATTATCACAAATCGATGGTTCAGCCATTCATTTTAAAGGTATTGGCGAGTTCTTTTGAAAGATACCCATCCTGAAAATTTATTCCCCTCGAGGGATGACATCCCCATGGGGGGGGGGGGGGGGGGAGGCGATGCTCCTACATATACAATTTGTTTTTCTCAGTTGATTATCTCTATTATAAATAATTCTTGTAAATTTCCTGATGATTATTAAAAAATAATTCTCTTTATGCACATTTATACAAAATTTTGTCCTATACCACCATCTTAAAAATTTAGAAAAAGCGGGATGGAAACGAAACCTGTTAGACAATTTTTACCAAAAGTTGATAAGCACTGATTTATGTCAAGGTGCAACTAGATACCAATTTGTATGAAATTCTGTGCAGTAGTTCCTGAGATACAGTTACCACAAAATTTTGTCACACACACAGACAGACAGACATTTTCTAAAAATGGTCAAATCGTGTTCTACAGCTCTCAAAACGTGTAAATCCATCAAAAACCCAAGGTCGAAAATTTTTACGAATCCAATACTTTCTTCTATTGAATATAAAAGAAAGTAAGTTTTATTCTTTTTCAAAGGAATAATTGGACGGCTTTAAATTATTGAAATATCAAACCGAATAATCTTAAATAGAAAACTTTGTTAAATGGATGTAAGTCAAAGAATAAAATATTCGTTTCATCTCTCTCTCTCTCTCTCTCTCTCTTTTTACTTTCTTCTATATGTAATATAGAGAAAGTATTGGATTCGCGAAAATTTTCGACCTCCGTTTTTTGACGGATCTACACGTTTTGGGATGTCCTGAACACGAATTGATAGTTTTTAGAAAATGTCTGTCTGTGTGTCTGTCTGTCTGTCTGTCTGTCTGTGTGTCTGTCTGTCTGTCTGTATCATTTTTTTGTGGACGCTGTATCTCACGAACATATGAATGAAATTTAACCAAACTTGGTATTTAGTTGCACCCTGACATGAACTGGTGCCCATTAGATTTGGGGATCAATAGCTCAACAGGTGGCGCTGTAATCTCATTTTATGCAAATTTTTAACATGGCAGCATAGGACAAAATTCCGTATAAATGGGCATAACGAGAGTTATTTTAAACTTGTGATTGTAAAATGAATTTGAATTATTGATGATAGTAGTAGTTAACTAGGAAAAAAAAATTGTGCATGGGGGGGCATCGGTTCCCCCCCTGGGGGGGAAGTACCCCCCCGGGGGGGTTAAATTTTGAAGATGGGTATCATTCGAAAGATCTCGTCAATACCTTTAAAACGAATGGTTGAACCATAAATCTGTGATAATTTAAAACAAAGTTATCGATTTTTTTTACTTTTAACAAAAAAAAAACTTAGAAAAATAATCGTATTTTTTTTTTTTTTTTTTTTTTTTTTTTTTTTAACGAAATTTTACCAAACTTGGTATTTAGTTGGTCCCCGACATAAACTGTTGCTGATTATATTTGGGGATCAATAGCTCAACAGGTGGCGCTGTGATAGCATTTTATCTAAATTTTTAACATGGCAGCATAGGACAAAAATTCGTATAAATGTGCATAATAAGAGTTATTTTACACTTGTGTTTGTAAAATTAATATGAATTATTGATAATAGTAGTACGTAACTAGGAAAAAAATTTTGTGCATGGGGGGGCATCGCTTCCCCCACTGGGGGGGAAGTACCCCCCGGGGGGGGGGGTAAATTTTGAAGATGGGTATCATTCGAAAGGTCTCGTCAATACCTTTAAAACGAATGGTTGAACTATAAATCTGTGATAATTTAAAACAAAGTTATCGATTTTTTTTACTTTTAACCAAAAAAAAAAAAAAAAAACTTAGAAAAAAATTCTATTTTTTTTTTTTTTTTTTTTTTTTTTTTTAAATATTGTTAGTGATTGAATATGTATTAATTTTCACAAAAAAAAAAAAGGAAAAAAAAAATCTTTTTTTTTTTTTAAATATTGTTACTGATTGAATATGTATAGGAAAATATAGAAGAAAGTCTTGTGGTGGCCACAACATACTAGTTTTTTTTTTTTCCTTAGTCTCTCTCTAAGCTCAGCTATAATATATATACGTACGCTGTAACATAGTTTACATTAAATTATATTTTATGTAATTAATAATGTTATCATTAATAAATGAAAACATTGAAAATACACAACAAGAATGTGTAAACTTTGATGCTCAAATAAAATTACTACGTAATATCAGTAAGATTCCGTCCTTCAGGGTTAAAATCAAAGTATATTTTTGTAGTTTTGTTGTTTTTAGATGCTATATACAAATATACACAAGAGCAATGTGTCGTACGGTTTTCTTTAAAATAAAGATAATTTTAAACAGTTTTTCCCTTCATAATAAGAAACAAAACGTATTTTAATGAAACGTATATTATTGATTGTTCAAAGTTAAGGACTGATGGAATGTGTTCGAACCGTGGGATTTTTCTTTCTTGTTTTATGTTTTTTCTTAATCACGCTTAATCGACAGAACGAAAATAATAAATTAAAAATTAAAAGGATGCTCGATGTACATTTAATTAATATCATTAATTATCTCAGACCCTCTTTCAATTTGCAAAAAGACGTCTTCTTGAAAAATAACCTAACAATGATTTTCTCCATTAATGAATTTACTTTCCGATGAAACAGGTGAATCCTAAAAATAAAAGATTGAAATATTTAAATATAATTAAATAAAATTATGATTTTGTTTGACAAATCCATATTATGGTAAAGAAGGAAGGGAAAAATGCATAGATCATAAAAAACGTTTCAATCTTACGAGAATGAGTTATCGTAAAAGTGAGAGCGTGTAAAAAATATTTGAGTAGATTTTGTTTTTATTGCAACAAAATAATAATAACTAGTATCGTCCTGTGGTCGAAACTCGACCACTTTTTTTTAACTACGCATTTAAATAAAAAATATAGAAATCCAAAATTTCCGTGCAAACAGTGTTCTTAGACTCTATCCTAAAAATACTAAATAAAATAAATAAATAGAACCCATTGCGAATTTGTTACATATGTATAATACAGAAGCTGAGATATAGCCTTTCCGTAAATGAAAATTAATTGCAGCATAGCAGCGCCACCTTTCTTCCGATGCGCACCCAAATTGAATCAGCATGGTTTTACATATTATCCATCTCACATGCCAAGAATAATACATTTATATTTCATAGAAGCAGAGATATTTCCACCTCGTAAACAGAATTAAATTGTAGAACAACAGCGCCACTTGTCAACCAATTTGCACACAAGACGAAGCAGAATATTTTTACATAACATCCATTTCATGTACCAAGTTTTATGTGTTTATGCACAACAGAATTTGAGTTATAGCCTTCGCTTAAATGTGTCTAATCACAGCATAGTAACACCACCTATACAGAGTTATATATTCTAAAAACTATTCTTCACTAATTTAAGTCAAAGTCTAACCAAATGTCAATCTTACTTAAATTACGTTTATTGTACGTGAGATACAATATTTTTCAAACACATCCTACATACACACAGACAATAATTATTTTCAAAAAATGGACGAATCATGTTAAGGACATACAAAAACATTTAAATTCATGGAAAGCTAAAAGTTTAAAAATTTCAAGAATACGATACATTCTTCTACATCATTTTATATAACTACCGGTTAATATGAACAAAAATTTAATCAAACTATCTTTTCACAATTACTATTTACATATGCATTTCTGTGCAATTTTCATCAACCGATGTTGAGATACAGTCATGTAACAAAGTAATATCAGCGCACAGTGTTCGGAATTTCAAAAAAGCTGGCCAAAAGTCGAAAAATTTAGGCGCGTTTTTAGACGTAAGTACCGCGGAAATACCTTCAGAGGGAGCCATTGAATGAAACTGTGAGGTGGAAAATTTATTCTATCTACATATTTCTAAGTGTAGGCTGGCGGAAAACGTGATAATTTTTCCTTTTAATGCATTTTAACAGTTAAACAAATAGTGTTTCTCGGAAAATTTCGCAACAACAACATTCAACAAAATATGGCCGACAATTGTGGAGGTTAGTAGATAATATTTATGCTGTATTTTTTTTCATCAAGTGATCTCCTGGGCGGCTTTTTGAAGTTAACCTCAATTATAACATAACCAAAAGTTTCAAAGTATGGAAACTTTTTTATCTCGCAAGATCCCGCATTGATTCAAAGTGGAGAGTGTTAAGGGATGTCCATTTTATTCAGCCGTTAAAGAATTGGGTGCCCCCGCCTGCCCCTGTATGTGTAAAAGCGTTTTAACTTTTTAATTTAATTTTTACTTTTTAATTTAATTTTTTAATTTTTTGGACTTTGGTCTGCCATATTGGATCCGCCATCTTGTTTTTGAGTGCAAGATCACTTTTTTTATAAAAACTGATATCAAATTTGAATTTAGCGCCCTCAAAAACCCTTAAATGTGAAAATTATCCTTCATCTATCAATTTTTTGATTTTTGATCCGCCATATTGGATGCGCCATCTTGTTTTTGAGTGTAATATCACTTTTTTTATGAAAACTAACGTCAAATTTGAATTCAGTGCCCTCAAAAACCCCTTAATGTAAGAATTATCCATCTTATATTAATTTTTTAATTTTTTGTTTGCCATATTGGATCCGCCATCTTGTTTTTGAGTTTGCCTTTGAAGTTTTCAAGAAACCAATGTCAGATTCGGATTCAGCGACCTCGAAAACATATATATACATCACAATTTCACTTGTTTTCTTTAATTTCGACTTTTGGCCAGCTTTTTTGAAATTCCGAACACTGTGCAGCGCCACTTTTCGGCCTTATACACCAAAATTCATTAACAATAATTTTTCTCAATATATATATATCACACACAGGGTTTGGTGCATTTATATAGCGCAGAAGCTGAGATATAGATTATTTTCCGATAAGAGATAATTTTCCGTCAGCGGAAAATAATGCAGAATAGCAGCGCCACCTGTCATCCGATTTGCATCCAAAGTGAATCAGCATAATTTTACCTAATATTCATCTCACATGCCAAGTTGTGTACATTAATACACTGTAGATATAGTGTTTCCTAAATGGGATTAAATTGCAACATAGCAGTGCCACCTGTCATCCGATTTGCATCCAAAGTGAATCAGCATAATTTTACCTAATATTCATCTCACATGCCAAGTTGTGTACATTAATACACTGTAGATATAGTGTTTCCTAAATGGGATTAAATTGCAACATAGCAGTGCCACCTGCAGGCTAATATGCATTCAAACTGAAACAGCAAAGTTGTATGCATATATATATATACTATATTTCTTATACAAAGTTTGGTACATTGTAAACGCTGAGTCCGAAGTGTGAAATGTTCGGAAATCTTAGCGCGGCAGCGCTATTTATTGAGTGATATTGTCCAAAACCTAATTAGTACCAATTCAAGCCAAAGTCCAACCAAATATCAAGTCTGATTAAATAATGTCCATTGGTTCATGAAAAAAAGTGTTCACACAGTTTTACCAACTCAAAAAGACAGACATTTTTTAAAAATTGCTAAATCATGTTCAGGAAATCCCAAAAAGTTTAAATTTATCGAAAACAGGAAATAGAAACATTTTCCGAACCTTATACTTTCTTCTTATATATGCAGAAGATTGCAATAAATGTACTTTTTAAAAAATAAGTAGTCAATTTCAGTTAATTGAAATATATTATGCTTTACCTAAAAAAAAAGAGAAAAAATAGTGAAGGATCAAAATTGTGATGGCATGTCTCCGGACCACCTCTAGGGGTGTGTCCCAGACCGTCGCCAATTGCCCATCTGCGCAGCATTAGTGCGACGTAAAACCCAACCATCCTAAAAAAATAAGTCTTTAAATTAGAGCTGACATAAATTATAAAAAAAAAAGAAAAGAAAAGAAAGAAAGAAAGAAATTAGATAAAAAATAAATTAGAAATATAAAATAATAACCTTTGCGAGAAACGTCCGAGTTACTTCGGTGCCAAATTTCAAATTTCGCAAAAGAGTCCTATACTAACTTTTTTTTTTTTTTTTAATTATTGAAAAATATGCTGATATGCATTTTGCATATGGATTATGCAATGGAAATCTTCGGAGAGTCAAGTCAAAGAAGAGTACCGTCTAGGTTACATGAAATATCATGAGTCCAAATGGACATTTTTTTGCCATAATTCACTGAAGGCTTAGAGATCTTGGTTTGTTTAGTAGACTGAGCGGAAAAGAATAGGTTTGCAAATCATCCTCATCCATCATTTTTGGTTGTGAAATGTGAGAATACACGTATCAAGTAAGAGAGGGGGGGGGGGGATCTAAGCTTGATTTTATGTGAAATTGCGAGAGAAGATGAAACTTTGCAAAATAAAGTTATGAATATTGTGTGTTAAAATTAATATCACACATACTATTTTTTCCCCCGTAGTTCATTAAATTAAGAATTATAGTGTTATTAAGTTAATTTTTTATCATTAAATGGTAGGAACATGTTAGATTTAACATTCATTCTAAAAAAACAAATTTTCGTTAAATCACAGCAATCCTGTTGTTATCGTTTACTTTATTTTAATGAAAACTTAGTATATTACAATTATGGAATATTTTACAGAAGTTTTGAATATAAAAGGTTTTAGCTATAATAAAATTTGATGGATATAACAGTTCTTTATTCAAGGATGAATCAACAAAAGTGTAGAAAATAAATAAAACTTTATGAAAGATAAACATTAAAGCG
This sequence comes from Salticus scenicus, assembly GCA_963930645.1. NCBI lineage: Eukaryota > Metazoa > Arthropoda > Arachnida > Araneae > Salticidae > Salticus > Salticus scenicus. Next base: position 131,116,983 of record OZ005661.1, read on the forward strand.
AAATATAAGAATTTAGGTGGCAAAAGCCTGTGTTACAGAATTAAACGATTTGATTGTTTTATCATTAAACATAAAAATAAATAAGTAAATAAATGTTTTATTAACATGGCTATGTGAAAACTTTTTTAATTAGATGAGATATAAGAGAATTTCATGTCTGAAAGTTCAAACTTTGTTTCTTGTATATACATTGTTGCAAAAAATCACAACCTACAAAAAATGCTGAAAATTTTCATAGCTGTTTATTATTATTAACTTAAATTATTTTTAGATGAAGTAATAATTAATATTGTAATATTAATTACTTTTTAAAGTAGCAATTTTATTTTATTTTTATTTATTTATTTTTTCGGATTATACATCTTTTCATTTATGCCTTTTACGCCAGTCCTTTGAAAAACGTATAAATAGTGCTTTACTGGGGAAGGGAAAGTGGAAAAGTCCCAAGGTTTCACAATTAAAAGAATTTTAGCTTAACATTGCTTGCTTTGAATATCTATTAATTGACTTGAAGAAATGTCTTGAAGAATAAACTGTGCGTGTGAGGGGGGGGGGGGGTCTATGAAGTTAAAACTACATAGAAATATTACCTATCTTCTTTCGACGCTTCATTTATGCACTTTCGTTCAAAACTTTTTCATTTATTGCTAATATTGCGCACGCATTTATATAGAAGATGCTTACAATATGAATTAAGGATTTAGAGATATTTCAAAATTCACTATTTATAAAATTACATATCTTTTAAAATATTAACTTTCTGCAAAATTTTTTAAGTAAAATGAATTTCACTGAATATCAATTTTATAGGTATCCTTTTATATAAATGAGTGTTCAGATTTAAAACAATAGGTGATTTTTTTTTAAATCTTATGGGTAGTGGCAAAAACGCTTTTCATAAAGTTTGTATTACTACGTACATGCAATGAAGTTCAATCGTGACATTAGTTACAATTTTGTTCATAACTTGCACTCCAAAGTGTGTAGAAGCATAAACAAAGAACCAAAATATTCAAAATAGTTCATATACTAACATTTTTATTTTTTATTTTTATTTATTTATTTATTTTTATTTTTTTATATTATCTTTTAAGATTAAAATACTTTGACTTTTTAAAAGAAAACAGTAAAATCGAATTATAAAATTTATGGATGGTGAGCGCCCAGTGTCACATGAGGGGGTTTGGGGGAGAGAGCACCTACCACGTATCGTTCTATAGACTAATTTAATATTTACTAAATTTATTTAAAAAAATTTAAGAAAACAGTAATTTTTTAACAGTAACGTGTAAAAAGGTAATCCATATACATAGAGTAATTATTTATATAAATGAAATAACTTTAAAAAAAAAAAAAACTAATATGCAAGTAAATAATTTCAATATTTGAAATATATATATATATATATATATATATATATATATTTTTTTTTTAAGTTTGAAATACACACATATATTTCCAATGGTATATAGAACTGTGTAGTGACAAGAAGTCTTTATATGCACTTATCTGCAATTTTTATATTTCTTTGTTGTGAATAATAATTTATTACAAGTAAACTCATCATTTTTTTTTTTTTTTTTTTTTTTTACATTCTCTTATGGTAGAGGAAGTATTGTTTTTTGGGCCAAATTTTCGAAATTCAGTTTATGTTATGTTTACACGTTTTAAGGTCCAGAAAACATGTTTTTAACGGTTAGTCTGTGTGTCTGTTATCAGCATATTTAAAAAAAAAAAAAAAAAAATAGTAGCAGAAAGTCCAAACCCGGTATTCTAAATCTGTATCATATAGATGCTACACAAAGCTTTTCATTAGGATCAAGCAAATGGTTCGTGTACAAGACCATCCAAGAAAATTCAAATACATTACGTCTATGGGGGAAATTACTGGTAAGTTCAGTGTAACAACTATAGGCTGAGCGTGAGCTAAACAAAATGGAATAAACGTATATTTTTTATAACCATAAAAGCATGTTTCGTGTAAAATATGGCATGAAAATCATTCACCATTCGTTTACAGGGCTACCCAAAAGAAATGAAATTTTGTGGTATTATACATAGATATTGTTGGAAGTGCATTTCAGGTTATGCTGTGTATTTTTAATATAAGATTATATTTAAGTACACAATTTGATGTCTATACAGTTTATAGACAATATACAGAGCTACCCATAATTAAGCTAAACGTTCTTATCTATTAAAAATAATTCATGGAAGTGCTTTTCTACATTTTACTATGTCGAAGAATGCTGCTCAGGGAGAAAAGTTATTTTCTCACACCTATACTGTAAGCACAATATTTTTTGAATTTCGATTTTCAACTCTGGTCTTTTATATAATATCACGTTTTGAGGTCTCTGAATGTAAAAGTACATTTTTAACAGTTGATCTATGTATAGTAGATATATATATGAAAGGGATAAAAATAAATAGGTTTTTTAATAATTTAAAACCAAATTAAAAGTGTGAAAATCGCTAATCGAAATTATAATCGCGAATAATTTGTAATTGCCCCTTTAAAGTTTGTTTTCCAGCAGAAGACTTTATAACTCAGAAATCAGAAAAGGAACGAAATTATAAGTTGAAATTCGCTGGCTCTAGTGCAACTTGCAAGTCTTGCTGCATTGAGCTGCATATTAATTAATCCCAGAAATTCCCTTTAAGAGCCCAGACGATCCAAGGAACCAATCAGCAGCTCCGAAAATTAGGTATAAAAGCCCAAACATTAAACAAACGGAGCGATTTGCCACGATTTTGACTTGTTAAACATTTCCACGCTGCCCTGCCTCTGAAATTAGCATAAATCTTACAATCATTCCCCAACGGATTCGGCGGCCCGAGGCCCGGGTGCGGCCTGAATTGCCGGCGCGGATCGGCAGAGCACCGGCTTCAGACTCCATTCGCTTTGCACTGTCCCGACTGTGAAATAAGGAAGCAATAAAGATGTTTTCCTGAAAGAAAGCCTAGTCGTCATTGTGTGCTGCGCCTGTCATCTCTCTTTCATCAAGTAATTAAATACGTTACATATATATATGTATATATATATACGTCTGTTACCAGCATAAATAAAAAATAATAATAATAAATTAAGGGGGAAATTCAAATTTGCTGTCTTGAAGTGTGTATGAAGTTACCCCTTGAAAAGTTTGATCAAGATTGGTAATTTTCGAGGCATATTGCTGGTGAAAGTTATCTGAAAAATTTAAAATAAACTTTTAAATTTAATGACAGCATAGAATTTTTTTTTTTTTTTTTTTTTTTTAAATAAATGTAGTTGATATAATTAAACAGGAGGTTGAGGGGGGCGGTAGCCCCCTCACACACATTTATATGTCAAATAAAACTGTTCCTAAACATATTTTAAATTATTTTTAAAATTGATTGAGCATTATTATCTTGCTTCATTGACCTTATGCTTTAAACTGCAATATATCATTATAGTCTTGAAGTGCAGGGTAATAGAAAGTCGTGTGAGTGTTACACCAGATTATTTCAACTGGGGAAAATATAATTGAAAACTCTTAAATGAATTTGGGGGGCCATGGTAAAATTTAGAGGGAAAGCGCTTACCGCACGGAACTTTAAAAAAAAAAAAAAAAAAAAAAAAGACGTAGATGGTTATTCTACACAATTAAACATCCTATAGTATCATCTTAGATGTGGCCATCCCGAACTATCTAATCTTGATGAACTGTGAGAAAAATCCTAAGATTTACAATATTAAATGTTTGTTAAAAATGCAGTAATATAAATTAATATTGCTTTTCCTGGAATGTTAAAGATATTTAGCTCGATTTGTCTGAAAGAAATGATAGATTTTTTCCTCTGAAAGATAGAAAAAAAAAAAAAAAAAAAAATCGTATATCCGTATATTAAAATATTTATCTGACCCGTGAATTGCTCGCAAGATATTGCGCAGTTATCTTCTTGATATATGGGAAGTCTGCATGCAAAGTCAAATGCAGAAGTTTAAACGGCACAAACTATTTAGTTGAAACAGGAAAACATTCTAACTAATTTGAAAAGAAAATTGTTTAATCACTATTTTGTTTGTTTGTTTGCTTTTGGTGAGCCTATCTAGTATAAAGAAAACTAAGACCATTTCGTCGCACTAAACTTGTTTTTGAAGTTAAAAGTGAACCTTTTCTACTTGGTTCCGTAATTAAATATCATTTTATTACAAATACGAAACTAGTGTGATTAAAAAAAAATCTTGAATTTAACTAAGGTTTTTTTTTTTTTTTTTTTTTTTTACAAAACCTGTAATTTTCACTTCGAAGAACGGTAGCTCGCAAGTCGCAAATTATAAAATGTCAACGCAAGGCTAGCCTTGATTTTAATTTTAATTAACTATTTTTTTTCTTTAAAATTTCTAACTTTTCAGCCAAATTTAGCGATTTTCTTCGTAGTTTGGAATGTTTTTTATGTGGGTGTTAGACTAAGAATTTAATTTTCACTCAGTTTTTGATACGGGTGGGATTTTTAGGGACTTGCGCCTCCGACTCCAATTCAAAATTCGCTTTCTAATTTTAACCACTGCCTATCGTGTAATTGAGCTAAAATTTTGCATATATGTACAGTCGGTAACAAAAGTGTTCGAACACTAGCAAAAATTCCTATGTAAAGAAAGTACGCTTAATACAGTTTTGCTAAGTAAATCCTTGTCGAATCCTGTTCTTAGTTGGTCTAAGACCGTGATTCGACAAGGATTGATTTAACAAAACAGTACTAAGTGTACTTTTTTTATATAGGAATTTTCGCTAGCGTTCAGACACTTTTGTTACCGACTGTATAATTTCAAAGCCAATCCACACTCAAGCAGTAATGGACTTAAGGGGTTAGGGCCTAGGCCCCAACCCTGATAAATTACTAGAGTCCCCCCACCCCATAATAAAAAATAATAAAAGCATTTTTTAATTTTTTTTATTAAAATTGGTGGGGGGGGGGGAATTTGATACATTTTTCCAAATCATCCCAGTCACATGGTCTAATCATTCCTTTTATTTTAAAGGCATTTACGAGTATTTTTAATACTCATATTAAACATTTACACACCGGAAGAGGCGGGGAGCGATGTTACAGTCGGTAACAAAAGTGTCCGAACACTAGCAAAAATTCCGATGTAAAAAAAGTACATTTCATACAGTTTCGTTAAATAAATCCTTGTCGAATCCTGTTCTTAGTCAATGTAAGAACATGATTCGATAAGGATTTAGTTAACGAAATCGTATGAAGTGTACATTTTTTACATAAGAATTTTTGCTACTGTTCGGACACTTTTGTTACCGACTGTACTACATATACAAAAATTTTAACTTGATTAACTATTACTATCATTATCATAAACAAAATTTTTCACTTTTATAATGATGGCTAAAAATATTCTTCATTGTGTACATTTATACGAAATTTTGTCCTACAATGTCATTGGGTCGCGGTAGCCCAGTCGCAGTCGGTAGAGCGCCAGGCTCGTAACGTAAATGGAAGATTGCGGGTTCGGTGCTCGAGCCGGCCAAAGACTGTCGTGTACAGTCGGTAACAAAAGTCTGCGAACACTAGCAAAAGTTCCTATGTAAAAAAAGTACACTTCATACGGTTTTGTTAAATAAATCCTTGACGAATCATGTTCTTAGTCAGTGTAAGAACATGATTCGATAAGGATTTATTTAACAAAACCGTATGAAGTGTACTTTTCTTACATAGGAATTTATGCTAGTGTTCGGACACTTTTGTTACCGACTGATGGTGGCTGGTGCACGTAAAATCTGTCGTGGCCGCAATGTCCTCCATGTTCCCATCAAAAATTATACCTCTGGGGGTCACCGAAGCAGGACAGAAATTCCTTCCGTGCAGGATCAAAATGATGATGGCGTGACTCTGGACCACCTCTAGGGATGAGTCCCAGACCGTAGCCAATTGCGCATTGCGCCGAAGTAGTGTTACGTAAAACCCGACAACCAATTAATAAACTAACCAACCTATAATGTCATATTAAAGATTATGATTAGATGACAGTGCCACCTGCTGAAACATTAACTTATGTCAATTTAAAATATATAACTTCATGAAACTACAGTCGTCAGCAAAAGTATCCGAGCCCTAACCAATAATTCTGATATAAATAAAGTACACTTAAAACTGTTTTGTTAAATAAATCCTTGCCGAATCATGTTCTTAGACTGACTAAGAACATGACTCGACAAGGATTCATTTAACAAAGCAGTATTAAGTGTACCTTTTTTAGACAGGGATTATTGATAGTGCTCGGATACTTTTGCTGCCGATTTTATACTGTACTGGCTATGGAGAAAAATTCCCAGAACTACACCACAGTTTTTGCGCCTTCTTTTGGCGATAATCGCTTTCTTGGCAACTGCTCTTGATATTTTGCATATTTTAAATGATTTGTTCCTCTAAACACCAAAACTCCAAAGAAAAGTCAAACAGAACAGCTTTCAATCTATAACAAGGATTAGATTACTTGCTGCTTTTCATTTCAGCTAGTGTAGGTTCGTAGGTTGAGGTTTGTGTTTAACCCTGATCGAAATATAAAACAGCGATGGAGGAAACTTGCTTTGGTGGAAATGGAATGTCGGTTTGGCGGTAGAAAAATCGGTTTGGCGAATGAAATGGTTACTAGTCCGGAGTCTACTATAATGTCTCTTCGATGGTATTTCCATCAATACTGGTTGATCTTTTGCCACTAGAGAGTTGCATAGATTATTTGATGGAACGTTTGTTTGCAAACATGCCCTTGCCTTATTCAATAAAATGACTACTGAGAAACACTGTAACGGCTGTTTCTGACAAAATACCATGAAACAAGATTTTTCTTCGCTTTAGACACATCCAGCAAGATAAAAATTCATAGCACGATGGTGTTTGTTTCACAGTTTTGTTGATACCCAAACTTGTGCAATCATGTGTGTATTTCGCCACGATTTTGGTTGGTTGGATGGATGGGTTTTATGCCGCACTAGTGCTGTGCTATGGGCAATTGGCGATGGTCTGGGACTCACTCCTAGAGAGAGACATGCCATCCGGAGACATGCCATCACAATTTTGATCCTCTACGGAAGGGATGGCTCTCCCGCTTCGGTGACCCCCAGAGATATAATTTTTGATGGGCACATGGAGGACACTGCGGCCACGACAGATTTTACGTGCACCAGCCACCATTGGTGTAAACGACGGTCTTCGGCCGGCTGAAGTATCGAACCCGCAATCCTCCCGACTGGGCTACCGCGGCCCCGCTACGATTTTGAGAGAAATAAAAAGAAATATTTGAATTCGGGACATTTAGTGTCCTCAAAAGCGATCAAAGTTTTTTTGAGGACAAAAAATAAAAAAGTTTAAAATTCGAGGACTGTCCTCGAATTTTCAGGATATGGGGGTCATCTTACTCTTACTTTTCTTTTCTTATAATGACATCTACATTTTTAATGTAACTTAGGACCCGAGCTACTTCTTCTATGTAATTTTACCAGCAAGCGACCACCACAATTTAATCACAATATTAAAAGCGGAAAATAAACAGCATTTTGTCTCCTAAGATGAACACAGTCTGCTGATTTTTTTTATAAGATTTTATTTATGAAGTGGAAAACTGGAATAAAATTTCTCAAAATTCTACTATAGACTTGAGAATGAGAGATACATACGAACGTAAGTTCTGAAAACTAGCGTTCCCATACATGCAAACTAAACTGTATCTGCGAATTATTAAAATAATTAAATCTATAGAACACATTTTCACTTTATTTATTTTTATGATGGGAGAGAACACAAAATAAGTGCATTTCCTTTTCTCTCCAGTCTATGCAATTCGTGTTGGTCGTATAACGACTATTTTTGTCAAAATGTCATGAAACAAATTTTGTTCTTCACTTCACATAAATCGGGCAAGATCGAATCCGTATGCTAATCAGCAGTGCAGGATTCACACACTGCTCATGGGAATTACCAAAACTGCAATATGAATATTGTAGTTGTGTTGATTCATAAGCTTATGCAATTATTTATGCATTTGGCGACGATTTTGAGAGAAATAGATACAAATATTTTAATTTGGGGACAGTTAGTGTCCCCCAAGTAGTAGTACAGTTGGCAGCAAAAGTATCCGAGCGCTAACCAATAATTCCGATATTAAAAAAAGTACACTAAATACTGGTTTGTAAATAAATCCTTGTCAAATCATAGACTGACGGGCGGATTAAGGCTTTCGGCCGATCCAGGATCGATCAAACTGGTCATGAATCAATGCGTCCAGTCTCGTGGACCGGTCTGGATCAAAGTCGTTCAACGGAATGTATCCCGTGAACCGGTCGTGGATCAAATCGCCCAAAATTATTTTTTGCGACATTTGATCCATTGACCGGTCCATTGCTATGATTGGCCATTGATTTTTAACCTAGAGTCTCCATCTATCGGTCATTACCATGAAGCTATAGAAAGGAGGAACTTCCTCTACAGGATTTCTCCTTCAAAAGGGGACCTCGCGCTGAACTGGCCAGAGAGTGGCGCTGACTGTAGTTGATGTACCACGTTAACACTGAGTACAGTGAGCGCGCATCATTATTTTTCTAATTATTGTTTTATTTTATGATGAATATGTCTAAATCTCGATGCTGTTCTGTATTTGGATGTGACTCGGATTATGCAATAGCTAATAAACAAAATAAAGACCTGTTTTGAAGAATTCCGGCATTGTTTTCTGCTGTCAAGGTGCATATGCTTCATGATACGTTGTTCATTTAACATTTAAGTTATTTATATTTAAAATTAAATTTTTCTTAATAATTATGAAGGACAAAACTTCAACAACAGTCTCTTTCTTTTCTTAAAAAAAAAAAAAAAAAAAAAAAAAAAAAAGTTTTATTAAATATTATTAAGTTGAGTTTGTCAGAATAACAAGGCTTCACTATTTCATTTGTAATATATATATATATAATATGCATGATACATATATATAAAGAAAGAAAATTAAAACTTTACAATTAGCAAATCTTAAGACGTACATTTAAAAAAGTGATGCAATTTAAGTCAGGGATAAGCAACATCATTGAAATGTTATTAACAAGTGTAAATCTAGCTTTTTAATCAGCTCTTTGACCTGAAATTTAATTAAATATTATTTTTCTATGAGTTTTGTGATTTTCAGTTAGAGAAATGTTAGCTCAAAAATTATAAAATTTCATCGGATAATTTAATTTAATTAAATATTATTTTCTTTAAAATTTCTAAATTTTCACACGAATTTAACGTACAAGAAGCCGAGAGGTTCCGCTGCAGAAACTAGAAGATGAGAGATGCTGTGTTTATTCCCAGGTCATGTTCGACGTCTTAGACGTTCTGAGTTTTCCGTTGTTTTCCCCGAAACTTACGTAAATACGAACTAGTTTTCCTCAGAAAATCCCCCCCCCACAGATGGCATTCACCAAAGACGGCAAAGACCAAGGATCCTGGCGTGATCAAACGACAGTAATCCCCTCAAACCAATCCATCAATCTAATTTAGCAATTTTTAGACTGAACACATAATCTCTGCTTTTAACCAAATTAATTTTTTTGTCAAATTCATTACGAATTCGCGATTACAATGTATCCCAATTTGTTTATTTTATTATTATTATTATTTTCCAGTGCAATTAGTTATCTTAGCCGGTCTGAGTTTTCCGAGATTTTCTTCGAAACTCGCGTGAATACATGTTTCGATAACCTTAGAAAAACATCCATGAAAAGCATTTAAATCTGGCCGAGAATCTTAACTATATCAAACGACCGTAACCCCCCCCCCCCCAAAAAAAAAAAAAAAAAAAAAAAAAAAAAGCTATGTAATTTAGCTATTTTTAGACTAAATTCACAACTTCTATTATTATTATTATTATTATTTGTCAAAATTGACTATAAATTCGCAGTTTACAATATCTCAAAATTTAGTATTATATACATTTTTATTGGTTGCAACCAAATGTCACAACTCATCATCTTACCCGTTCTGAGTTTTCCGTAGTTTTCTCCGAAACTCTCATAAATACGAAATAGATAGTTTAGAAAATCCACCCTCAGGGGGCATTCGATACAGGCCCCCTGTACCTTTATGTAGTTTATCGACCACAACCCCCACAAAATCATTAACCAAATTTAGCGATTTTTAGAGTCAACTCACAATCTTTATTTTTAGCAAAATTTTTATTTTTGCCAAAATTCGTTATAAATTCGTGTTTTACAATATGTAACAACTTTTTGATACATTTATATATATTTTTTTCTATATCACATACTCCAATGTCACAGCTCATCGTCTTAGCCGTTTTGAGTTGTCCGTGGTTTTCTCCGAAAATCGCGTGAATACATACTTGGATCTCCTTAAAAAAAAAAAAAAAAAAAACGCCCATGAAAAACATTATAACCAGGCCTAGGATCCCAGCGCAGTCAACGGACCTTAAACTGTTAAAACACGAACTTAATAGCGATTTTTTGACTGAACTCATAATAGCTAAAAATTTAATTTTTGTCAAAATTGGTTATAAATTTCGCGATTTATAATACACTACAAATATATATATGTATATATATATATCTCTTTTTTCTTTTCCCTAATGCGATCTAATGTCACAATTCATCATCTTAGCCTTTATCAGTTTTCCGGGGTTTTCTCCAAAATTCGAGTGAATACATATTTAGATATCCTTAGAAAAACACTGATGTAAGGGTGTTTTTCTAAAGATTGGGATAATAACAAGTTAATCGGCTGTAATTCTTAAAAGCATCAGCCTAATTTGGCGATTTTTAGACTAAACCTATAATCGCTGTTTTTAATGAGATTTTAACTTTTCTCAGAATTTTTTGTAACTTCGCGAATTATAGTGTGTTACAATTTATTATTTTTATTTTCTTAATTTCTAGTGCGATCCAATATCACAATTTGTCATCTTAGCTGTTCTGAATTTTCTGTGGTTTTCTTCGAAACTCGCATGAAAACATGCTTCGATCACCTTAGAAAAACATCTATGAAAGGCATTTAAATCTGGCCGAGAATCTTAACTATATCCCCCCCCAAAAAAAACAAAAAACAAAAAACTATCGACCTAATTTAGACTCTAAATTCATAATTTATATTCTTTTTTTTTTTTTTTTTTTCCCGCAAAATTGGCTATAAATTCGCAATTTAGGATATCTCAAAATTTATCATTATATATATTTTTTTTCTCAAACCAATGTCACAACTCCTCATCTTAGACGATCTGAGTTTTCCGTAGTTTTCTCCGAAACTCGTGTAAATACGAACTAAATTTCTTTAGAAAATTCACCCACAGAGGGCATTTCACCGTGGCCTAGGATCTTTATGTAGTTTATCGACCGCAGCCCCCACAAATCATTAACTATTCTTAGACTCAATTCAAAATCACTATTTGCAACAAAATTTTAATTTTTGCCAAAATTCGTTGTAAATTCGCGATTTACAATATGTAACAACTTATTTATATATATATTTTTTTTCTATATCGCAATACTCCAATGTCACAACTAGTCGTCTTAGCCGTTGTGAATTTTCCGCGGTTTTCTGCGAAACTCGCGTAAATACGAATAAGATTTCATTAGAAAATCCACCTACAGGAGGCATTCCACCCAGGCCTAGGATCCTAACGCAGTAAATCAACCTAATGTAATGATTTTTTTAGGCTCAATTAATTCTCTATCTTTAAATAAATTATATTTTTTATAAAAATTCTTAAATTCCGGATTTACAATATATCACAATTTATTTATATTTTTACTAATGCGATTCAATGTCGCAATCTGTCATTTTAGTCATTTTGAATTTTCCGTGGTTTCCTCCGAAACTCGCATAAATAGATTATCTGATCTATTTACATAAACACAAATAAAAGCATTATAACGAGGCGATAGGACTGTAGCGGTCAATCGATTTTAAACACTTAAAATATCAACTTAACGGCCCTCTTCACTTACCGTCGCCGGAAGCCCGAGCCAATGTTATTCTATGGGGAAATTTTCTTTACAAATAACTTATTAACTAATGCATATTTTTAAATTCTGTTTTCGCATTCAGAAAATTCCCAACTGTTAAATTGGCGGATTTTTTTTAAAAACGTATTTTTTAAATTTTTGATATTTTATTTTGAAATCGCAAAATGAAAAAAATTCGCTTAATGAAAATTCGTATTTTGCAGCTTCAAAATAAAATATAAAAAATAAAAATAATAATTTTTTAAAAAAGGTCCGTCAATTTAACAGCTGGGAATTTTTAGAATGTGAAAACAGAATTTAAAAATGTGTATTAGTTAATAAGTTATTTGTAAAGAGAATTTTCCCATAGAATAACATTAGCTTCGGCTTCCGGCGGCGGTGAGTGAAGCGGGCCCTTAATAGCAAATTTCTGAGTGAACTCATAATAGCTATTTAAAAAAAAAAAAAATTATAATAATAATGATTTTTGTCAAAATTGGTTATACATTTCGCGATTTACAATACGTCATAATTTATATATATATATATATATATATATATATATATGCGTGTGTGTGTGTGTGTGTATTCCCTAATGCAATCGAATGTCACAATTCTTCGTTTCAGCCTTTATGAGTGTTCCGTGGTTTTCTTCGAAATTCGCGTGAATTTATGCTTAGATCTCTTTAGATCTCCGTGAAAAGTATTTTAACCAGGACTAGGATCCTAACATAGTTAATTGACCATAATCCTTAAAAACATCTATCAAATTTAGCGATTTTTAGACTAAACCCATAATCGCTTGTTTTTAACAAAATTTTAATTTTCGTCAGAATGTGTTATAAATTCGCGATTTCCAGTGTGTATCTATTTACTTATTATTATTATTATTATTATTATTATTTCCCTATTGTGATCCAATATCACAATTCGTTGCCTTAGCTGCTCTGACTTTTCCGTGGTTTTCTCCGAAACTCACGTGAACACATGCTTGGATCTCCTAAAAAATAAACCCACGAAAAACATTCCATCTAAGTATAGTACCATAATGAGTAGTCAATCGGCTTTAACCCGCATAACTATAACTTATTTATTTTTATTTATTTTTCATTTATTTTTTATTTTTATTTATTTATTTATTTATTTTAGGAAAGAGGTTTATTTAATTTCCTTTACATATTTAATTTTCATAGTAAAAATAATTTTATAATTTATATTTAACAAAAATCAGGAAAAAATCCGCATTTTTAAGGAAATAAAATTTAGGTTTTGAACCAGAAAGAAATTTGATGAAAAAATGATATAGTAATTAAAAACAAAAAAAAAAGAAGAAGAAGAAAATCTGTAAAAATTGATTTTCCAGAAAAAAGTTGATTTTATTTTTGCATTTTGTTAAAAACATCAAAAATATAATTACCATTTCCTTTCTTTTCTTAATATTTGGATAGATATTGAGATACAAGCATAAATATTTCTAATTAAAAGTAATAATTTTTATTTTCATCTTTAAGTTAAAACTCACTTATTTTAAATAATTTGTCTAAAGAAAATTTAAAAATCTGAAATTTGAAGTGAATTTCGATATTTATCCTAACAAAGAATAAATAATTTTTGTCCTTTGGGACTTTTTTTAAATTAATTTATGTTTGTTAGTTGTTAATACAATTTGTAATTTTTATTACAAATATTTTAAAAATTTTAAATTGAATTTATTTTTTTTGTACCTTTTTATAATAATAAAAAATAAATAAATAAATAATAAAATAAAATAAAATGTATATTTATACATTTTTTTCTATTTGAAAAAAAAAAAAAAATAATAATAATATATATTTATATCTTTTTTTAATTTGAAAACATAAATAAATAAAAGAGATAGAGAAAATTACAGTACTTTAAAAAATATAGTGCTAAAATACTTTTAATGAAATTAACAAGCAAGCGTTTTCTAATGTACGCGATAGATGGCGTAAATTCCGGTTGATGTACGACCGAGCTAGTTCCGTGCACTGAGCTGAAGAACAACTGGAGGAAATGCTAGACCGGTTTTCGCGTGCCGTTTTTTGAAGGTTTGTCTTCCGAGCGTTGCATTGCAAAAAGCATATGATATATTTATATTTCAAAGTAAAATTGTGTAAAGCTTGTCTGTTCAAACAACCATATGCTAAACATGACATTACAATTTTAAATTTTAATTCTTTAAAGATTATAATAGTAATAGACGACCCGACAATTGTTGCTTGCCATGCAATGCAAAGCAGGCGAACGATTCCAGAAAAACTGGCACGCACGAACACTGTGTAAAAGTATTGGAAGCATTTGCTCCAGTTGTTCTTCAGCTCAGTGGTTCCGTGTGCCAAAAATTCAACACGCAGTGATTATACCTTGAATTTTGAGGACGCTTGGTCACCTTACGCAAGACATGAGATGGGGTCTCTAATGAGATGTAAAGAGACTAGAATCATTATTATTCTAGCTTACTTTACTGTCTTTACAACTAATATAAAAAAAATAATAATAATAACATTTTTTCCGGCTTACTTTCTGAATTAAAAAAAAAAAAAAAAAAATTCACAAAACAGGTGAGATATTAACAGTTAATCGATGGCAACAATAATCGATTACGCATATTGTTATTGTTTACATTTTGCTCGTGGTAATAAAACTTGTAAACCCTTGTGGTGTGGATTTTTCGAGATATAAGCGGCCCTAGAGGCAAGCAATAAATCTCAGTACTCATCGAACCGAACCGAACCGAACCTGATTTGCTCGTTTTTCTGTGCTGTTACCGGGAATCGCAAAATCATAGTTGTAAAATTATTTCGTTAGTAAATAAATTAGTTATTTATTTACTTAAAAAATGGTATGTACTTATTTTTTTAATTAGTTTAAATGATTATTTATTTAAATTTGTAAATACTGACTATGGATTTTTACTTCCTTATACAAAGTATAAGGAAGTATAGTAATCCCGATTTGCAAAATGGATTTTGTATTTCACATTGCTCGAAAACGAATGATCGCTGAATGTTGCTAATTTATACGTGTGACTTTCATGATGTCTAGTTGCACACCTGCAAGTGTCATCTTAACACGAGCTCTCGTTTTAGAGATATAAGGGATTTTACACGATTTTTCGTGACGTCTGTATGTGTGTGTGTGTGTCTGTGTGTGGGTATGTCGCATAACTCAAAAACGGTTGGACGTAGAAAGTTGCGAATTGGTACATAGGTTTGTTATAACATCTAGTTGTGCACCTCCCTTTTTGGACTTTCTATGATTTTCCGTTTTGGAGATATTTAGGAAAATTAGGTTCATAATGACAAAAATTTGGCCATAATGTATCAAAAAACGGTAATAACTCAAAAACGGTTTAGACAAATCTTGCAATTTAACTGACTTTCCGATTAGCTAGACATTTGAAACTTTCAGAAAAGCTCAGAACACGTTGACAATGCATTTTTTAAATATTTTTAGCCAACTGTTTCCGATACCTGCTGCCTTCAGCAGCGTTTATGCGATTCAACAGAAAATTTATTTAACTAACTTCCCGACTAGCTAGACATTTGAAACTTTCAGATTAGATCAGAACACGATGAAAATGCATTTTTTAAATACTTTTAGCCAACTGTATAGGGTCCCTGCTGCCTTCGGCAGCGTTACCAGTTCAAATCTTGGAATCGATTTGTAACTAACTTCCCGACTAGCTAGACATTTAAAACTTCCGGAAAAGCTCAAAATACGGTGACAATGCATTTTTAAAATATTTTTGGCCAATTGTTTCGGGTCACTGCTGCCTTCGGCAGCGTTTACATGGTTCAACAGAAAATTTATTTAACTAACTTCCCGACTAGCTAGACATTTGAAACAATCAGAATAGTTCAGAACACGGTGAATATGCATCTTTTTAATACTTTTAGCCAACTGTTTCAGGTCTCTGCTGCCTTCGGCCGCGTTTATATGGTCCAACAAAAAAATTATTTAACTAACTTCCCGACTAGGTAGACATTTGAAACTTTCAGAATAGTTCAGAACATGGTAAAATTCCTTTTTTTAATACTTTTAGCCAATTTTTTTGGGTCCCTGCTGCCTTCGTCAGCGTTACCAGTACAAATCTTGCAATCGGTTTTTAGCTAACTTTCAGAAAACTCAGAACACGGTGATAATTCATTTTTAAAAAATATTTTTAGCCAACTGTTTCGGGTCCAATGTCAATGTTTTTTAACATTATGTATATTTCTAAAAGTGTATAAGGAAGTCATGTGGTGCCCACATCAGATTTTTAATATTGGTAAAGTACACATTAATTTTACATTTGAAGCGCTTTCACACGCAATTCGGATATCTACTATCTAAAAAATAGCACGATTTCATATAATCAATATATATATATATATATAATGGATATGAAGAAGTTTGGCAAATAATTAAAATAAAACTTATAAGAAATAAAATTGTATGGGATGGGCAATTTATACACATTCACATGTTAGCAGGGCCCAATTCTGACTTGGTCCCTTGGCAAAGCATTATTTCTGGGTCCCACATTTGACTTTTTTTTTTGTACGTGTACATAGTATGAAATAAATATTCTCAACAGTTTAGTTCATAGAATTTCATCTTGTGTATTTGGTGATTCATACAGATGATAAAAAGATTCTCTTTTCCTACATTCCAATGGTCTAATGGGCTGGGATTGTGATGCCTTGGTTTTAAGATTTATCTTAATCTAAGTTCCATTGTAAGATGGACCTGTTTACTAACGATCTTAACTTGGTGTAGCAGTGCCTGAAGTATACATCCTCTGCTGGAAAAAAGAACCAGTCAGTTTGAGATACAGAATGAGCTATGTGGTCCAGTTATGATTGGTCGTAAGATTTCTCTTAGGTGCTCTTAAGATAGTAAGAGACACTGCAGTATGAGTTGTACTTTGTTTACACTTTAAAAGATAATTTACATTTATAACAGTATGACTGTCTTAATTGAGGCATTGCAATCTCAGCCTTAATGTAACCATACACTCCCTCCCTTCATATCTGAATGCTTTTTTAGCATTATATCAAATTACCTGCTAAAATACTTCTTGATATCAACCATAAAATATACTCTAACTGCTAAAGTTGCAGTTTTTGTTGTAGATTCTGTACGCTTCAACATCATGGTTCGTACACTTTTAAAAATCCTTGAAAATTGCTGTAATATGTTAAAAAGTACTTGAATTTCAATTTTTTTCCAAAAAAAAAACTATTCTATTGCAATTGATTTTTTTCCCGACTGTTCTGTTCAAAAGAGATACTACAGACAGAATTAGGAAACCTTTGTTTAAGGCGACTTGGCATTATTAAACGTTTCTATATAAAAGTTTATATTTCCATATAATACTTATAAATTGAACTATATTAGCACAATACTAGTCTTGCTTTTGTCTTCAAGACAGTAGCATGTGTTTTGCACCTGAAGAAGAAAAGCCACTTCCTTTCGAGACCGGTTGTGCTTTCCAAAATTTCATGATTTTTAAAGAAGTTTTCAAGTTTAAATTTTTAACTATATAGGCCCTATGGCAAAATTTAGGCGCGACAGTGACATTGGCGCAGAAAAGAAATTGTCAATTGCAGAAAGAACTGCTTATGAAAATTAAAGATATTTCTTTATTTCAGTAGAAAATATAAACTCATGTCTTATACTATTTAAGAATTCTCCAATAGTCTATTAGTAATATTGATATCTTTATAATTAATTATCTGAACCTATTATGTATGAATTAGAAAATATGTCAATATTGTCTTGCTGAAAATGTTTGCACGAACAATGCCTGTCACAGGAAGCATAAAAATATTCTGTTACAGGGATGTTAGGTTTGTATAATGAAATATATATTCAGGCAACAATTCTGTGAATGAAATATGTTCCTCGAGTATCCTTCGTTTTATCTTCTGTTATTTTAAGAAATAAGCAGGAGAGGATTAAAAATTGAAGCCATGGGATATTTTTCCAAATTAAAATGACAGTAATAAAATTATTACCTAACTGTATATTAGAAATATATGTATAGCGTTATATATTGCCCTAAATTAACTAAAAAATTCAATAGTAAAAGTTATAAGCATTAGAAAAAATAATTACTAGATAAAAAAAAAAAAAGTTATAAAAAAAATTGTCAAATAGTGAAAAAAAAAATTAAAATTTGCCAAACGGGGTCATATATTAAATCTGTAGCAGAAAGTGGTCTAGAGTCTAGATATAACAAATTTTCTTCTATTCTGAAAAATAGTTTCACGAATTATGTTGATAGTTACTGATTTTTAACATATTTTATTATATTTTTTTAAGTGCAATTAAATGTTATGTAGTTCAATCCGAAATTGAATATGGGGATTTCTATAATATTTTTCTGTTTTTGTTTTATCAAATGCACTATTTATATTCCTATTTATTGCATAGGAAACAGCGAAACAGGTAGGAAGAGCCCTGCAGGGGTTAAAAAAGCAACGTGAGTCAGGAATTGGCGAGTGGAACGAGCAGGAGGCAGAGCCCCTTAGTTATGTTAATAAATAAATAAAATAAATACATTTGATGAGTATTTAAGTAGGTAATTCCCCCCTCCCCCTCCAAAAAAAGGTGTGTGTGTGGACGCATCTAAAATCCTGGTTGAAAGTGCTTGAAAATTCCCTGGTAAGTGCTTGAAAAGTACTTAAAAAGTCCTTGAATTTTTTTTACCCCTAAGTGTATGAACCATGAACATTCTGTTATCCTGTTTTGCAGAAATGTCTCAAATGTATCAGTTATAATAAATTCATATTTGGAGTAGAAATACTTCTTGATATAAACCATAACTGGTAAAATTACAGTTTTTGTCATAGATTCTGCACCCTTCGACATTCTATAGTACTATTAAAACACGAATAAACTACTACGTCAGAAATGCCAAAAGAAAAATATTTCCGATGCATACAGCTGTTCCGGTAGCCTTTAGCGTACCGTCTTCAGTGCATAAAGAATCGTGTTTTAATATTCCAACGCCAAGTCTCCTGTTATTATTATTCTATAGTACTGTTTTGCAGAAATGGCTGAAATAATAAGTTATAATAAATAAATTCGTGAGAATAGAAATATGTTTATATATTCAAACTAAAAGTAACAAAAATGCTTGTCATTCATTTTAGTTTTCTTTAATAATTGATTAATAAAATAAAAATGCCATGTATGATTTAATGTTCAGTTAAAAAATAAAATATAGTACTCTGATTGACTATAGTCAAATTTACAGTGTTCCTTGGTGTGGTTTGTTTAAATTCATTGTCATTTTTAAAGTCATTTTGAATGCTATCACATAAAAATGTGATTGCCACAGCATTTTTTTTTAGGTAATTTTATGTTGATATATATATTATTATATTTATTTTAATGATATTTTAATTTCTAGTACTACTACAGCTGCTATAAAAAAGAAATGCACTAATATTTATTATATACTATATATATTATGAAATTTAATGGATCTTTTTCTCATTCTTAATTTTTTTTTTTTTTTTTCATTTCAGGCTCGGAATGCAGAAAAAGCTATGTATGTATTTGCTTTAATGAAATAAATTTTACATTATTTTGTTTTTCTTATTTACTTTTTTAATTTGTCTTGTGTGTTTAACATTGAAAAAGTAAATAAATTAAATTAACACGTTGAGCGCCATGTCAGCCATTCTAGATTCTAGACATTTTGTCATATATCTCTAAGTAATGAAGAAATCATCTTGAAACTTTAGGAGAGTGCAGAACATGTTATACTTCAAGCATTTCAGTGAAGGTTTTACCCCAAAACTAAAAGCAGTACCAATAGAAAATTAAAATGTTGAGTGCGATGTCAGCCATCGGTGGCTGACAGTGTCAAATATGATATAAAGCCGCATCAACCATTGGTGACAGATATAAAATAGGATATAAAACTAAAAATATTACATTTAATGATTGAAAATTTATTAGAAATTTGCTTAATTTTTATTTATTACAGGAAGGAGAAATCATTATGGAATTTTAATGGATTTTAAGAATTTGCATGGCGCTCAACGTGTTAAGTAAATTTTATCAGTATTTGAATATGCTTAATTATAAATGTTCTAGCAGGGTTGCTACGGCACCTGGAAAACCTGGAAAACTCAATAAATTTGAAAATCTATTAAAAAACAGGGAAAACTCAGGTATTTTTCAAAATTTATTGCAAAAACAAAGAAAATTCAGGGAATTTTGAAATTTTTTGGAAAAATGTTTCATAATCAAATATTTAAAAAAGTTTTAGTGCTTTATAATGAATTTATAATCAATCTTTATAATGAATTTATGCTTTATAATCAATCAATCCCCAACTACAGTAAGTTTGTAAAATTAAGATGCCCTAAATATGTTCAATTGACTTGTAAACATGTTGGATTCTAATGCTGCATGATTGTGTTTTACTTCCAAAAGGGACAGGGAAAACTCAGGTTTTTTTTTTTTTTTTTTTTCCTGATTTGTGTAGCAACCCTGTCTAGGCTATCTGCAATGGGGGGTAGGGGGAAGGCATGGTTTCAATTATAAAAATTGAGCTTTATAACATCTCTGACATTCATTATTTATTTTCAAATTTTTATTTGATTTAAAAAAAAAAAAAAAAAAAAAAGGCTATACATCTGGCAGATTCCTTCTTTCTCCCTTCCCATGTTATCCAATGGAATTTTGATTGCTTCGTTTTTATAAGAATATCTCATTCAAAAATGAAGTTTTTCAAATTCTGTTTTTGGAATAGTATTACTTTTTGAATATGTCACCTTTTAGCTTAGTGAGCAATTTTTGAAAATATAAATTTAAATATTTCTTTTACTCCCCGCGACTAAAAGATAGGTACAAAAGGTTTTTTCTTTGATTTTTCATAAAATAACATTATCTAAATTGCGCTTATCATTTATTATATTATTATCATAAAATAACACTATTCCCAGACTAATTTTTGTTTTAAGACTAATTTAGAAAAGTTTTAAGACTAAAATTTTTGTAATTTAAGACTACACTCCGCGACAAAAAGATAGGAGCAAAAGGTTTTTTTAAAATTTTTCATAAAATAACATTATCTAAATTGTGCTGATCATTTATTATCATAACAAAATATTATCATATGAAAAACATATTAAATATTTGAATCATATTCAAAATATTCCTATTCAAAATAATCATATTAAAAAAAAAAAAAAAAAACTTTGTTCTTATCTTTTTGTCGTGGTGTGTGATGGGCAAAATCAGCCATTTTGTTAAAAACAAAATAATAAAGATACAAAAGGGCATTATTTAAAAGGAAAATAAATATAAAAACACAAAAGCTGTTTTACTGAAGACTACAAAGCTGTTTTATTGCCTTTTAAAAGCCTAAGACAGAAATACAACGTCATATTTATGACCTGCACCTGCACGTGGAACTCTGAAAGGGGACCACCTGCATTTAAGCCCCACTGGCTACCGCCAAAAAAAGCCCCGGCGAGGTCGTAAAAAAAGGCACCGTAGTAATCTAGAAGCAAGCAGATTGGTTGAAGAAAGGTCCAATCAGAAGATAGACCCAATAAAAAAAATGCAAGGGGAAAACCTCCTCCAAAAATTATAATGAGAGACCAAAAAGAAAATGAGAAGAAGTTTTAAAAAAAAAAGAGATTTAGATTTTTGCTACTTCTGGCTGTCGCATTCGAGATGAGATGACGATAGAAAATTCTGGCTGTCGCTCTGTCAATTTGTATCTGTGATGAAATCATGTGAAGTCTGACGGCCGCACTGCCTACGCTAAGATGTGCTCTTCAGTGGCCCCAATACTAATGCTCCCTGTGATGATCCTTACTATGCTCCGCATGCATCATAACTTCCAGTAATCTGGTGAGAATTTCTTACATTTCTCGGTCAGTAATTTTACCGTGCAATGCTGGTAAAGCACATTTGTTTTCTAAGTACTCATCTTTAGCACCATTGATGCAAAATCAAAGATCATTGTTATATCATTTATATTGTATTGTAAAATTATAGAATAATCAATTTAATTAGTATTCAAAATTTGGATATTTAATAAAGAAATTAATTAAAATTATATGAATCTAATATTATTTGAGAGTAAATTTATTTATTAATAACCATATTATTTTTCAGATTAATGTTTGCTTTTTAATTAGGATTAATTTTAGGGCATTTCACAACGCATGCCCGAATATCGAATTGATATTCAAAGTGTACGACCATGAAGCTGTCACTTTAGAGCCACGAAAAGGAGGGTAGTCTGATTTTGGTTAATATCCGCCCAACAGTGTGTAGTCTTAAATTAGAAACATTTTAGTCTTAAAATTTTTCTAAATTAGTCTTAAAACAAAAATTAGTCCGGGAATAGTGTTATTTTATGATAATAATAAATAATAAGCACAATTTAGATAATGTTATTTTATGAAAAATCAAAGAGAAAACCCTTTATACCTATCTTTTTGTTGCGGGGTGTAGAGATCAAAATTTAAAGTTTTAAATTTACTTAATGAAATAAAATATTTAAATAATTAAAAAAAAAATAATAATAATAAATTGTTCACCAAGCTAAGAGGCAACATATTCAAAGAAGAGACATATTCAAATGACAGCATTAGAAAATCTTCATTTTTGAATGAGATATCCTTATGAAATGAAGTAACAAAAATCCCTTAAGATAATATGCGAAGGAAAAAAGGGAGAATCTGTCTGAAATCCCTATTTCGCCCATCCCATGTAATACGTAGAGCAATAGGATTTTTGTTGCTTTGTATTATAAGGATATTCCATGCAAAAGTGAAGTTCTTTTTAATGCTTTTTTTTTTTTTTTTTTTTACTGTTTACTAATTTTTTAATTTTTTTTTTTTTTTTTTTTTTCAATAAAAATTTCTTTTAAACTACCGTTTAAAAATTATTCAAGAAATTTATGTAAAAATTATAGGAAATTCTAAAATAAATTTATTAGGAAAGGAAAGAAATATGAGATAATAATTAAGGACAACTTACAAAATACAAACAGCACTAGCCTTTTTTTTTTTTTTTTTTTTTTTTTTATTAAAGTAATTCTATGTGTTGTATATTTAATATAGTAAAATAAACAGTATGACAAATAGTAAATATACAAATGAAAATTAAGCATACTAGTACAGGATTTAACCTGGCAAAAAAGTTTCTTTAACATTTAAGCTAAAATGTACAAGCTAAGCAGTATTGTAGCTTTTACAAAAGTTAACTCTTTGGATACCAATCAGGGTGAAATGTGATTTAAGAAACATAAATCAGTGAAACTTCGTTTTGATTTCAATAGGAAAAGAGGCAGCTGTGCCATAGGTACAAAATCAAAAAGTGATGTAAAAGGGAAATGATGGATAGGGGTAGATCATTGTAAAATACTAGTGCTGAGAACACTTGTATGAAGGAAATTCTGAAGTCTAGCATACCTTTAAATATTTTTGCATTGAAATTCAACTATTAAAAATCAAAATTAAATTCAAATATACTAAATAAGGGTTCCTAATATTTTCAGTGGCTTATTAATTTTTACTCATGAGTGTTTAAATAAAAATTAGAGGCTAATATATAGAAATACAATTTTATGAAATTATCTGATTTTTGCTTTTTAGCAAAATTCTTACTGACATATTTTAGCAAAATGCAGTACCTACCTTTTAGCGAAATGCTAAAATAACTAATGCCAGTTTAAACCCTGTACTAGTATAGCATTTTTATGATTTTTTTTTTTTTTTTTTTTTTTTTCCCTCTTAATTTTAGCTTTTTTGCTGAAGAAATTTTTATTTCAGCTTAAACCTTACTAAAATCATAATTCCTCTTTTTAAATGTACATTTTTTTTTTTTTTTTTTTTTTTTTTTTTCTCCATTGTTTTCTGCAAAAATTATTTTGAGTCAAAATGCTTCAAATTTTTAAATCACAATTCCGTTCTTTTGGAAAATTCATTGTTGGTGAAATCACTACATTTTAAAATGTGTTCTAAAAAGGCTTAACTTTTCCTCAGGATTTCTATTGGCTATATATTTACACCTGGAGGAATTGAGTTTTATAGAAATAATAGTACATTGCACATTGATTGATTTGAAGGAATTGAATGTACAATATTTTTATATTAATTTATATTGTAAAATTTGCTATAGGACAACACTTGCTCGCTTTCGCGCTGCACAACTTGCTGAACAAGGTAAAGGTCAACAAGAGAGACGTCCATTTTTAGCTTGTGATTGTGATAACCTTAAAGCAGCTGAGAAATGGAGGAAACAGATTATTGGAGAAATTTCAAAAAAGGTTGCACAGATACAAAATGGTTTGTTAACATTCCCTTATATATTTTCATTCAGACATTACTATTTATTAGAATATTTTTAATTGTTATAAAATTACCTGTGTATATTTTTTTTTCTTAGTATAAGTGTTTCATTAGAACTAAAGTGAAATGGTAAAAATATATGTAAAATCAAAGATATTTATTTTCTGTATTATTCATAGTTACTAAATTTAGATTTATTAAATGAAGCATTATTAAATATACTTAGTAAAATAGAAACCTGTTTATCTGCTTCAATTCCAACCAATTAACATAAATGACAGTGTTTCGAAGATCGAAACCGCTGTCAACAAAGTGTCCACACAAAATAAAAACCATATCAGAAATATAGCCCATAATGATTTAATTAAAAATACTAAAAATAAAAATATCAACCACTCTGATTTAAAGGCCTTGAAACAGATTAAGAAAAATGAACTAATTGCCTTTACGTTAACCGACAAAATTGCTATTTTGAATCGCACCGATTATAATAATAAAATGTATAAAACCAGGGTGCGAAATTTCCGCTCGCCAACTCGCCATTGGCGAGTGGAAATTTTACTGTGGCAAGTAAAATTTCAGTCTAAATATAGATAGAATTCTTACAGTACACGGTGCTATCAAAGAAAATAAATAAATTAAATAAATAAATATATATATATCGATTTGAAAATGTATAATCATGCTGATCTTAGGTAAGGTGACCAGATATCCTCTTTTTAAGAGTACAGTCTTCTTTTTCAATGCTCTGCCTTCTTAAACGAAAAAAAATTACAGGACTTAAAAAATCCTTTTTTTTTTAATGTTTTTCGTCCTCTGTTCTCCTTTTCAAATGAAAAGGTGTGTAACTTTTTTTGGGGGGGCGAGTACCTTTTTTTTTCATCGAGTGCAATCTAAGTTGAAATTTCAGACCCTGTGAAACTATTAAGGAAATTGGAACCATGAAAGTTAAAAATGACCCAAATAAAAAATTAACCAAAAAAGTTCATCAATTAATTAAACAGGGAAATTGGCCTGAAAATCGTCCACCTATTATCAATAATTTTGCTTCAAACACCCATGTCATCTCTTTGAACGTTTCACAGACCACAAAAATCCCCCCAAATTCCGACCCATTGTTAATAAAAGAGAAGGCCCAACGTACCCATTAGAAAAATACATGACTGAAATCTACCAGAAACTTTTATTACCATATGATAACAGCCTAAATTCAATCAAAGGATTAAGATAACTAAAAACCAATAAAAATGATCAATTTGTTAGCTTCGATGTAATAAATTTATACCCCTCCTTTGAAATCAACGACATCTCAAATGTAATTAATCAAGCTATAAAAGTAAAATACGAAACTCCTATAGCTGATACATTAATTGCCACTAGTAACCTCATTTTGCGTTACAGCTACTTTAAATGATATTAATAAGATATAACTACCAAACAATATTATATATAAACAAAATATGGGTGTCCCATCCCAATGGACTTTCCCATATCAGGAATCATTGCAGAATTTAAACTAAGGTTACTTGAAAAAGACATTATGAGTTCAATGAAAAATTAAATTCTGGGTCAGATATGTAGGTGGCATTTTTGCTGAAGTCCAAGGTGACCAAGATGTCAAAGAAACCCTTACTGAATTAAATCAATTAGATAAAAATATAAAGTTTACTTTTTAATATGAAAACAACAATGAAATAAACTATTTAGATGTAAAGGTAAAACGGGAAAATGACCACATTAAAATCACCGTTTACTGTAAACCCATGGCAAGTAACGAAATAATTAACAGCAGAAGCAGAACCCCTTATCATTATAAAGTTAATGCCATTCGCAGTTATATTAATTGAGCTATTCTCATGTTCCGATAAATCTGATCTAAACAAAGAACTGAAATTCATTAATAAACTAACCATTGAAGCAGTGTATCCTAAAATTCTTGTTGATAAACTTTATAAAAAATGAATTAAACAACTAAATAAAATACCGAATCGGCAAAAATCCCACCCCCCAAATTTTACCAAACACCACCCACCGCTTTAGCCAGAAATTATCATGAAAACAATATCGACATTGATTTCAATAACGTTGTGAAAATCATGAATTATAACAACCCCACATACACGTTTTTTAGAGAAACAATAGAAATAGCTTATAACCGTAATGCCATAAAAGACCACAAATCAACCGGAATTGATGTAATGTGGCGCCACCTATTGCAAAGTGAAGATCAAGAACAAGGTAGTCGCTGTCCACTACAGTAAGAGGCACTGAAGAAGCGGAAGATCCTCTGATGAAAAGCTTTTGCCAATGGAATCAAAGCAGATACACAGGTTTCTATTTTATTAAGTATACTAATTAAAAGAACTTGTTTACATTAATAAATTAAAATATAGTGTAACCACGTTTCCTACGCTTAGCAGTGAGGATGAGTCGAAAATCTCGGAGGGTTTCCAAGTTGACCAACAGGTTTGAATTTAGTAATCATCCAGTCGTTCGGTATACCCTTATCGCTTATTTTCTCTCAGCGAAAAGCTTGTCTCCCCTATTTTACTAGAATCCGCACTTGCGCAGAGGCTTCCATGGTCGCAAGAAATGTAGTTAAAGAGTACCTTTAGTTCCTATCCTCTAACTCTTTTCGATCGGGCGCACTGACAGCTTTTTTTATCCTTTATTCATTAGTATATGGCACCACCACTGATCTATGTCATTGCAGCTGTGTGGGTCAGGGCCTTACCAGAAAAACTATCATAGAGGGTTCAAATTTTAATACATTTTGAGTGTTAAAAATGGAGCATAACTCAAAATTTTTCGACAAATTTGCATTTTTGGGAGGGATTTGAACCTCTAAAACTCTCGCTTGGCTACGGCCATGGTGTTGATTAGTTAGTATTTGTATTGTTTTGCCTATTAAGGCATAGTTATTTTAATTTGCTAGTTTTTTGATATTTTTTAAATCAGTGTTAATATCTGAATTTTGGTTAGTGCTGTTGTGTTATAATTTTACCATATTCAATGTTTTTTTAATGTTTTTTAATTGTATTTTTAATAGTGTGTTTTGTCATGCTGATATAGAAACCATTTTGATATCAAAGCTATTTTCATTTTGGTAACTTATTTGATAGATTCTGGATGTGTTTTGAAAATCTATTAGGTCTTTATCATTTCTGTTATGTTGGATTATATTTTTATTATATTTAATTGGAATATTAATATTCATTTTTGCTGCTTTGTTTCTTATTTTGAGGAATGAACCTTTATTATATATGTATATGTAAGTGGTAAAGTTTAGCTTTAGTTTTTTGTCTGTTGTCAATTATATTTAGTTTTTTAATTCTATTATTGTATAGTTGGTTAACGAGATTTCTTTTATAATGTCTGCTTTACTACACTACGATTTCTGCAATTTTATGTAATTCTTCATTCAGTAAAGTATCGTTTGAGCAGATGTTTATATAGCCAGGTTTATGTATGATTGAATTGCACTGATTTTATATTTAAACAGTGTTTTGCATTTGCTATTGATATTTTCATTGTTATTATTATGTTTTCTGTAGACAATAGTTTTATTATTTTCCATTCTTATTATGAAAATGTTTATGTACTTTGTTTGATTATTTAGTTCATTCATGTTAATTGAATATTAAGGTCAATTTTATTGAGATTTTCTAGAACAATATTAATATCATATTTGTTGTTGATGATGTGAAAACATCATCGATGTTTTATAATTCCTTTAAAATTGATATAGAGTGTTTGATTGATTGTCTTAATTTTAGTATTGCAATGATACTGGATATGAAGGATTCTATAGGGGCACATTTTTCTTGTTTATAATATTTCTTGCTAAATGTAAAGCAATTTTCATTTAGAAATAGATTGTTACTGGCTATTAGAGTAGTACAAATTTTAATGTGGTTCTATTTTTCTTTGATTTCAATATTCGTAATTATGTGTCTATATTATATGGGAAAAGGTTTATTACATCAAAGCTTATTATTGTGTCATTTTCAGTAATTTCTGTTTCCTTTAGTTTCCTGATGAAATCATCGGTGAAATTAAATCTGTTGTTTGAAGGGAGTAGGATTTTGCGATATATGTCTTTCATACAGAGTTCTAAAAGATATGTTAAACCTTCTCTTTTACTGACTATTGGGCATTATGTCTACAGGGAAAATTGCAAATAAATAGAGTTTAACATCTACAGGCTGCACTAAACCAAGTACAATGAATATATATTTTTTATATGTGTAAAAGTAGGTTTCATATAGAATGTGGTATGAAAATTATTCACTGTTCGTTTACAGGGCTACACAATAGAATTAGAATATTGTGGGACAATACTTGAAAATTGATTGAAGTGTATTTCAGGTTGTGCTTTGTGTTATTAATTTGGATTATATTTATGTGCACCATGTGTTGTGTACATAATTTTTAGAAGATGCACAGGCTGCCAAAAATTAAGCGAAAATATTCTTTTTTATTGAATCTAATTAGTCTTAGTGCTCTTGCTACTATAATATTTTACCATGTCCAGGAAAATTGCTCAGAAATTGAAATTAATTCCTCATACCCTTACGGTAAATAATATTTATCACTTGTCTTTTGTATATTTTTTTGTTTATGCATTTTGAGGTTTCTTGAATATCAAAGTCAAGTTTTTAACATTTGATCTTTGTCTTTATCTTTTATCAGAGTAATTTAAAAACAAATAATTTCAGGAAATTCAAATGTTGTATTTCGAAGTTAATATAAGTTTGTTACTTGAAAAATTTGATTAAAATTGATAAATTTCAAGGAAGGATGCATCGGAAAGTTGTATGAATAATGTTAAATGAATTTTTGAATTTAATAAAGGATTTAAAATCTGTATAAATGTAGGTAAAATAAACAAACAGAGGTTTGACAGGGAGCAATAGCCCCTCTCACACAGAATTATTTATCTAATAAAGCTTTTCTGAAGCCGAAATTGAATTATTTTTAACATAGGTTTAATAACAGTACTCGTTATCTCATCCCTTAATCTCCAATTTGTATTTATACTATTAAATTTCAAGGTAAGAGAAATTCATGTGATTGCCACACCAGATTATTTTTTATGTAAAAATATTAATTTAAATCGTGCACTGATGGGCTCCATTGAATCTATATTGTGAAATTAAATACTTGATTTAGATTTTTAACTTTTTAAAAGGAATTTTTAAGATATTTTCAAACAATTATTATAACGTAAAACTTGATATTTTATTATTAAATCTTATTTGGATTGTTAAAAGTCAGTACATTGTTATCTTTACATTAATCATTTAATCATATGTTTAGATCTGTCTTTACTTTTACATAAAATTAGGAAATTTGATTATTAGTGTGAAAGTTTTCAATTTATTGGATTGGATGTGCTGCTTTATTTATTTATATCAGTAGTAGTCAACTCAGTCCCCTGCCGCCCGCTAGTGGCCATTCCAGCTTTCATGGTGGATAGATTTTATCTGATACTACTTCCCCCCCCCCTTTTATGTACTTGACTTTTTTAAAACATTGAAATGGAAAACTGCCTTATTATTATATGCTTTAACTTACTATAATATTGTTTTAAAAATTTTATAATGTTACTTCCCTATATTATAAACCACTATTCTAGTGGAACCGGTGAACAGTTAGGAAATTTTACTGCTAATAGGCATACAAAATTGGGTGGTAGATATAAAATGGTTGACAACCCCTGGCTTATACCATGTTTGCATATTTTGTTTGTGGCTTTAACAACACTTAAATCTGTTGCATCTGTAGCTGTTAAGGGCCGCGGTAGCCCAGTCGGTAGAGCTCCGGCCTCGTAATTGGAAGATTGCAGGTTCGGTACTCGTGCCGGACAAAAGACCGTCGTGTACACTAATGGTGGCTGGTGCAAGTAAAATCTGTCGTGGCTGCGAAGTCCTCCATGTTCCCATCAAAAATTATACTTCTGGGGGTCACCGAAGCGGGAGAACCATACCTTCCGTGGAGGATCAAAATTGTGATGGCATGTCTCCGGACCACCTCTAGGGGGTGTGTCCCAGACCGTTGCCATTTGCCAATCTGCACAACACTAGTGCGATGTAAAGACCCAACAACAACTGTAGCTGTCAATGGTTTCCCTTTTAAAACCGAGAAAAATGTTTTAAATACACACTAATAAGTTATCCTTGATTTAAAATAGTGATACATATATTTTCTTGTTCTTTTAACATACGTATTATTTGTTATTGTACTGTGTTCTTATTCATAAATATTATTTATTTCGAAAAATTAACTTTATATTTATTGTTATTTTTTTTTAAGCTGGATTAGGTGAATTTCGAATACGTGAGTTAAACGATGAAATTAACAAGCTGTTACGTGAAAAAGGACATTGGGAAACTAGAATAGTTGAATTAGGAGGAACTGATTATTCAGTAAGCATTATAAAATATTTTTGATTTAAAGTAACTTTATCTTATGTGTGAAGAAGAAAAACTTTTATATCGATATGCAGAAGTATTTAGTTTCAAAATAAATGATCTGTATTTCGATTATTCTTTTACCTTCTTAAACTAAAAATTTAATGAAATCTGCTGGTTGCTTTTTTGTCCAGTAGATAGCAAATATTTTATTTAACATAAAAAATATGGCTATTCAGTAGTTATCTGTGGTTCAGTGTATATTAAATTTGATTTTCTGTTCATAAGCTAAGATATTCATAATGTTATGTAAAATCTAATTTAAGCTGAGGATATGTGTCCACATGGGCAAAAATTGGCCATTGAAAAGAAAAATATAGTTAATATAAATGGTATTCTAAATTTGAGAATATCTACTATATTCAGTGTAATGATGACCACATCATTGTGTAGAAACAATAAAATATTGTACAAGTTACTAAGTTGCTGCAGTTACACTGTTTTTTTAAGTGAGGGAGAAATATTTTAGTTGTATTAATCTTATTATTTTTAGAAAAACAAAACACTTAATTATTAATTTCAGCATATAACAGACAAACAATTTTCATTTTTCATTCAAATTTTTATTACTTATAATCTCAGTAATTTCTTTAGACTCAGAAACTTTTAAAAATTTGGAAAATTTTTACGAAAATAAGCTCTCTTTTACTAACTTAAAAATATAAACTTATTTATTATTTTTTTTTTAAAATAAAAAATTTAAGCAGTTACATAGATGTTATACAGCTATTATGCCTTTAATAGGTAATAAAAGCATAGTATAAACAATAAACTAAATCCCCAAAAATGTATATTTTTTAATTCTGCTGCTTAATCTAACATTTAATTATATATATAAATATATATATATATAATAAAGATGATCTATTAAACATAGTAGAAGCCAAGCAACAGATACAAGATCACTGAAACACCAATGACCAATAAGATTAAAAATTTCTTTGAGAAGTTCAGAAAAATGAAAAAAAAAAAATTCAGGGATTGAAATACACAAATTTAAAGAATCCAGATTTATTAATTAACAGCCTGCAAAACAAACGAATCAATAAACTATCACAACAAATCTTAACTTAAAACCATAAACTATATTAAAATTTATGAAAAAATAAGAAACTTAAGAAAGGAAGGAAGGAGGCAGGGGGAAAGACTTGTGACTTGCCTGTGGGGTTAAACTAGTTTCACACCGGCAACACTCTCCCAACCTGCCAAGACCAGAATAGGAGTCATATGGATTTAAAAGAGCAAAATTTCAAAGCAGATGAATAACAATGAAACCACGAAGCAACAATGAAGTTCACTGATTGATTACAATGTGTTTATTAGTATGATTAGACTTTTAAGAATAGTTGACAACTCGAAAAAGAAGAAGCTGAAATTTTAATGGAAAAAGAAAGTTTGCATAGTAATACAAAGTATATGCAACAAGCCTTCTGTTATTTTTTTTTTTTTTTTAATTTTAATTTCACAATATTGAATTGTAAACAATGATAAAGCAAAAATCTGATTTATGATATACCTTGCAAAATTAAAACAGTAATGAATAAAATAAATTCTTTATACTAGCGCATGAGCTTTATAAACTTGACAATACATTTAATTCTCTTTTGCAAAAAGGACACACATTTGTAGACACATAGTTTTAATTCTTACATATATATTTTATTAGGTTTTAAACCTCTAAATTTTCATAGCTACCATGTAAAATGTATACTGTAAATTTCAACTGCATATTTTGTATTAAAAATGTACATATATGTCTGGGATATACATGATTATGAATCATTTGTTGTTCACATGTCTGTTTAATTATTATATTTTATATGTTTAAGTGTCATTTTAAATTTTATTATTCCCAGCAATACTTATACATATATATTTTGAATTATAGAAATTTGGTCCAAAAGTACTAGATCATGAAGGCAAAGAAGTACCTGGAAATAAAGGATATAAGTAAGTATATATATAATATTAATAAGTGTACAGTATATAATAATACTGCTGATATCTTTGGTAACTATGATATATTCATCTAAATGTATCCTAAATATGTTAATTTATTTAATCAATCATATTTAACGTATGTTAAACTTATTAAATATATATATATAGAGAGAGAGAGAGCCAGTGGCAGAAAGTTTTGAAGCTGTCTGCGACAGGCTTTTAAAATTTCATAATCTGTCTCAGGGGTGAAAATGGCTTGCACTCAAAAAGCCTGAAAGCTGATGGGGGGGGGGGGGTTAGCATTAGTGGTGATCTTGTGCAACAATACACGAATACAATTTTACTACAAAACAATACAGTATAAACAATTGTATTCATTCAAATCATCTCATTCAATTAAATATTTTATAGCAATGTTTGACACAACACAATATAAATAATTATAAATAATAAAAGTATTAGTTTTAGTTTTGATGCAGAAAATTTTATAAGTGAATTGTTATCCGAAAGTTATGGACAAATTTTTTTCTCAGTGCAGACAAAAGCTGTCTGCAAGCCGTTTTTCTGTGTCTGCGACTGCGTCACCGTGTTGCGGTGTTTCTGCCACTGGGTATATATATATATATATATATATATATAATTTATATCTAATATGCCTATTTATATTTTCTTTTGAAACTGCTGATCTGATTTTTTTTTTTTTTTTTTTTAAATAATGTTTATTTTAAATCTGATGTAATCTGATTAAAAATTTTTATGGGAATAGGAGAGCTGTGTTTTTTACATGTTTTCCCAATTAATTGTAATTTATTGGAAAAATTTAACTCAGACTTTAAATATTTTTAAAAAGTGCATGAATTTTATATAAAATCCTTGAAAATGCTTGAATTTTTTTCAATTTGAGAAATCTCAACTTCATGCTTTTGTTTTATGTGCTTCCTATCACAGTTTATTTAACAGCTTCTGCTATTAATCAACATAGACAAATGTAGTTGTAATTTAGTTTGATTCACAACAAATCTCTACAGATCCTGATTAGCATCTGCAGCAAATGAGCATAAAAATCCAGTGTTTACTGCTCCAGAAAGTTTTGATTCTTGCATATTTAAAATGTTAAGCATAATGAAAACTTAATTTTAGATAACACGGGTGTATGAAAATAATGTTGGCAAAATTTGATTTGATAATTTTAGTTGATACAAGCATGAGAGTGCAGAAAATTAAAAAAAGAGGAAACACGCGTGTTCATAAAATTAATTTTAAAAGAAAAGTAACGTGCGCGGGGAAAACTACACAAATGTGCGTTCATAAAATTTATTTCAAATGAAAAATAATGCTCACAGGAAAAACTATACAAAATATTTTAAAAATGACAAGTTAAACTAAAAGAATAATGCACATCAACACAATAAAACATGTGTTAAAAAAAAAAAAAAAAAAAACATAAGCTAGCAGTCAACATTTAATCATTGGCTGGTGGTGGAAAATGGGAAAAGGGGGGGGGGGGTAAAAAGTAATTCATGAGAGAAATATTAGACACAATTCTACTTCTTTATGGGTTCTAGAATATCATGAAGTAAGTTTAAAATTAATATTGTGGATGGACAAATATTCAAAAATAAAAGGCTTCTCGCAGAACGTTTGATCAGCAATGGTTAGAGATGAAAAAGGGGGGGGGGGAGGGAGGACAAAAAAAATTACATGAGTGAGAAATATTGAATAATTCTGTTCTTTTATATGTTATAGAATCTGATAAAGCATGTTTAAAATGAATATTGATATTAATATTTTGGATGGAAAAAGATTGAGAATCTAAAGTTTTTCGTGGAGCGTTTGAACACATCGTTATTGGAGTTTGATTTTAACAAAATAAAAAACCACAAAATAAACGAAAAGCGGAAAATCGCGGATCCGTGGAAAATTCTCATGCCTGTTGATATATGTGTTTTATAGTGTGCTAGCTAAAACCAAAAATTAAGTCAGTTTTTCTCTTTCATGTATAGATTTTTTGTCAATACAGGGTTCAACCAACATAATTTCTTCATTTTCAGTAACTTCTATTATGTTTCCATGTTTAATGTCAATTAGTCATGGAAATATACTTTGAAAGTCACCATATTGGTAGAAGAGTTACAGAAAAAATTGTGTTGGTAGACACCCTGTATTGACAAAAATCTACATGTGATAGAGAAAAACTGGTTTCAATTTCAGCCAAGGTTGGCTTGATTTTGCCCGACCCTTTTTTCAATAAAACCCATTTGAAAAAACCCCGAGTGAGTTTTTTCAAAATTTTTATTTATAATTTCTTTTTATCTAACTTATAAACATATAAATATAAAACAAATATTATATACATTAATAGAACATGAACAAAGAATTTTCAGAAGTATTCGAGGTTCTCAAACTGCTCTGTAGAAAAAAAATCCTGAAAAATTCCCCATGGCAAAGAATTATAATTATCTTATTAAAACAGAATAAAAAATTATACAGTTGGCGATCTTTATAACGCCGATCTATATAACGCAATGATCTATAAAACGCACTACTGATTGGATGTAAACATTAAAAATTTTATTTTGAGAAACTTATTTATGTGATATGTAAATATATCCACACACAACTAAAATAAATGTTTGAAATATTATATTTCTAATTCATAGTTTTTAACTAATAAAGAAAGAATACAGTTATTACAATGATCATCAAAAACTGTTATAATCACATGCATTAAAGATAAATATCAGATGACAAACTTGAAATTTCCAATACATGTCTAATTAAGGAAGAATTTTTTCTTTTTTAAATACACAGGAGAACAGCCAATGTAGAACAAATTCATATATGAAAAAGAGGGGAGGGAGAAAATAAATAAATAATAATGAATAAAATATTTTAAATTTATTAAAACAAGAAAACTAAATTTCATAATCCTAAAATATCAGCAAATCTGCAGAAAACATACTGGTAAACGATTTGAAAAACAATATTAAGTATAGTGCTAATGTATATGCTGCTAATTTATTTAAATAATCATTTATGTAAATTTCAAATTTTATTGAATTTTATATTTCATGCTCTGGAAAAATTTAACTTTTGAAATGGTTCTCAAATGTAAATATCATAATTTATTCCAGGCAATATTTGAAGTTTAATTTGTAAATATATTCATTTATTACCAGTGTATAATATTTACATAACCATGTTTAGAAGGTAAGTTTATTGTCTGTGATATAATCTATATAACACAAAATAATATATAATGCAAAACCTCTGGTCCCAAGGTGTGCATTATAAAGATCCTCTACTGTATATACAAAAGCAAGAAAAAAAGAGTTGTTTGTTAATATAAAGAAAACTGTGGGACTCAAGGAATGTAAAATATAAATTAAAAAAAAAAAAAAAAAAAAAAAATCTGATAACTGTTGTGAAACACTATTAAGTAATGTAGAGCGGCAATAAAATTAAAAATAGTTTAATTAGTTAAAGGATATTACTTTATTTTAAGTTAATTTCGTGCTAGTCAGAGAAGTCATCATCTTTGTGCTGAAGAGGACTGCGATGTGACAGTCGAAATATATATGCAATGCGAAAAACGATGATATAATGAAGTATTTTAAATTAAATTAAAATAATTAAAAATATTTTATGAGAATTTATTGGCTATGAAAAATTTAATAAAGTGACAATAAATAATTATTAAAATCCAGTTTTTTGTTGTAAAGGGCAGATAAAGAGAATTTCAGAATATTTAAAGAGCAATTATTTAATTTTTAAAAATTTCTTTATAACTTAATCATAAAAAGACTTTAGAAATTTTTAAAATTTTGATTTTAATGTATACTTAATATTTAATTTTAAAAATTATCTTATTATGAATGATATACTTAATGTAAAAAAAAAAAAAAAGGAAAGAAAAAAAATATTCCTGAAAACTCTGATAAACCCAGAAAATATTCTGAAAAAAACCGGATTAAACCCAATAACTCCACCCCCCCCCCCCCCCCCCCCAAAAAAAAAAAATAAAAAATAAAAATAAAAATAAACAGTAGGCTGGTTTTTTTTTTTTTTTTTTTTTCTGAAAAAAAAACTAAGTTTTTTCCAACTCTGATTTCAGTACACCAAAAAACATAAAGATCAACCAAAATTATCAAATCAAAATTTTAGATATAGCCCTGTATAATTATTGTTATTAATAAATAATAAAATGTGTAGTTATATTACAGTAAATGTTAAACTCAAATTAGAATTTTTATTACTGTATAAATAGAACAGCAGTAGATTAAGTTAAAAAATTCTTTCTAAAAATTTTTTTTAAGCATAGGGAATAGAAGAAACTTGTAATAAAGGTGGGGTTAAATTATAATGTTCAAAAAATATTTAAAATATTTTCTAGATTAAACAAAAAAGAATAGTGCTAAAGTTACGCTGCATGTACCTAATCTTTTTTCATTTTTAACATAGTGCTTGAAAAATGGGTTATGAAAAATACTCCAAAAATCCTTGATTTTTTTTTTCTTCCATTTTATAGTACAAACCCTATTTAGCAATTATAAATGTGATTGTTAAACTCTTTCAATTGACTTCGCAAGTTTTTAACTGTCAAATCTGTAAGAAGTCATTAGAAATATTTTGAAATACAATCTAATGTTTGTTTATACAGGTGTTTCTAGGTAATTTAAACAATTTTTCTTAGTAATAGTAGAATCAAATATTGAACACATATATATCATACATTAATTCAAGCAAAAATTAAGCTAATAATAACAGGAGACTTGGCATTGGAATATTAAAACCCGAATAAACTACTACGTCAGAAACGCCAAAGAAAAATATTTGAGATGCATACAGCTGTTTTGATAGCCTTAAGCGTACTGTCTTCAGTACAAAAAGAATTCTGAATCTGGAGATGTGCTCGTATATATAGGAGAGGGACTGAATTTAGTTCAACCAATAGGATTACGGGAAAGGTGGGGAGAGTTAATTCAGCTAAAATAATTTGCAGACCTAAATCTGTTCATGAACTTGATTTCTTTGAAGCTTTTCATATTTATAAAAAATTTCAAAACCTTGTAAACTGTGATTATGCTGTTCCCTATTTGTCTGATTGTTGGAAATTTTACATTCAGTCCACATTTTCTTAATTTTTCTACTGTTTACACAGCTAACATTCCTAATTTCCTATTGACCACTCTCCCCACCTTTCCCATAATCCTATTGGTTGAACTAAATTCGGTCCCTCTCCTATATATACGAGCACTTCTCCAGATTCAGAATTCTTTTCCCACTGAAGACGGTACACTTAAGGCTACCGAAACAGCTGTATGCATCTCAAATATTTTTCTTTGGTGTTTCTGACATAGTAGTTTATTCGGGTTTTAATAAAAATTAAGCTAGTTTAATTGCACCTTTGCACAAGGTCATAGACAGAACAAATTTTTGAGGTATGTGTGGGAGAGGGAGGGGAGGGAATTAGATTTATTTATAATTACAATAATTTTACCTTACTTAAATCCTTACTAAGTCCGAGCTTCATATATATTTCGGCTACCTAACAGTGCCATCTTCAGATACACTCGGTAAAAAATGATTTGAAGGTGCTGTTTGGATGACTTGTTTATCTTTTGTAGTTTCCTCTTCGATTTCTTCACTTCTCTTGTTTTCCTTATATAGTTGTTGCCACTCGGTAGGAATAATGCTATGTTCGATATCATTGATAGTGTTATTATTGGTTAGTATTTCGATAGCTTCTCTTTTGAGAGCATAATGGTGAGAGTTGTATGGGGCTATTTTTTGAAAGTTAATGGAATCAATGTTAATTGGGTTAGTATTGTTAGTTCTTTCCGAGTGTATTTTTACTGAGTGTATCTGACGATGGCACCGTTAGGTAGCCAAAATATATATGAAGCTCGGACTTAGTAAGGATTTAAGTAAGGTAAAATTATTGTAATTATATTAATAATCCTTTCTTCAACATCTTTGTAAAATAGATTTATTTATTTATTTATTTATTTTATTTTTTTAAATATATGGTAAATCTAGAATTTTTTTTTTTTTTTTTTATCATGTTTGGGTTAGTTGACGGAATTTTTTTGTTATTCTTTCTCAGAAATTTTTTAGATAGAAATATAATTGTATATCTGATATATTAGCATACCAAATATGCCCATAACTAAATATACGCATATCTAAATTATTACAGTTATAATTTCTAAGTTGGACACCTTAAATGTGGAAAGTCTGTATTTAATGGACTTTTTTTTTTTTTTTTTTTTTTTTTTTTTTTCAACCTCTAATTATAAGCCTGTTTGATTCATCTGTTCCTTATAATTATTATTATTTTTGTTTATTTTTGGAGGGTTAGGTTGAATTTATAACAACAAAAGTCTCTGCATAGGTTTGGTTTGGTGAAAATTGTTTGTCGGGTTGATTTCAGGTTGACTTCTTCAAACTAAACTGTTAGTTTTGAGTGATTCATGCTGGACTCTAAATTGAACATGAACATTTCATTTTCAGAAACACAAAAACTATTACTTCTCCAAACTTAGACTACAGTCTTCATAGTTGTTAAATAAGTCTTTTTTTTTTTTTTTTTTCTTTTTT
Source organism: Salticus scenicus (assembly GCA_963930645.1). Lineage (NCBI taxonomy): Eukaryota > Metazoa > Arthropoda > Arachnida > Araneae > Salticidae > Salticus > Salticus scenicus. The sequence goes on from OZ005661.1 coordinate 131,156,304, forward strand.
TTAAATGTTAAAAATGAAATATAGCTCAAAATTTTTAAAGAAATTTGTAAAATTTCAAGGTGACAGTGGGAAGAGGTTGAACCTTTCCCCTTAGATATGACCTTGTTTTCACAAAATTCCTTTGTGCCCCTTCATAAAATTCAAACTCATTAAAAAAATATTTTTTTTATATAAATATAGATAATATTATAATTAATATATTTTATATATAAATATAAAAAATATTTCTTTATATATAAATAACAGGCATTGTCCACTTCACTGGTCATTATATTTAAATTAATTCTCAAAATCACATATAACTTATTGATATAAAAGTCTCATAAAATAAAAATAATAATAAGATTAATTGAAATTGGTTAAAAACTTAAGTCTTTTTGCCCCGAATTCCTATTATAGTATGTATTGGGTGCACTTAGCACAGCCATATAACGAAAAATTGCTTGCCTGGGATAATTTTAAATGGAGCTATGCTTGGAAACATGTCCCTTCCCCCTCCCTCCAGAAGTAAGAGGGGAAATTTTACAAAATCCATTTATAGAATGTTTTAGGCTCATATAATGAATCAATTCACTGAAAAATCCCGTTTCTGAGATAAATTAGAAGAGGATTACAACTGGAAACATGTTCTTAACCCTCTCTCAAAGGGTGGGGGGGGGGGGGGGTGATGCTTCGCAAAATCCCTTTATAGTGCAGTTTATAGTTGGGTACACAAACACATAGATAGCAAAAAATTGCCTTCCTGAGATAATATGAGACAGAGCTATGCTTTGAAAACTGTTTTTTGCTCAACCCCACTCCAACGAATTTTGCAAAATCCCATCACAGTTGGTGTTTCATGCAAATACCCAACCCACATATCAAAATTTGTGAATGCAGCTCCCAGATATTCTCCAGGACAAATTTAACATGAAAAGAAGGCTCTCGAATCTGCCACGTTGTACATCCCCCCCCCCTCCCCCTCCAAATAAATAAATAAAAATCAAAAATTGCTAAACACCCAAAATTGGTTTTTAGAAATACTTCAGAAGACACATAATGAATTTTCACTTATGTTTACCATTTTTTGAAGAGTTCTATAAAATCCAGATTTTGCTAATCCCCCCCCCCCCCCCCCACACACACACCACAAAAAAAAAAAAAAAAAAAAAAAAAAAAAAAAAAAATCCTCACTTTCTGCCTTAAAATCGAAAAATTGAAAATTGATGAATTTCTTTTTTATTTATTTCTTTTGTATTTGAGTCTAGTCTTCTCATGTGCAATTTTTTCACTGTGAAGCAATTTTAGAGCCAAGTTGTGCTCTCAAACGTACTTGACATGCTTATATGTCACTATGCGATTAAATAATTTCTGCATTAATATGGTTTTTGTTTCATTTTGTGCTTGTGAAGCAAAGATACATGGATTAATTAAGTGTGTTATTTAGTTTTAAATAAAAATCATTATTAAAAATTTAATTGGTTAATGCACGATACTTAAGTGCAAAATGATGCTTTTTATTGTTTTGAGAAAGATTGTGTTAATTATCAAATATAGAACAATATGATGATGATTTTCTCCCTCTTTTCATGGTTATGATGATTAAAAAATTAATCTTGGAAAAGAAAAGAAAAAAAGTTGAAATTTTACTGTAATAGTACTTGTACTTTTAGCAACTGTGCTATATTCATTGCGCTATATTCATATTATAATGTACGCTGAGTTTGTAATTCATTAAATTCTGTACAATATGTTCATTGAAAAATTTTCAAATTTGACTTACACTATATTTAGTTTAACAAGATGTATTTTTATTTCTAATATGACTCAATTTGTTTAATACCTATTTTAGTTCTTTTTATAAATTCATATATTTATATAAACATTACATTGTTAGAAATATTTTGATTTATTTTGTTCATTTATAATATTTTATTTGTTACTGAAATGACAATAATAATTTTATCTTAGATATTTCGGCTCTTCAAAAGATTTACCAGGAGTTAAAGAATTATTTGAACAAGAACGTAAGTATTGAATTCAGTATATTGTTAAAGTAAATACAGTGAACTCTCGTTAAAATGGACAATCAAATGGAATCAATTTTTGTCCATATTAACGAGAGTCCATTATAACAGGAGTTCATAAATTGAAGTTCTATATTAACTCTAAAATCACTATTATGTACACATACACAGTATAACACGAATGAAAATTTGTTTCCTCAAACCCTTTTATTCACTAAAAATATAAAAGCATGAAAACCAATACTTACTTTCAAAACTTCTTTTCTTCATATAGTACAGCTTGATAACAAAATCCTTTGTTTATGTCTCCACAGTAGAAGTGGAGACAGGTGCAAATTGTTGACCTCATCTGTCATTGTCAATCAATACTATTTACCTCCCACAGTGTAATAGCACAGAGTAAAAGAGATTAACCTTTTTATTATTGAACCTTTTCATGTTAGAAAAAAAAAAAAAAAAAAATATATATATATATATATATATATTGAATTTGAAAAGATTTTGGGAACTGACTCTTTTTCGAAGAAAGTAAGCTTTGAGGGGAAAAAATTTCCATCTTAAGGAATGAATTATATGTATAAAACGATGTTTATTACATGCAATTCCTATAGGCCTTTGCCAGGGATTCTGTTTTTGTACGTAATAACAAGAAATCCATCTTAAACAGGGCCGTATTAACGAGAGTTCACTGTACTAATATTGAATTAACTGAAATTATATTAAATATATTGGCATGGCCAACCCATGGCCTCCAGACCACATGCGAACTGTCCTGTGAAGTTTTGTGACACATAATAAATTTGCAGAATTGGAAAGAAAAAAAAGTGTATATCATCTGTTAACACTGCTAAAATTAAGGAGTTTATTCTGATTCTTCTAAGTGAAAACAATATAGATAGTCATGATGATAGTTTCCAACATCAACAGAAGCATGTTAAAGCTGCAATATCACAGCTTCTCATTAGAGATGTAAAATTACTCATAAATTATAATCTAACAACTTTATACATGTGATGTATATGTACCAGAATTGGGAAGAGAAGTCATTTGAAGTTAATGAATTATCCTTTATTGATGAGATATATAATGGCTCAGGCTTGGCCATAGATAGAACCTGAGTGGAGAATTTGTTCTTAGTTTCAAAGAATATTGTAAAGCAGCCAAAAAAGCCATATACTGTCAGTTTGCCACAAACCCTTGAGAGCCTCAATTTTTTCAAGCAACAGTTACATAATGAAAAAACTCTCCATTTGTTTCCATTCTTATTTTTTGTTCTAGAAACTCCCAATTCTAATAAGCTAATTATCTTATGATGGACAGTTCAGCTTTGCCCCAGATATACAGGGATTACTTAATATGCAAGAGCTAACCACAGGTATATACAAAAAGCATTTTACTCAGCTAATTTTGCTCTTAATTTTTTTTTTTTTTTTTGCGACATGAAGTATCTTAACATGAAATTATATGTTTAAAGGGAAAATTTTACGAATTAGTAGCAGTCTATAATTTTGACTAGAGATTTAGAATTTTTGAATAAAGTTTTTCTTAAATTAAATTTAGGTAAAGAAACTACAAAATTAAAAACCATTAAAATAATTTACTGTAAGAACGTTTTAACTTAAAAAAAAACATTAAAATTACTCAGAACTTTGCTTTGGGTATCATTTTCAGTGGTGCCTTCTCTGCCTGCACTATATTGAATTTAAGTCCCCACTGCCTGTGACAATACCTTACTTAACCCTTTGCGGCGCAAGACAATTCGGATCATTTAAATTGTACTGCCACCGGAATTCATGAACTAAATTAAACTAAAAGAAATTTTAAGGTTGAAAATACTGGCCTTTTCTGATGTGTTATAAACATAAATTTCTGCTAAAAAATTTCTGGGATGAATTTTTGCAGACATATCTTAAATTTTGCGTCCTCGCAGCGAGGACGCCGCGCGTTAAGGGGTTAAACACTTCAATTTGTGTATTTATTAAATGAGAGAAGGTGCTGTTATTATTCAAGAAATATGCTTTTACAATATCTACTGAAAATTGTAGTTTTGTTACTATGCATTAGGGAGACCTAGTAACACAATTTTTCTAGTCCTTGCATTGGGATAGTAAAATTATAAGTACAATTTAATTTATAATTATATTTTTTAACTTTGAGATATGAAGGGATATCAGTAAACAAGTTTTGCCTCCCTTCCACACTTCGGAGACAAATTTCTGAAATTTTTGAAATTCCTGAAGTTGTTTTTTAGGTATTTAATTTTGTTATATTTATAAAAAAAAATCTTAGGTTTTTTTTTTTTTGGAAGTATGAAGGGTTATTGTAAAATCATATTTTGGCCCATTCCTCCCCTTGAGATCGAATTTCTAAAATTCTTGTAATTAGTTTTTAGGTACTTTTGTTTGTTGTATTTCAAAACAAAAATCCCATCAATATCTTTATTTTTTTTCTTTGAGATATGAAAGGTTATAAGAGACACTCCTTTCTGTCTTGGAGAGCAAAATCCTAAAATACCTAAAATTAGTTTTTATGTATTTGTGTTTGTTATATTTTAAAGGGAAAAGGGGAAAATCATGTACATCTGTTTATTTATTTAGTTTAGTTTAAAGGAATTTGAAATAATCATGCTTTTCTCTCTCCCAGGAGAAAATTATAATTCTGAATATTGATCTACTTTTTATTTTCTCTTACCTATAAGGTAGAGAAAGTATTGTTTTTGGGTCAAATTTCCGAACACGAGATTTTGTTATATTTGCACATTTTGAGGTCCCCTGAATACGAAAATCATGTTTTTAGCAAATTGTCTGTGTGTATGTCTGTTATCAGCATATCTCAAAAACAAATTATGGCAGAAAGTTCAAACTTGGTACTCTAAATGTGTATCGTATAGGGATGCTACAGTAAGCTTTTCGTTAAGATCAAGCAAATAGTTCGTGTACAGGGACAATCAAGAGAATTCTAATACATTACGTCTATGGGGGAAATTGCAGGTAAGTAGAGTTTAACGTCTATAGGCTGCACTAAACCAAATGAATCGAATATATATTTTTGTAATAGAGATAGTTAACTGGGAAAATTTTTTTTGTGTATGTAGGAGCCTCGCATCCCCCCCCCCCCCTGGGGGGGAATAAATTTTCATGATGGGTATCTTTCAAAAGAGCCAATACCAATACCTTTAAAACGGATGGTTGAACCATCGATTTGCGATAATTTAAAGCAAAGTTATCGATTTTTTTTTATATTTGTAACGGAAAAAAAAAACAGAAAAAAAAATTGTACATTTTTTTTTTTTTTTTTTTTTTTTTTTAAATATTGAGAATAAAATATACTTTTTTTTTTTTTTTTGGATATTTGGTGTTGTACTACTTCTCTAATATGGAAATCGTCTGCCTTATCATAAAGGATAATTTTTTTAAATAATAATTTTTAAAAATTATTTTTTAAAAAGAGAATTATTTTTTAATAACTGAATTAAATTCTATATAAATGTAGGTGCATTAATGAAACAGGGGGTTGAGGGGGCGGTAGCCCCCCTCAACCCCCTGTAGCCCCCCTCACACCCCCCTCACACAGAGGTAGCCCCCCCTCACACAGAACTAATTATCATCTAAAACTCTTCAGAAGCCTAATATGAATTGTTTAACATAGATTTACATAACAATACTTGTTATCTTATCTATTACCCGCAACCTGTATTTATAGTATTAAATTTCAAGGTAAGAGAAAGTCGTGTGAGGGACACACCAGATTATTTATTTAATAATTAAGGCCGATAACCATAAATTGTTGTCCTTTGCTATTACTAAGAAATGTTTGAAACTATGTTTTTTTTTTTTTTTTTCTCCATAGCTCCTGCTCCTCAAAGAAGAACACGTGCCGAAATGATGAAAAATATCGATGCAGATTACTATGGTTACCGAGACGATGATGATGGTATATTAATACCTTTAGAAAAAGTTCGTAGTGAGCAGTTAGAAAAAGAAGCAAAGGAAAAATGGCTTGAAAGTAAAAATTCTGATAACACTTTAGAAAGTGAAGAAAATGAATTTTATAACGCTGTGCCAGATGAACCTATGGTTTGTATTTCTTTTTTTTATTATTCATTTTTTCCTAATTAAATTTCTGTACTAGTAATATGAAAATTTTTATATTTTATAAATCAAAAACTGTTTTCAAAACTTAATAAACAAAACATGTATATACATATATATTTTCTTTACATTAGTGTATTTCATCCACTGATTTTTTTTTTTTTTTTTTATCTTATTGGTCATTGGTGTTTCAGTGATCTTGTGTCTGTTGCTTGGCTTCTACTATGCTTAATGGATCATCTTTATTATATATATATATATATATATATATATATATATTTTTTTTTTTTTTTTTTTTTTCCCCAACTAAATTTGTTTGTTTCACATGGCAGGGGTCAACCCATGCAAAAAAATTGAGTTCTTTAGCTGCTTCTTCACAAAATTCTCCTTCATAAGAAGAGGGCCCTTTCACAAAATAAAAATCTGTAAAGTGGACTCTTTCACAGCATTCAAAGTCATAAAAATGGCCTTTTCACAAAATTTTGTTTTATAAAAATGATTCTTTAAAAAAAAACATTTAATGTTTTCAGTTTTCGAATGACTGACTGTACTTGGATAACACTATTGACTATTATACTTTTCAAACATTATTAATTTTTGATAACAAACATTATATAGAGGGACTCCTTAAAATAAAAGGTTTTATATGATACACATATATATGTGTGTGTCATGTCTGTAGAGTAGCTGTTGTAGGTACATAAGAAAGACTCTGGATTTATTAAAGTACTTATCAGGAAACCATCTTTATTCAAGCATAGATGTAGGTCGGGGCTAGTGGAAGGCAGTGGATGAGCTGAGCCAATCTTTTGCCAATAATCATCATCGTCTTGAGATGTCTGCTCAGACCTCTGAAAAGTGGTTGGACGATATCATTCCTGCATAATTTGAGACTAGGAGGGGTCACAGATATGCTTAGCAATTGAAAACTGTGGTAAAAGTCTATTTCACTGTTTATGATTCCACTTTTTTTCTTGATTTCATAGCTTCTGATTGGAATAGAATTTTCCTGGGGCTCTTATAGGAATTTCTGGGCTTAATTTTTATGCAAAACATTGCAGCACAAACTGCAAATTTTGTTAATGTCAGCAGAATTTGACTTTTAATTTCTGACATTTTCTAATTTCTGCGTAATGAAGTCTTTGGTTGTGAAACAAACATTAAAGTGACAATTACGAATTACTAGCGATTTTCACACTTTTAAAATGTAATTAAAATTTACTTATTTTTATCCTTTCACATATAATATATATATACAAAGTAAAAAATGTAACAAAAAGTGCTTATTTTTGTTTTTTATTTCTAACAGCCTTTAGAAATACAATTCCACTACTATGTATTGCGTGCAAAGGTAAACATTGGATTTAGTGATAAAATCCATTAGATGATAGAGGCTGTAGTCACACTTTTGGCAAGCATGAATATTCAAAGCTCAGTTGAATATATTTTAAAAAATAACTAACAAATTTCAGAAAGATATAAGTAAAGCTCTGTTGTACATACAATTAATGCTTACAGATAGTCCGTATAATCTGACTCTATCAAACGTTTAATTAAATAAGATAATTCAATGATTTTTTTAAAAAAGTAATTCATAATGAAAATAATAATTAGAAAAATTAAATTTCATTTTCATAATATTTACATATTACATTAGTTTTCAAACGACAAAGTTAAAATAAAAATTTACATTTACTTTAGTTTGTAGACGGTAAAAATATCATGAAAATATATTAGAATATTTGATTAAATGAGATTAATATGGAAGTAAATCAATATTTAAATATTTAAAATGGAAGGCATGTATATAAAGTACTACAAAGCACACCAGGAGGTGATGAGATTAGGAAAATAAATAGAAAGAGAATAAATATGCAAAATAAATAAATCCTCTCCTTTTTATTTCCTACTCCTACTAAATCATTTTCTATGGATTGATCTTTATTAGCTATGTGCCAAAATTCCATTCCATCCCTGGGTAGATAAACAATACTTATTTTTTGTCGAAAGCTAATCTTTAGAAATTGCTTATTTTCTTTTAAATGTAAAATTCAGCTTTCAATGGCTATACCTCAGAATAAAAGCCCATGTCTTAGCTGCTGATTTTTGCAAAGGAGACTGGGTTTCTTTTTCTTTTCTTTTTAATAAATAAAAAATAAACTAACTTTTGTATAGTAGTATATTGTGTAAGAAAAAAAAATTAAATAAGTGTAAAATTTTCTAAATATCTTTGGCCAACATCGAAATAATAATTCAATTCTCAGAAGTATTTTAAACATATTCATAGTCATTGATTGATGGTATTTATTTTATAGAAAAAGATTAATCTTTTGAGGGGGCAAAGTAATTACATTTTTAGCCACTAGAATTTACAAATTTAGGAGAAAATGAATAAATAAAATAAACTTTTTACTGCTGAGTTATTAAAGTAAAATTTTGTTGAAAAACACTGGGGCAAATTTTTGCAGTTGGAAATTAGGTGGTATATATAATATATATCTCACTGCAATTCAAAGGATTAAAAGGATTAAAGGTAGCAATCAGCCACTTTCAATTCCTTAAAATTTCTAATTATTTTTATTTATTTATTTATTTTTTCAATTCTATCTAAACGAATATATATATAATGATGATCTATTAAGCAGAGTAGAAGCCAAGCAACAGATACAAGATCACTGAAACACCAATGACCAATAAGATTAAAAATTTCTTTGAGAAGTTCAGAAAAATAAAAAATAAAAAATTATCAGTGGATGAAACACACAAATTTCAAGAAACCCAGATTTATTAATTAACAACCTGCAAAACAAATGAATCAATAAACTATCACAACAAATTTTAACTTAAAACTAACTATATCAAAATTTATGAAAAAATAGTTTAAGAAACTTAAGTTAGGTAGGAAGGAGGCAAGCGGCAAGACTTGTGACTTGCCTGTGGGGTTAAACTAGTTTCACGGCCGCAACACTCTCCCAGCCTGCCAAGACCAGAATAGGAGTCATATGGATTTAAATAAGCAATATTTCAAAGCAGATGAATAACAATGAAACCACGAAGCAACAATGAAATTTACTGATATATATATATATATATATACATAAAACAGAATAAAGAAAATATTTCTGTGGTTACTCTTTTTGGGTTGCTTCTCTGAAATAGTCTATGTTGTAATCACTTCTTAAATATTTTTCTGTGACCAAAAAGATTCAAGTAGAATAATTATAATATTTATAAACAAAGTCCTGAGTTTCTGTAATTGTGTGTTTATATTTTGCGTTTCTTTTATTATTTCCATTACTCTACTACTGTAGGTAATGGAAGTATTGTATTCGGTCCAAAAATTTGATATCGAGATTTCACCTGATTTTTACGTTTTAAGGTCCTCTTGAGTCCAAAAAAGTGGTTTTTGGCAATTGGTCAGTGTGTGTGTGTATGTATGTGTGGAATCTTCTGGCTATCATATCTCCGAAACTAATAAAGATAGAACTACAAAACTTCAGAATTGAAACAGGCCTGGTGTACAGATGAATTTTCCAAATTTTGGTGAAAATTGAAAAAACGGAAGTGGGACCATAAGTCTGTATCTCAAAAACGGCTCTAACACTTTTCTTCAAATTTGCTATATAAACACTCTATTCGATGTCCTTTTGAATGATATAGTTGGTTAGTTCAGGAAAATTGACAAGCATCCTGTATAAATAGTTCAATTTCAGGTCTTACAAGCACATTCCTTTAAAAAACGGCTGCACGTATATTTTTCAAACTTGCCATATTAACTCATTTTTAAATGTCCTTTTGTATGCAATTTTTGTTTTCCGGTCAATAATTGAGTTTTGATAAAAGTTGGTATCTCAAAAATGGCTCTAAAGATTTTCTTGAAAATTGTTATTTAAATCCATTTTAGATATCCTTTCTCATGTATTACATGGTTATTAGAGGAAAATTAAGAGCCATCCTGCTTAGGAGGTCAGTTTTAGATCTGAGAAATTGGTGTTTCAAAAAATAACGCTACCATTTTTTTTTTTTTTTTTTTTAATCTCGCTATATGTAAGCTTTGTTATATATGTCCTTACAAGTGTATAAAGTTTCTCTTACCAGAAAATTTTTAGGTTTCTACTTCTTTCGGTCACATTTATGTCTTCTAATCACATTATCTCCAAAAAATGCATATTTTTATTTGGATTTACCCATTCTAATAAGAAGAATCCTTATTTATTTTTATTTCTTCCCAGCTGGGCTATTTTTTTTTTTTTTTTTTTTCATTCTTATTCTGTATTTTATAAATAATTAATACTTTTTTATCATTTATAAAGTTAAGCAAGCAGATTCAGACTAAAATTTTTATTTTAAAAGCAGTTTTTAAATTGTAGTTATACTTAAAAGCATATTTTATTTTCTTGTTGATGGTATTAATGTCGTTTTTATCTTGTAGAGTGATGGAGAACATTCTGATGATGACAACAGATCAGATGAAGGAAATGAACCAAGATTTATAGCTCATGTTCCTGTTCCAACTCAGCAAGAGGTATATAATATCTAATTTCTACTAATTTCCAATATGATACAGTAATCCTGTTAACATTTGCGAGGGCTGCATTCCATAAAAACCTTGCAAATGTCAAATCTGTATTAAAGTAGGAAAAAAAAAAAAAAAAAAGGTTGTGTTTCAGAAAATTGTATTTAGTATGACACCATGACAGAACATTTAAATGAACAGAGAAATACATTTACTAACAAGAAGTACATAAATATCCTGCATTTACACATTGAATACAAGAAAAGTTAAATTTTATAAACAAAATTCTGTTAGCAAAAATTCACTAATTTCAGAAAAAAATAAACTTAAAAATCAAACAAATTTAATAAAATGAAAGTTTTTATCACATAAAAACAATTAAATACACCCTAATCCTTCATATAGTAAGCTTTTTTAAGTCATTTCTACCTTGTGATCAGCTGTTTTGTCTGGATTGCCTTCTTTGTTTGTTTGATCCTGGTGTAAATAGTAAAGTTTGATCTTAGAGTTCCTACCAGGTGGCTTTATTTACTCCACTAACGAATAAAAATTTAAAAATGTTGAAAATAATGCACATCCAATCTTTCTTCTGATATTGTAAGGCAGTGCATTGGGGTTTGTGTGCTTTCAACACAACTTAATTTCTTATCTAAAGTAACAGGTAAAATATAACACCTTTTTACAACCAAGAGTGTTCATTAAGATTGAAAATTTAAATAATTAAATCTCTAACATGGAAATAGATTGACCTTTTAGACAATAAAGAATGAGTAGAATAAAAAGTTCTAAGCATCTAAAATGTAAAATTACAATCTAATAAGTGAACTTTCATTGCAAAAAACAATATTTTTTATCATGTACTGTACATGCTCTCATCCACTTGCAATCTTAAAATTTTATCCATAAAAAATTTTGATAGTACTCTCTTTTTACCAGGTTAATCTACGTTCAATTCCCTTTAAAATGATACTTTGCTTTTCCAAATCTGCCAAAAATAAAAATTTTTATCTTCAAATTTTCATTTACATGAAATTGTTTATTTTAAATACGCGTGCCAGTGATTTTGAGCGGCGGCCATGTTTTTGGTCTTCCCACCCGATAGATGGGAAACGCAGGCCAGGATATGTTGGAGAATGTTCTAGAACCTTCTCCGAAAGTGATGTGACGATCTCTTTCTCATTGACTTGATCACCATACTCAGCTGCTTATTGATTTTCCCTGGCGCTTCACTTCAAATTCGGGTAAGAAAATTTTTGGTTAGTACAGTTCCAGAGAGAGAGTGGGAATAAGAATTTGACATAAGGGTGCAGAGCCCAGCATTCTTGCTGTGGTCTCCAAACCAACAACAGTTTCTATTTTTCGTAAATGTGAAAGCTTCATGTTTTAATTTTTTCTTATTCTCCTTTCCACCACTTCTTCAAAGTTTCATGTTTGAATTATTTCTCATCATCTAACACTTCAGTGCCAGACTTGAAGTATGGTGTACAAAGAAGATATTATACTTTTTTAAGTAAAATTGTTTCATGACTTCCCAAATTACGAAAAGAAAAATATATTTTAATAGTCTTATGTGGAAGTAAATAACAACGATTTTCTTTACGTGCTTGTGGTGCTTGCGCAAAGATTCTAGTAAATGAACACATGAACATATTCAAAGAAAGTGAATCTGAACCATTATATCCACGTTTCATAACTCAATTTATCAAGAGACTTTAAGTGATGTCAAGTCCATTGTATTTATAGAATTTATGCTGGCCAGTATGTATATTTTTTTATTCACATATATTCTTTATTAATAAAATAATCTGGTGTGTCACTCACACGACTTTCTCTTATCCTGAAATTTAATATTATAAATACAGGTTGGAGATTAAGAGGTAAGATAACGAGTACTGTTGTGTAAACCTATGTTAAACAAATCAAATTAGGCTTCGGAAGAGTTTTATATGATAATTAGTTCTGTGTGAGGGGAGGCTACCGTCCCCCTCAACCCCCCGTTTCATTAATGCACCTACATTTATATAGAATTTAATTCAGTTATTAAAAAATAATTCTGTTTTTAAAAAATTATCTTTTACAACAATACAGACAATTTCCTTATTACAGAAGTAGAATAACACTAAAAATCCAAAAAAAGTTGAATTTATTCTCAATATTACATTTAAAAAAAAAAAAAAATTTTTTTTTTTTGGTTTAAAATGAAAAAAATCGATAACTTTATTTTAAATTATCGCAGATCGATAATTCAACCATTTGTTTTAAAGGTATTGGCGAGCTCTTTTGAAAGATACCCATCATGAAAATTTACTCCCCTCGACCTCGACAGGGGACTTCCCCCCCAGGGGGAGGGAGCCAAGGCTCCTACATACACAAAAAAATTTTCCCAGTTGACTATCTCTATTACAAAAAATATATCTTCGTTTCATTTGGTTTAGTGCAGTCTACAGATGTTAAACTCTACTTACCTGCAATTTCCCCCATAGACGTAATGTATTTGAATACTTTTGAGTGTCCCTGTACATGAACCATTTGCTTCATTTCAACGAAAAGCTTACTTTAGCATCCCTATATGATACACATTTAGAATACCGAGTTTGGAATTTCTGCTATTATTTGTTCTTGAGGTATGCTGATCACAGACGCACAGACAGACCATTCGCTAAAAACATGATTTTCGCATTCAGGGTACCTCAGAACATGTAAATATAACAAAAACTCACATTCGAAAATTTGACTATAAAACAATACTTTCTCGACCCTATGGGTAAGAGAAAGTAAAAAGGATAAAAGTTGTTTGTTTCAAGTTAGTGAGTGATTTTTATATTTCCTTATGTTTCTCATTTTAACTCAAGTTCCTGAGGGCATCCAGATCATCTTCAGCAATATACTAAATAACAATTATTAATCCACTAAAATTACAGCTCAAATGCGATATACTTTGATTTTTATATTTAATCTTTAAAGATCTATTAAAACATAATTGTGATTGACCTAGTAAAATGAATAAATTTTCACTATCCCTAATCTAACTGAAAATAGCTTACAATCAACCTTTTTTATTTAACACCATATTTCCAACAACTCAATTTAATTTAACTAACTTAACAAAGAGTATTTTTTACCATTAGTTAATAGGATAAAGGGATTATCACACGACTCCCATCGAATAACTAAAGCTACAAAGATTAGTTTATTATAATAGCTTTCACACCAAATTGACATTGCTGTCCTATTACCTCTTTTGTGTGTATATATATTTAAATAAAATTCTGTTAGCATAGTTTTAAAGTTGAAGAAAAAAATGCTTATTAGAATTTTCCAGGGCAATTAGTTAATAGATATTATTTCATACGGAAAAAAATTGCAAATAATCAAAGGAGACATTCACAAATGTAAGTTTTGCTGCTTTTGGTCACAAATAATCAAAATTCTTAAGAATTAGGGGTGGGAAAAGATTAAGAGTTTTAACTGGGTTAATCGTAGTTCATTAATTGATTAATCGGTCAGTTAATCAGATTTTTAATCGGTTTTCATTTTTTTATATATAATTTTATTTCAATGATAAATAAAACTCTCATTGTGTACAGTCGGTAACAAAAGTATCCGAATACTAGCAAAAATTCCTATATAAAAAAAGCAGAATTAATACTGTTTTGTTAAATAAATCCTTGTCGAATCATGTTCTTAGTCAGTCTAAGAACATGATTCGACAAGGATTTCTTTACTTCTTTATCACTTCGGACTAGAACACAGAATGTTATTTTCTGTTTCCACTTCGATAGTTACTATCAGCAATTCTGAACAGACAATAAACGCTTGAAGATATTGTGAAACTATGTTGACATTTTCCCCATCAGAGGGATAGTGGAAATCTCAGTCCCTTCTTTTCTTTTCTTTTTTATCTTTAACATTTCCATTTTTTGAAAGCTTCTTGTTTCTGAGAATACTATTGTCCTAGCCAACACTTTCTGTAGAAGGCTAGACAGGTGGTGTTGCTCCAGCATGCACATGAAGTGGCATTTTGTTTAATAACTGTCCTCCCCCTTTTCTCTATCAACAAAAGTGCAACATTTCTTTTGTCAGGTTTTAATTTAATTTATTATTTATTTATTTTTATTTTTATTTTTTTGTTTTTTCATTATTTGATGGATGTTTCTCAGAATGTTTGTTAGGAAAACATGTGAAAAAATATTTTGTAGGCAGAACAACATTTTTACTTTAATTCGTAGTTTGAAAATTTTAATCGGATTCTGAAAATTTTTAATTGAATGAATCGATCCGATTAACTCAATAAAAAAAAAATGATCGGGACTAAGCATTGATCGATTAACCAAATCGATTAATCGGCACAGCCCTATTAAGAATTAAAATCTCAAATGTTAAGGGATTACTGTATTTGTATATTTAAAAGAATAAGTGTTAATAAGTATAAAAATAAGATGTTTTAAAATATTACTTTGAAATTACCAAATCAATTCTGTTAAAATTGAGAAAAGATTTACTAATTCTGGCTATCCTGTAACAGTATTTGCCGCCAAATTTGATTGCTGATCTTGCCAAGACACCAAGTTTGTAGCCAATGCAGATTTAGGTCTTGACATCGATTTGGGTAGTTTGACATCAAATTTGGCATCTTAGCGTCTGAATCTGGCAAAAATTTGTAGTTTAGGGTTGTCAACATTTGGAAGCACTAACATCTACAAGAACAGAGTTTAGAATTTTCCAGAAACTTTCACTGATTTATAGCGCAGAATCAAATCATTTGAAAATTCTATAAGTGACTAACAAGACTATAAAAAGAAAAGAAGAGTAATTATTGATGATTGCAGATTAAAACTTGTCTATATCCTTACATGCTACTTTTTATATGGCATTCCTATAAAAAGGGAAACAAATGGTAGTTTTTTTAATTTTCACGAGGGTGGGCGTTGACTCAGTGTCAAATAAGGCATTCAAATGAGGCAAAAATTGGCAGTTAAGAATTCCCAAAGTCTGGAAGCTCTAACTTCAATAGGAGTCGAGTTCTAGAACTTTTTGTAACGATTCACTCGTTTCTAGCTCATACACTAATGAATCATTACCTTGAATGCAGAAAATAATAAATCATTACCTCAAAAATTCCATAAACCCATTGTGACAATACTCTCGGTGATTTCAAATTTCATTCAGACTTCAAAATTTTCTGTTGTTCCTAAATTAGCAAAACTTCTGCTGTGTAGTGTAATTAACAGTGTTTTTTTTTTTAATTTCTGTAGTAAGAATAACTGTTTCATTGGATTATTTAGAAAATATTCATTGATTATTGATTTTATAGCACAAAAATGTGTTTTATTCAACTGTTTCCTGAATATTCATTAAATAAAATGCATTCATCAACTAGAACCTGCTTATGTCTTTAAGAATTACTTTCTACATGCAAAAATGCAGATAACTTTCATAACAATATCATTGCTGGCTCTATCTATGGCCTGACTATTCATTAAATAAAGTTCGTTCATTAACTGGAACTTGCTTATATCTTTAAGAATGTCATTCTACACTCAAATATGTCGACAGTTTTATAACAATATCATTACAGGATCTATCTACAGGCTGAATATTCATTAAGTAAAATCCATTCTTCGACTAGAACCTACTTATGTCTTTAAGAATTACTTTCTACATGCAAAAATATTATCAACTTTCATAACAGTACCATTTCGGGCTCTATCTATGTGCTGAATATTTATTAAATCCAATGCATTCGTCTACCAGAACCTGCTTATGTTCTTAAGATTTACTTTCTATATGCAAAAATATCGAAAAGATAAGTTCATTACGGGTGATAACTATGGGCTGAATATTCATTAAATGAATTGCATTGGTCGACTAGAACCTGTATATGTCTTTAAGAATTACTTTTTACATGCAAAAATGCCGAGAATGTCCATAACAATACCATTACGGGCTCTATCTACAAGTTGAATTGCCATTAAATATAATGCATACATCGGCTAGAACAGGCTTATATACTTTTTTATAATGCCAAATACAATAAATATACACATACAAGTACTTTTTATAATACAAATGCCAAATACAATTTTTATAATGCCAATACTTTTTATAATGTTTTTTATTTGCCAAATGTCGACAACTTTTATAACAATATCATTATGGGCTGAATAGTCATTAAATAATGTGCATTTGCCGACTAGAACCTGCTTATGTCTTGAAAAATTACTCTCTACATTTAAAAATGTTGACAACTTTCACAACATTATCATTACTGGCCCTATCTATAGGCTGAATATTCATTAAATAAAACACATTTGTCGACTAGAACTTACTTATGTCTTCAAGAATAACTTAAATCCATGCAAAAACATCGACAACTTTCATAATGATATTATTACAGGTTCTATCAATTAGCTTGTTAAATCTGTATGATGGTATGTCATATATAATGGCCAAAATCTTTATATTTTTGGTCATTATAAATATGATTTCCATAAATATCTCCAAAACGGAAAGTCGCAGTAATATCAAAAGAGGAGGTGCACAACTAGATGTCATAACAAACCTATATACCAATTTACAACGTTCTATGTTCAATTGTTTTTGAGTTATGTGAGACACACAAACACACACATACTTACATACAGACATCACGAAAAATCATGTAAAATCGTACATATCTCTAAAATGGGAGCTCGTGTTAGACAAAATTTGCAGGTGTACAACTAGACATCATTACAGACATGAATGTAAATTTGCAACATTCTATGATTATTTGTTTTTGAGCTATGCGAGATATAAAATCCATTTCACAAATCGGATTTCTTATACTTTGTATAAGGGAGTAAAAATACATCAGTTAATGAGTAATTTTCAGAACTGGTTTCTCAATAGAATGAGATGGGATTAGGCCACATTGTCATTGTACAAACAGTATAGATTTTGGTGAATCTAGTGCTTAGTTTTTTTACAGGGACACAATGAAAAATTCTTTATCATTATGATCTATGTTCTCAAATTATTTAAAGTGCGATAGCATCTAAACACCTTATCCAATAGAGCTGAAAGTTTATACACATGTTATAGGTCACTGTCGCACAAAAAGTACAGGTTTTGATGAATCGCTCTTATAGATTTTTACAGGGACACAACAAAAAATTCTTTATCATTATGACCTATGTATGGACTCAAATTATTTGAAGGGAAATAGCGTTTAATTAAACAACATACAATATGGAGAAAAATACTCAAACACCCTATTATAATTTTCTCTATTGTTTAATTACTTCTATTACTTTAATTTATTAATACAACCATTAATTAATGTTCAGAAAGTCAAATGGAATCACTCTAGATTTTTTAGCATTACATTGAGCCCCTTATCTTTTTGGAATGATCTTTATAAATAAGTTCATTGACATTTTCCTTTAACTAATATTTTTCTTTCTTTTAATTTCAGATTGAAGAAGCTTTAGTAAGAAAAAAGAAAGAAGAGTTATTACGTCTGTATGCTTCTTCTGAAATATTGAAAGAAGAAGAAGAAACTAAAGCTTTAATCGGAAAACAATAAACTCTGTTTTTCATAGAATTTTATTTAATTTCTCATTTATGCATCTGAGAATTGTTTGCTGCTCATTCATTATGTACAAAAGATTATCACATAAATTAAGTAAATATTTATCACTTGTAAATAAAATATTTATTTTTTTATATTTTAAAATGTTGTTATTTCCTTTCCGTATTTGTTCTTTTATTAAAATTAAAAATTTAACGCTCATTTTATTCAGCAAATCTATGTATATAGGATTATGTTGCTACCAGAAAGATGAAAAAAGGTAATTGCTTAATATGTGCATTTAATTTTAAACAAATTGATTTTTTGAAATTTTTTTCTTAACGAAATATATTTGATTCTTTTATTCAATTTAGTTGAAGTATGTACTTTAATTGAGATCCAAATTATGTGCATGAGGCAGTATCAAAATATCCCTTAAAGTTTCAAAATACCTTAAATGACAGCGGAAGAATAAGAAAATTATCAGTGATACAAAATAATGTAAAACAGATGCAGTTAGCAAAAACTGTTGCTTAATAACGTGGTAAAGGCATTTATTATTATTATTGATATATAGCATATTGATTATACAGCAAAACCTCCAAGATTGAAATCAGTCAGAGAGGAAAAAAATAAATTCTGTTTTGTATATATTTCATTAATTATTTTCAGAAACATTGTAACTTGGAATTATAAAATTTTCCATTCAAGAATATTTCCATTTCTGCATATTTTACTATATGTTGTAGTCTACTACACACACATATATATATATAATGTTGCTCTACAACTTGTGAAGCAACATTCAAGTTCTAGAAGGCATCATAGGAAACCCCAAATATGGTTATGATTTAGAAAATTAGAAGTAAATTTTGTGATGCAGGAACTGTAAATTTATATTCTATGTAGAAAATTATTCATATATATATATATATATATATATATATATATATATATATATTTGTAATGTATGATGGCATACAGTCTGTAGACATAATAACAATTTTTAATTATACCATTTAAACATCTGTATTTCAGCTAAGTCATGGATCGGAAAGGCTAAGGAAAATGTTCAATGATCTCTGCAACTGCCGTGATTTTGGATTCATATGAGTAAGAGTGATATTTAGCCAATGAAATGTGTGCAAAAAGTGCTACAACTGTTTACATTTTCACTTTTTGTGCTGAAATTCTCAATTCTGATTAGTTTATAACATTCCCAGGACTCACAAAAACATGTCCAGTCTTTAATTTTATGAAAGATTTTACCACAATTAAAGTATGATAGAGCTTATGTTGCAAAATTAGTCTCTAAAGTTCTTCCATTTTCAGATCCTTGCATAATAAAATGTTCTACCATGAAACAAAGTTTAAAAGGGAAATTACTATTTCTTAGCAATTTATAATTTTGAATAACTATTTCTAATTTTTAAAAAGGGTTTTTCCTTAATTAAAATTAATCATTTTATATCCTTTCACATACATATACAGGGTGTTTCAAAACTCGTGGGTAAAAATTTAAGGGGTGGTAGAAAACATCTAAACAAGCCATTTTCACCATACAATGCATGTGCGGAGAGCAAGCGGTTACTGCTAGAGGGCGCTGTAATGGAAAGTATAAAGCGAGCGTTTTCTTACACATCATCATTTCTACCGTGGATTTCAGCATGGATGGCAGAATACAGTAATCAGGAAAAAGCGGACATGCATTTTATGTATGGTCTGGCGAATGGGAATGCTCTGGAAGCCGCAAGACTGTTGTGGTACTTTTCGTTCTGGCACGTTCGGGAAATACTGCCTGTACAGTCTTGCGGCTTCCAGAGCATTCCCATTCACCAGATCATACATAAAATGCATGCCCGCCTTTTCCTGATTACTATATGTCGCCATGCCTGCTGAAATCCACTGTAGAAATGACAATGCATAAGAAAATGCATGCTTTATGCTTTTCATTACAGCACCTTCTAACGGACACTGCTTGCTCTCCACCCATGCATTGTATGGTGAAAATGGCTTGTTTAGATGTTTTCTACCACCCCTTAAATTTTTGCCCATGAGTTTTAAAACACCCTGTTTATATATATATATATATATATATTATTTTATCTTCCACCTCCAATAGATAGCGTTGTCTCTTGTAACAGATAAAAAACTGGAAGGGAAGCTGACAGTTTTCCAGTGGGATTTGTTGGATTCTGGCAACTGGGACTAAAACTAGTTATGTGCTGTTAGCACAGAGTAAATGCTTTCTTTTATACATGTTTTTTAACTTGCCAGTGTACAAGGAGGTACACTACTGCTATCCTTCATTATTTAACATCAAAAGAACCTTGGCATTAGAAAAGTTAGCCTGTTATTAAGGGAAGAACACCAGTACTATATTTAAATCCCTATTTTACATTCATTCTTTAAGTGTTTTGTGCAAGTCTAATAAACTTCAAGTCAAATATCCTCTCCACTCCTAACCCCTAGATATCATTCCTATATGTATATAAAATTATCGAATAGCATTTGAACCCTATTTGCTTGTCTAGTTGGAAAGAATTATTAATGCACTACTGTTCAAAAATCAAACAAAATTTACAAACATTTCTTTCCTCCCCCCCCCCCCCCAATTTAAAAACTTTCACACATAATGAAATATTTGTAAACTATTGTAGACATAAAGAACAGGGTTATTCTCATGTTTTTCAATCAAGATTGGGTTATGACTATAATTAGAGCATATAAATTACATATTAGAGCATCATATATAGGTATTTGACCACTATTTGCTTGTTTAGTTCAAAAGAATAATTTATGCATCCTGCTCAAAAATTTAGCAAAATTAATTTTTTTTTTTTTTTTTTTTTTCCCAATAAAAAAATTGTGAACTTGATGAAATGTTCCTAAACTTTGAAGACATAAAGGTTAGGATCATTCAATCAAGATTGAGTAATGATTGTAATTAAAACATATGGAATAGCCTTGTAGCAGAAAATTGCATCTCTCTACAACAAAAGAAAATTTATCTGCAATCCAGAAATGTCGGACCAAGTCTGATATCACAAGAAATATTAGCAATTCATAAAATATAATAAATTTTCATATATAAAGAAAATAAATTAAGAATATACAAGTTTTGTAATTTAGAGATGTAGTGTAAATTATATTTGTATTTTTAAGCCTGGCATTTCTTTTTAAGATGTTAAATTAATCTTCCGAGTTTTAAATAATCTGCAGCACTTGCTGCTATGCTGCATTATTTCTGCTATTGGAACAGTATTTGAACATTATTTGCTTATGTAATTTAATAGAATATACACTCTTACTCAAAAGTTTTCATTTTTAAAATTGACTGTTTAAAGAAATGTTCTTACATTTTATAGACCTAAACAGGATCGTCCTCATATTTTTCAGTGAAGATTGGATTATGATTTAAGTATATATTCCAGGAAAAATAAGGTTTTTAAAAATATTTTTAACTGTTTTATTTACAATTTAATTAATATATCAAACAATCGGAAATGATTTGCTAAATATATATTCATTTTATATTAATTGGAAATTACGTTAATTAGAGCAGTTTATGATTTAATATTCTTTAATACATCCTTTATATCCTGAATTCATATGTCCTTATTGCTTTCTATTTCTTTTTCCCTGAAAGCTTTTTTGGCACATAGTCTGTTGTAGGCAGTACGCGGGACTTCTCTGTATAACATCCAACAGTAATCTGTATCATATTGACGTATTATTATCTTGATATCTGCACTCAATTTTTTTTCAATTTTTTGAAGAATTGGTATGTAATGGAATTTTTTGACAATTTTTCCAGAAATCAGCATCCAGAATTCTACCAGCCTCCCCTATTGGTTAATAAACACTTTTTTGGCTGCAGACCTGTGTTATCAAAGCTCTAAATCGAACATTTCACTAAAGTGTCAGAAGTGGTATTGTTTGCTGAATGGTCACAACTAGAGGTATGGAAGAACAAATGAAGAACCTTCTGAAGCCACCCAGATGACCGTTTTAAAAACCGAATTAACTGAAGAAATCGAAGAAATGAAAGCGGGACAAGAAAAGATGGAAACCGGTTGACTGAAGAAATAAAAGAAATGAAAGAATGGCAAAAAGAGATCAAGGATTGCTTGGGTGAGTAAATTAAATCCATTCAAGAAAATGTCAAAGCTCATCAGAAAGAGATGATATCTGTGAAAGAAATATTAGACAATAAATTATCAGTTATGGAAAACAGAAAGGATGGAATGGAAGTTAAAGTTATGAAGATAGAAGATAGTGTTATGAGAACAGAAGACAGCATTGAAGAGAAAGTAAAGAAAACGTTGAATACGTGCTGAAAAGATTTTTTGAAATAGAAAGTGAATTTTTAAAAAATACAGGAAGAATTTGGGAGAAAAATGGAAGAAAACTGCTACAAGAAATTGAAACAAAAATTTTAAAAGGACATTGAAGAAAGATTTGTCAGTCAATTTCATAAGAAAACTGAGAGAGTGGAGGAGAAATTAGCATCGATAGCTCAGGAAGATGAAATATTACAGAATCAAGAATCAATAAAGCTCTCTACCTATGGTGGCAAATCATCTTGGCAAATATATAAGACACAGTTTTCCAACGTAGCTGAAGCTAATGGATGATATTCTACTGTCAATACTATTCTTGTTCATTTATCACTTGTTCTACATCATTACGGGATGATGCAGCTGACATCCTGAAAACTGTTTTGTAGGAACAGTGGTATGATATCAAAGCACTGATAAGAGCACTAGAGTTGCGTTTTGGAGAAAAATGCTTGAAAGAATACAGTCACCTTCAATTAAAGTCCTATTATCAGACAGCGGGTGAAAGTTTACAAGAGCTTGCATCAGATATTCAGAGACAATTATACTTGGTTTTCTCAGATTACCACATTGAAACTCGTGATGATTTGTCGCTCCAATATTCCATCGATTTCGCGAAAGATCCAGAGACTCAAAAAACCTTTAAATTCTCTAATGTTCAGGATGTCAGATCAACTTTAGCATATGCACTGAAGATTGAGATTGAAGCAGCCCAACAAGCCTCCAGTAAAGATCGACAAATCGTCAGAACAGTTTCTCTGGATAATTCTCAGGCTGTTCTAAAAGAAATAAAGAAAAATCTATCAGACATGACTTGGAGATTCCACAGTTTGGAAAGCAGTAAAGAAGCTCAGAATCCAAACATTAAGTGCTGGTGCTATGGAAGAGAGTGTATGTCAAAAGAAGCTGCTCAGTGCGAAAAACTAAAAAAAAATTCTGAGGCGTTCCCCTTTGCAGTGTTCTTGTTTTCTCAATGAGATGTGGCAATGATAGACCTTATGAACAAATTAATAATATTTCCTGCTGCATTATTCTTGATACTGGAACCAACGTGACTATCATTAGAACTAATGTAGCTCTAGAGCTTAAAAAGAAGGTTATCTGGATGCCACCCTGCATTAAACTCCAGTCTATGACAGATGATAAAATTAAATTTCAGGTAAAAAGGAACTTTACCATCATATTTGGAAAGTCAATTACCAACATGTGGTATATGTACTGGGTATAACTGATCCTTTAATGCTTGAACTTGATTTTCTGAGAAATACAATTAAATTAGATTTAAAGAGTTATGAACTGCATTCCAATTCAGAAAACATGGGTGGGTTCAACATAAAAAATCTGGACATTAAATCAGCATGTCAACGAACAACGGAATCTAAAATTTCCATCCCTCCACTTACTGAGACAATAGCTTCTTGGACACTTCCTAAAGAACAGCACTACCATTATGGACTGATAACGTGCTGAAATTCAGACTACAGCTTGAAAGGAATTCTGGTAGCTTCATACTTGATTGATATTTCAAAGGGCGTTATTCCTTTGAGTGTCACCAACATTAGCCATAAAGTAAAGGTAGTGAAGAAAGGTGAGGTTTTAGCAATCTGAGCTCCAGTGACATTTATCAACTGGCAGAACCAGCCAAGTGAGGCTAAGTCTTCTGAGCTGTATACAACTTAATTTCTCAAGAATGTATAGTTAGAAGTTGAACAGAGACATACTGCCAAGAAGCTAATCCATGAATTTACAGACCTGTTTTCTGGAGCACCTGAAGAAATTGGGAGGACAAACATTACCCAGAACAGAATTGATACAGGAAATCCTTCTCCCATCAAACAACATCCAAAAATACTACCATTTGTTTGGCTAGGCGCTCTTGAAAAAGATGCAGCATAATAATGTCATTGAACCATCTATAAATCCTTGGTCCTCTCCTATAGTTTTGGTGTGGAAAAAAGAATGTTTAATGTGATTTTGCATGGATTGTCGTCATTTGAATGACTTCATGAAGAAAAGTTGTTACCCTCTTCTAGAATTGATAATGCTTTAGACATTGTCTGGCAATCAATGGTTCTCGATGTTGGATCTGAAGAGCAGTACTGGCATTCTGACGACTGTGAGAAGACTGCATTTACAACAGGATAAGGATTGTGTTGTGGCAATTTAAAGTTATGCCATTTGGATTATGTAATGCACCTGAAACTTTCGAATGCCTGATAGAGACAATCTTAAAAGAACTTTTTCGTAATGCCTGTCTGATGTATCTTGACAATATTATTGTGGGATATACTTTTGAAGAACATTTAAGAAACATCTGTAGGATGCTGGAAAAACTCAGAATGGCTAATCTCAAATTGAATTCTAACAAGTGCAACTTGTTCCATCGTGAAGTAAGTTAGCTAGACCATATAATCTTTGCTAAAAGTGTGAGAATTAACCGTGAGAATATTTCTGCAGTCGAGAACTGGAGTCGCCCTGAAAATATCCATCAGTTACAAAGTTTCTTATGATTATATACATACTATAGGAAGTTCGTGAAGGGCTTTTCAAATATTGTCAGACCCCTCCACAAACTGTTAGAAGCTAAACAAAAGTTCATGCAGACAGAAAAATGTGAAAAAGCAATCAAGAGATTTATAGAGACTTTAACATATTTGCCTATTTTGACGTATCCACAGCCCACAAAGCAATTTATACTAGACACTGAGGCAAGTCATGAAAGTGTCAGTGCTGTTCTGTCGCAGGAATTCAATAACTAAAAACTAGCCGCTGCCTACTGTTATAAATGTCTGTCTAAACCAGAGTGAAAACTGCTGTATCAACAGCAAAGAACTACTTGCTATTATACAGATCATAGAAAACTTTCATCATTATTTTTATGGCTAAGGCCATATATACGAGGGGCCGTATATATCCTATATATACGAGCTGGCGCATCAGGCATTTTGTTGCCTTAGGGTTGCCACATGTACCCAGCGCGTTTCTCTGATAAACAAACGACAAATATTTTTTTTTATCGTCTTACATTACTTTAGAGTAACCTGTTTTATTATATTTCATAATTTTAGCTAAGTAAACTATGATATGGAAGTTTGTTTAGCGATAAACATTCAAGAAGTGGATATAAAGTGTTCATAGACCTTCTATTACTGTGTATTTGAGTTTTGGCGACATTTTGTAAAAGAAACAGAAACCGCCCTAACAACACATCTTTCACTAGTGCATCCATAGGATTTCCTCAGAATAAAAGGACATCCTGAGAATGTACTGTGAAAAAAATGTGTTTTTAGAAATATTATTGTTGCTTATTTCTCTTATCTTATCGGATTAGCTTCAGATCAAGATTTCTTTAAATCATTAGGGAAGCGATAAGGACGCCAAGCGGGAATGCTGTCCTCTTCGGAGGCAAAAAAATGGCAGTGATGCGGCGGCCTATTATTTTATTTAGGGGCTCTATTTATGGCAGGAGATTTTTGCTCCTAACACGTCACACATCTATAAATGGCTGCTAAATTTCAAGAATCCAGAAAGCCAGATTGCCATGTTGGATACAATGCCTCCAGTAATATGATTTCGAAATATGTCGTCATCAAAGAGCTTTACATGGAAATGCAAATGCCTTGTCACAAAAGCTCTGAAAATTACTGGTACTGCTCTAGGGCTGAAGAGAAATATGAGCTGATAAATCAAGCTGCTCTCCTAACAATGGTTTTAATGTCATCAAAACAGGTTCCATAGTTCAATAAAGAAGTTAGACGAGCCCAGTTGTAAGATCTCGACATAAAGTCATTTCTACAATTCAAGGAAGCATCCAGCAACTGGCCTAGAATTTTCACATTGAACACCATCACAAAAGGTTATTGGGCACTCTGAGACTTTCTTTACATTAGAAGCGGCGTATTGTACAGAAAATGGAAGTGTAACGAGGAGTCTGATGATGGACGGAATTTCAAGTGTCACATCTTACTACCTAGATCGGAGATTCCAGACGTTCTAGAGCCGCTGCATAGTAGTAGTCCTGCCGGAGGACATTTTGGAGCAATGAAAACTTCAGGAAATTCAAGAATGCTTCTACTAGTGCAAAGCAAGGGAGGCCATTGAGAAGTGATGCAAATCTTTTTATTCTTATGCGGCCCATAAAGGTTTGAAGAAACGATGCCGAGGAAGATTGCATCTGTATAATGTGGATCCCTATTTGAGCAGATTGCACTCGACATTTTGGGTCCTTTGTCATGGACCTTCAGTGGAAATAAGTACATCCTCATCATGATGGACTATTTCACCAAGTAGCTTGAAGTGTATCCCATTCCCGATCATGAAGCATACACAGTTGCAGAGGTACTAGTGCAAGAATGGGTGTTAAGGTGCGGCCAACCCCTGTATCTTCCTATTGCTTAACGTACAAACTTCACCTCTGTGGTGTTCAAAAGACTGTTTCATTTACTCGGAAAACTCAAACAACGCCCCTACATCCCCAGTTGGATGGTATGATTGAGAGGTTTAATTGAACTATCCTCAATAACCTCTCTTTTCTGTCTCGGGGAACCAACAAAATTAGGATTTGAATCTGCCTTTGTTCCTACTGGCATATAAAAGTGAAACCGAAACCATTGGTCATACTTTAGCATACTTGCTTTTTGGATATGAACTTTCTTTTCCATGTAATCTCCTTTTCGGTTGCCCACCAGACACGCCTACATCACCAGAAGAGTACATATGAGATCTTCAGGTACGATTTGAAGACATGTACAACTTTGCTTGGAAGCGGTTTCACATGGCGACTGAGAGAATGAAGACAGGTATGACATAAAAACAAATGACATAAGTACGAATTCAAAGAAAGAGACAGAGTTTGGTTGTGGAAACCTATTCATTGTAAAGAACTCTCTCCCAAGCTGCAGTCGAACTTGGACGGTCCTTATACAGTTCTAAAAAGAGTGAATGACATTGTGGTTCGGACTACTAAAACACCTTCTTTAAAACGGAAGGTAGTACATTATGATTGGCTAGCACCTATTTTGGTCAACAGTATTTCTAAATTTGTATATGAGTAATGTAAATATTTGTATATAATGTACTTATTTGTAGATAGTGTAAATAGTTTAATTATTTAATTTTGCAATCTGTATTGTTATTTTATTGTTGCATGTAATTTAGTTCTTGTATTTTTAATTGAGTAGTTTGTTTAATTTTCACCTCATGACCAAGAATTGTACTGGCCAGGATTTGCACTTCTTGGGAGAAAGCTAATGTTATGAATTGGTAAATAATAGTCTTTATTTTTATGAAATTTTATTTAAAAAGACGTAGTCAGTTTATAAAAAGTTATTTTTCCATGTTTCTGGCTTGTTATGGCATTACAATAGCTCATTTACATTTTGAAAGCTATTAAAAAGTCTCACCAAGGTGGAAATGACTTTGGCGACTAATTTTTTGCCAGATTGGCGAGTTTATCGCTCCTTGCCGAGGATACCATCGATATATCGATTATTCAAGCAGTAAATCGAATATTTCACAAAATAGTCAGAAAAGGCTGGAAATGCTAGGCTGTAACAACGAGATAAATAAAGTAGAGTGATAAATGGTAACTCTGACAAGGTCCAACATGAGTCATGTGACATGAACCATCTATATATTGGTTCCCGTGGTAACAGCTTATTTTCAATAAATTTCTATGGCAAAGGTTTGGAGATTGTACTTGGCGAAAATCATAACCGCCAATGTTTTAGTTTACTTATGTAGTTTAATATTTTTTTGTTCTATATCATTTTTGCTTTTATTTTACTTCTTTTTACTTTCTTCTATATGTAATATAGAGAAAGTATTGGATTCGCGAAAATTTTCGACCTCTGTTTTTTGACGGATCTACACGTTTTGGGATGTCCTGAACACGAATTGATAGTTTTTAAACAATGTCTGTCTGTCTGTGGTTTCTTGTTTTCACCGTATCTCACGAACCAATGAATGAAATTCAACCAAACTTGGTATATAGTTGGACCCTGGCGAGGCATTGTGCTGATTAGATTTGGGGATCAATCTCCCAGCAGGTGGCGCTGTGATCGCATTTTATGTAAACTTTTAACATGGCAGTATAGGACAAAATTTCGTATTTTTCACCGTATCTCACGAACCAATGAATGAAATTCAACCAAACTTGGTATATAGTTGGAACCTGACGGGGCATGGTGTTGATTAGATTTCGGGATCAATCGCCCAGCAGGTGGCACTGTGATCGCAAAATTTCGTATTTTTCACCGTTTCTCACGAACCAATGAATGAAATTGAACCAAACTTGGTAAAAAGTTGGACCCTGACATGGAAAGGTGCTGATTAGATTTTGGGATCAATCGCCCAGCAGATGGCGCTGTGATCGCATTTTATGTAAACTTTTAACATGGCAACTTTTAACATAGGACAAAATTTTGTAAAAATGTACATAATGAGCGTTATTTTAAACTTGTGATTGTAAAATTAATATGAATTATTGATAATAGTAGTAGTTAACTAGGAAAAAAATTTTGTGCATGTGGGGGCATCGGTTCCCCCCCTCCAACTAGGGGGGGAAGTACCCCCCCGGGGTGCAAAGTTTCAAGATGGGTATCTTTCGAAAGGTCTCGTCAATACCTTTAAAACGAATGGTTGAACCATAAATCTGTGATAATTTAAAACAAAGTTGTCGATTTTTTTTACTTTTAACAAAAAAAAACTTTTTTTTTTTTTTTTTTAACGAAATTTAACTAAACATGGTATTTAATTGGTCCCCGACATAAACTGGTGCTGATTACATTTGGGGATCAATAGCTCAACAGGTGGCGCTGTGATCGCATTTTATGTAAATTTTTAACATGGCAGTATAGGACAAAATTTCGTATAAATGTGCATAATAAGAGTTATTTTGAACTTGTGATTGTAAAATTAATGTGAATTATTGATAATAGTAGTATTTAACTAGGAAAAAAATTTTGTGCATGTGGGGGCATCGGTTCCCCCCGTGGGGGGAAGTAACCCCCCCGGAGGGGTAAATATATTGATAACAGTAATAGTTAACTAGGAAAAAATTTCTGTGCATGTGGGAGCATTGCTTCCCCCCCTGGGGGAATTACCCCCGGGGGGGGGTAAATTTTGAAGATGGGTGTCTTTCGAAGGATCTCGTCAATACATTTAAAGCAAATGGTTGAACTATACCAAAAAAAAAAAAAAAAAAAATTGTATTTTTTTTTTTTTTTTTTTTTTTTTGTTACTGATTGAATATGTATAGGAAAATATAGAAGAAAGTTTTGTGGTGGCCACAACATACTAGTTTATTTCGTGCAGTCGAAATTTAACCGACAAAATATTTAAAAATAGTTGATAAAATATTATTTGTTGTTAAATTTAGCTCTTTTAACAGTTTAACTTTTCTAAATAATCACTTTTACATTTTGTTGGGAAATGATGAAAAAAAAAGTATTTTATTATTTATTATAATATAAAACATATGAAAAATTATTTTAAAAACAATTTTTTTCGATTTTAAGACTGCCGTGTTTCCTAATAATAATGATAATTTGCCGAACTGAAATTCTAGATGCCAAAATAGGGATAAAGGGTCAAATATAGCAATCTATTGGTTCATATCACGTGATTCATGTTGAACCACGGAAAGCTAATCCTTTATCCATTGAATCAGCACTTTATTTTATTTGTCTTGTTGGGCTGTAAATAGGATTGCATTTCAGCCATACTAGTTCAGTTGAAACCAAGCGTTTGCAGTGTTAAGAACTCTGACTTTTCCCCTGTTTTGAATACAGCTTATGCTGTCTGTTATGCTATGATACAGTTTATGCTGTGATTTTTATGTTGTCAACTATTGTCTAAGCTGTGTTTTCTGGTGTATCTGAAGTTGAATACACAACAATATTCACAAAAAAATGTTCTCTGTAGTGTATAGTACAATTAGCATTAAGATTTACAGGGCGCATAAAAATATTCAGATATATTAAAGACCATATAAGGAAATAGCTGGAATTGCATTTTAATTTTTATTAAGCATTTTAAGACTTTGTAACGATATTTAAGGGTAAATATGATTTGAATTAATCTATCTGTCTGTCTAAATGTCCGCTTTCAGTGTCCGTAAATAGTTTCATAATTTCTTCAAAATGATACATGTTATTCAAGTTCACTATGGTATGGTCCCTATTTAAAATGGCATTTATACGTCCTGTATCCCTGTATGTCTGGTTTATGTACAAGGACACCCAAAAAAATGCCAATGCCATTGCGTTTTAGGAGAGACATTTTTATAAATCGCATTTAAATAACTTTTCATTGCTAAAATCATCATGGAATCATTTATTGTTAATATGCTAAAATAATATTTTGTATAAAATATATGGTTTTAGATACATTGAGAGTTATAATTTAAAATTGCTGAAATTCACTGAGAAAAAAAATATACCACCTTCATCTAAAACGAATAAGTGGTCATTTTCTAAATCCCTAAACTAGAAATATAGATTTCCGAGCTATGCGTATAAGACACGCCAATAAGCTGAATAGACGAAATGATTGAAAATTTCTAGTCTATATACATTTCTAGATGATGAAACAATATTCTGAATCCTTTGTATTGCGAGAAATTCTCACTTGATTTTATAGAATTGGGTCATAAACCAAGATTATAGCTGCTAAAACTCGCCTCTTGTATTCGCATTTATTTGCAGAGATTTTTAAATAAGTTTAACCTCGATAATATAGGCAAATGCTCCAGAATTGTAATAGGGGTTTCTAGAACTCGCTTTTAAAGTGGACTAGAATTTATAAGGATGACATGGAATTATTTTTACTAGAGCCACAATTTAGATTCTTGTTGTCAGTTACAGAATTTTGATACAGAGACCAGTGCTAGATTTATAGGTTTTGGCCTGTGGGGAATGGGTCTAGGGGCGCCAAAAGGCTAAATGTGATTGAAATTTTAATGGCAAAAATCTGGAAGGAAACTGTAATTTAAAAGATGATTAAAACTGAAAATCGCTTGGGTTTTTGTTGACTATAAGAAAGTTTTCTAGGCTCCTTTGATATGTTACAAATTTTTCCGTAACAGTTTTAAACATGTGTTTATACACTAAATAGTTAAAAAGTTGACCATCAGGACAGCGACTATATGTTACTAAACTACAGTTTGTAAAAAATGCAACACCATGAAGAACTCATCAGAATTAAATGAAATTTGCAGCAAATGTCAATTATAGGATGTTATGCTAAATAGTAAAGTTTCAGAGCCACCGCGCATGCGTGGCGTGCGTAGTGCCCTCTGAACTGATGCTGAAAGTGTATAAATAGAGGGCTGTAGCGGGACGTTGAAAATAGTTAATGATTATTTGTTAGTGGCGAACGTTTAGTGAGACCTAAGTATGCCTCCACGACGGAAGAAGGAGAAATTCCAACAACTTACGGAGTTAGAACGGGAGAGAATTATCGGCCTTCGAGAAAGAGGATTTTCCTGTCGTGCAATAGCAGCTCGTGTGCAGCGGAATAGTTCCACAGTCATGCGAGTTTGGAAGCAGTGGACCGACGAGCACCGAACAACTCGAAAAACTGGCAGTGGACGACGGAAGGTGACGCCAGCGCGCGACGATCGACACCTGCTCCGCATGGCGGTGAATCACCGTACAGCTTCCTCCAGGTAGTTGGCAGCTCGTTGGTCTACTGCTACAGGTGTACTAATGTCAGCTTCGTCAATTCGTCGACGTCTACTGCACCGTGGACTGCGTGCAAGGGTGCCTTTATGCAGTCTTTTCAGATGAATCACGCTTCAATTTGTGGGGCCATGATGGCCGCGTTCGTGTTAGACGCTATGCCGGTCAACACCTTCCAGAGTGTGTTATCTAACGACATAGTGGCCGAAGTTATTGTCTGGGGTGCGATTTCGTATCATGAACGATCCAATTTGCTACGAATTGAGGGTAATCTCAATAGCAACAGGTACGTCTGTGAAGTGCTACAGCCCGAAGTCGTTCCCTTTTTTTTTCAAGGCATCCCTGGAGCTACCTATCAGCAGAATAATGCACGCCCACATGTTGTAAAGACTGTTTGAAACTTCTGTTCAGCCCAACACATACAACTTCTTCCTTGGCCTGCTTATTCGCCGGATATGTCGCCTATTGAGCACGTGTGGGATTTGGTTGGTCGGCGTCTCGCTCGTGATCCGTGTCCTGCAGCTTCAAAAGACGAACTTTGGCTGCGCATACAAGCAATATGGAATTCTCTTCCACAAGCAAAAAAATTAGTTCCAGCCTTGTTTTGATTGTGCGCGGTCGCAAATTGTAACGCTCCTTCATGGCAGGCTAAAACAATAGGAAAGGGGTAAGTCGGAGTTATGTATCATACCATTTTCTTTTCATAAAGTTAATATCTATCTTTTGTTACCATTCTCATCTTTCTAACCCAAGTGGTTTTTGATTTAAATGTATTTTAATAATTTCAATTCCATGTGCCTCTATCAGCAATGGTTCTCAAAATGGCAGTTTGTTTTCTAGTTTCAACTCATATTTAGCTTGCATTTGCTCCAAAAAACAACTTTAAAACCTAAATAAGGAAATTTTTCCAACTTCCAAACTTGACCTGAGAACCATTGCTGACCTGAATCAACTTTTAATCCATTTTTAATTAGTATTTCTACAATATTTAATTTTTGATTTCCCCATTTGTAATCTTATTTGCCCGCGCCATTTTCTTTTGGGAAGCGTCCATGTACAGGTACTCGCCTATTCCCGGATGTTGGAGCATTCCCACCTCGCTATTAGGGGTGCCCGCTCAGCCCATTTTGGCTTTCTTGGGGGTAGTCGGGTGCCTTGCATGCTTTCTCCCCTGTTCCCCCCTCTCCCTGCCCCCTCTCCAGCATTTTATATTAAAGTCCATTTAGTTAATATTCCTTCATCTCCCCATCGTCATTCACTAATTGACATTGTTTTAGTCGCTGCCAAGCTCTGCTTTTATGAATCTTGTCCGGGCTCCCCTCACTAAGGACTTTGGTCCTTTCGACTCCAGCCCATCCTATTTCATAATCAAATTTTCTAATCGTGCTTCAGTTCCCCTTCCAATTGCCTTTTATTTAAATTAAATTAAATTTTATTAATTTAAATTAATTCCAGCTTCATTAACTGTTCTTGCCATTGTGCCCCTCTCCTTGTCCCCCTTCCCCTCTAAATTTAATTGTTAATCATTTTTCGAGTTCCTGCCAGATCCCAGCCTTAATTCCCTTGCCACACACTTAGCACTTTCTTTACTTTTTATTAATTAATTCATTTCCTCCCCCTCAATCGGTCTCCAGTCGCCTCCTGCACTTTACTAAATTCTGCAGTTTACATATTTTATTAAACTTCATAGCTTGTCCTTTAATCTGTCCTCCTCTTTAATAATTTCAATTCACTAGTTCAATTTTAATCTTGCAGTACCAATATTAATTAATAGTTTTTCATCTTATTAAAGCTTTTTACTCTGTTTATTGTTTGCTCCCTCTTGCTGTAGCCCTGGTCTCCCCCTCCAGCCCCCTCAGCTGTCTCGAGTGACCTTGAACCACAAGAAATAGCCAATGTAATCAATGCCCACCTTATGGTTCTTGTGGTTCTTAAGGTTGTAATCACTTTCAGATTCCCCCCCTCTCTCCTCTAGAGGGGGGAAGGCGGGGTTTGAGTCGGGGATTCTCCCCGCCCCCCCGCAGCAGCCCGCCTAAGTTCTGGCTCCTACGGCCCTGGGCGCTGCTAGCCCCCCTTCTGCTCTCTTTGCTCCCCCTAGTTTGGTCCGGGGGGAACTTCTGCCCCCCCTCTTCTCGCCCCCCACAGGGGCCCTCCCCCCTAGGCCCTGGGCCCTGGGGAGCGTTCCTGTGTTCCCAGGGAGCTCTCGTGGCTTTTCCACCACCACCACTGGTCTCCCTATATATACTGAAAGTGATCGATCCCTTTCCTCGGCCTTTCCCCCCCCTCTCGTCTTCTCGGGTCCCTCTTCCCCGCCCCCTTTCGGTTCCTGTGTTTTGACTCCCCCCTTAAATATTAAATTTCGACCAAGTCCCCCCTCTCGAGGGGACTTAGGCGAAATTTATGAATATAGACTATGAAAATGACTAAGTCCCTTCTGTCGAGGGGACTTGGTTAATTTCTTAGTTATTTTTCCCCAGCTCTCGCCCAAATTTCGTCTGAGTCCCACCGTTCGAGGGGACTTAGTTATTTTCTTCATCAAAACTCTTAAATTTCGTCTAAGTCCCTTCATTCGAGGGGACTTAGACGAAAATTAGAATATGGCTATGAAAATAACTAAAGACGAAAATTAGAATATGGCTATGAAAATAACTAAGTCCCTTCATTCGAGGGGACTTAGTTATTTTCATAGCCATATTCTAATTTTCGTCCAAGTCCCTCCGTTCGAGGGGACTTAGTAATTTTCACCTTCAAAATTCTTAATTTCGTCTAAGTCCCTTCATTCGAGGGGACTTAGTAATCTTCATTGTCAATATTCTCAAATTTTGTCTAAGTCCCTCCGTTCGAGGGGACTTTGTCTTTTTCGACTGCAAGCTCCCAAATTTTGTCTAAGTCCCTTCATTTGAGGGGACTTATTCATTTTTCTATGTTAAATCCCCAAATTTCGTCTAAGTCCCCTCGTTCGAGGGGACTTGGTCTTTTTTTTTTCACAACAACTTCCAAAATTTCGTCTAAGTCCCTTCGTTTGAGGGGACTTGGTCATTTTCACAGAAAGCACCAATCTGTCCTCGTTTCATTGTGCTCTCCCTATATAAGGTGAAAGTTTTGAATCCCACTTCCCAGCATTCTACTCCTTTTACGATTTTCGGCTAAGTCCCCCCAGTTTTGCCCTTCGTATTGTGGTTAGGTGCAATTTTACTGCACTGCGCCCCCTTCCCCGCGGGTCAGGGTCTAGCAACCCCTTGGCCCCCAAGATCGATTTCCAGACCGAATTTACACTCCTAAACGTCAAATTGAAAGAGATAAAAGACATTCAAAACAACATAGACGAAACTCTGATAAGACAAGAAACCTACCTAAAGGAACACCTAAAGCAACAAACGAAAGCAATCTCGAACGAAGACGACCAACAAGAATCACAACACGAGGACCACCACCCTTCTACATCAACAGCCAAAGATGTTCAACCTACCTACACACAGAAACTACAGCACGCAATATCCCCACGAAGCACTTCAAATCAGCAAAATAAAACACAGAGCTTATTCCAGCAAGCACAAGGAGCAAGTCATCAATCAAAAAGAATCATACACGTTACAACGACAACACAACAGAAAAGTGGAAAGCAGGTGCTGGACATCCTTAGGTCCTTCCACGCCTCCACACAAGCAAAGATCTCCTACACAAAAATCTTCCGAAAATCAGTGGACGTGCACTGCAAGACAGAACAAGACGCACAGACACTAATGCAAGAACTTAATAATAACCCGGAAATAGCAAGCCGCCTAAAAATAACAGGAAAACCCTGCCCACCTATGAGAATCCTACTCTTCGGGGTGCCTGCAGACATAGATGCAGACCAACTTACCCAAAAACTACAGGACATTGCAGACACTCACCACACGGACACAATACAGTTAATAAGAAGCCAACGTTCCAAAATCCCAAACACACAAAATTGGATCCTCCAAATGCCCACACCTCTGGCAGAGGCCTTTCTGGCGACCCAGTCGGTACAGTTGGGTCTTTTTAAGTGCTTCCTCAGACCATACACGGAAATTAGCAGATGCACTAACTGCCAAGCCTTCGACCACACAGCGCACAACTGCAAGAGAAATATAATCTGTTCACATTGCTCAGGAGGGCACAAGAACGAAAACTGTACCCTCAGGCCCAGCTGCATGAACTGCCAGAGGGAGTGCGAAAACAGAAGAAAGCAAGGCCAGCAAACCTTCTCCACAAGCCACCCTGCCTACTCCATGTCCTGCCCCATCCTTAAAGAACTGTACACAAAGAAAAGAGACTACTTGAATAAAAAGTATCCAATTCCCTCCAACACACAAATGACAACACAGCAAGCAACGAACAACAACACCGGTCCACAAACTACCACGAGCAAGAAGCGCTCAGGTTCCTCCAGAGGCAGGCGGCAAAACCGCTCCTTCTCCAGAGGACCTCCCCAACACACCACCAACGCACAGCAGCGAAATCTTCCTCTGGCAACTCCTCAACAGTCCCAACAAACAACTGCGCAGTTTCAACAAGAAGAAATACAATTGCCACCCCAAAGCTTCTACTCAAGATCCCGCTCCCGCCCAAGGTTGACAGAACCAAACTCCTACAATCCTCCAGAGTGGCAGTACTCCAACATGTATGGCCCTCCGCACCTGCAGTTTCCAAGATCTAGTTACTATGACCATGACAATCAACAAGACTATAGCAACAGGTATCACTACCCACCACCCTCAGCATACTACAACAACAGAGACTAAGCAGGAGGGTAAGTTTTCTTTCATAGCCCTAGTTCTAGCCCCCCCTAGCCCCTTATCTCTTTCTCTCCCTAGATATATCCCGTTAAGTAATCCAAAATTAAAAAGAAAAACAAAAAGAAAGCTCTCTCCTCGTCTTCCCAAGATGCAGCCTCCTCTTCGACCCTCCCCAGACCCAACTTCAACAACCTCCGCTTCCTGCAGATCAATCTTAACCGATGCAGGGCGGCGAACTCGGCAGCACGCACTTATATGGAAAAGAACTCATATGATATCGGGCTGCTGCAGGACGCGTACTGCACGGTTGGGGGAGATCTGTATGGTTTCCCAGTCTCCTGGTCTAAATTCAGCTCCAAACAAAACACAGCTCACATAGTCATAAACACACAGAATCTTAATTACACCCACCTTTACACAGGGGAGCATTGTGTTTTCCTGACACTCACCACGAAGGAGGGTGAGTTGATCCTTGGGAGTGCGTATGCAGCCCCGTCTGCGGACCTTGACTTTTGCCTGGAGGAGTGGCAGCACCTCATAACACAGAAAAAACTCTTCGTCTGCGGCTGTGACCTCAATGCCAACTCCCCACTGTGGTGCTCACCACGTGAGGATGAAAGAGGTCGCAGTCTTATAGAATTCATAGCCTCACATAACTTAAACTTAGCTAACATAGAAAACTCACACCCGACGTTTGAAAAGGACGGAGCCAAGGGTTGGCCGGATTTTACCCTGGTAAATCCAAAGACCACTGTAAGAATCACAGACTGGTCAGTCCTGGACATACACAACAGCACAGACCACAACTACATCACATACACAATACAAACTAAACCGGTAATCACACACTCTAAAAGATTTGCAACAAGAAATAGAAGTTTTAAAAAATTCTGCACACTAATTAAACAGCCCCTATCAAACTTAAGTCAAGAATTACACACAATCACAAACACACAACACCTAGAAGAACTCACAGTAAAACTTATACAAACCATACACACAGCAGCCTCCTCCTCCTTCAGGCTCAAGAAAAGCGGCCGTCAATTCACATACAACTTCTGGTCTCCCCAACTACGCTCCATGCGTAACAAACTCACAGCCCTTAAGCGCCAACAAAAATATCTGGACCCCGCGACTCTCCCTCAACATAAAATAAAGATAAAACAACTTTCGGCACACTTCAAAAAACAACTAAACACGGCAAAAAACAACGCATGGAGGAAATTCTGCACAACACAAACAAAAGTTTTCGGCACAGCGCAAAAATTTTATAGTAATAAATTCTTCACACCAACGGAGCTGAAGTTAGAGCGTCCTCCAGCTCTCTCCTCGAAACGCAATAATTTAGAGCACATCACAACGACTATCTTTGCACCAAGTAAATATCCCAACTATCAAGCACCAACCTTCTCAGCTCCCTCGGATGTCCCCTTCACGGAGGCTGAAGTCAAAGCCACTCTTTTCAGCTTCAACGTAAAAAAGGCTCCAGGCCCAGAC
Source organism: Salticus scenicus (assembly GCA_963930645.1). Taxonomy (NCBI): domain Eukaryota; kingdom Metazoa; phylum Arthropoda; class Arachnida; order Araneae; family Salticidae; genus Salticus; species Salticus scenicus. Next base: position 131,194,749 of record OZ005661.1, read on the forward strand.
AATCTGGACTTCCCTATATTAAGGCACACATACAACACAGTTCCGCACATCCTGCGCGACTGGGCCAACCTATGCTTAGAACACAGCTATTTTCCTGAAGTCCTCCGAAGAGGTGAGGTGGTGTACTTCCTGAAGCAAGGGAAGCTTCCCTCTGACCCCGCATCTTACCGTCCGATCTGCCTGTTGCCCACCCTAGGCAAACTTTTAGAGAAACTGGTAGTCACCAGACTGAATTTCTACCTCGAGTCAAATAATCTTCTACATCCACATCAATTCGGGTTCAGAGAGGGCAGATCGTGTGAACAAGCCTTACAGGCAATAAAAAGCTCCTGCGCCTCTAACTCTAAGTCCCTGGAATACACCACTTTAGTCTCTCTCGACATAAAAGGAGCCTTTGACAACGTAGAGTGGCCCCACATTCTGCAAACACTACACAAACTCAACTGCCCGAGTAACCTGGCGGGGGTCATCAGCTCTTACCTTTCCAATAGGAAAATCTTGGTTAACTGGGGAAATGGCTCCACAGAGCTCCCCCAAACGAAGGGATGCCCCCAGGGTTCGTGCCTGGGCCCTATTCTTTGGAATATCGTCGCCAACTCAATCCTTGCCCGCATGAACTCTGAGGGACATATAACCTATGCCTATGCTGATGATTTCTCAGTCATCCTCTCGGGCAGAATCCGGAAAGATCTGGAGAACCAAGCTAAGGAGGCTCTTCCCCTTTTTAGTAAGCTTCTAAAAGATTTAGACCTCTCCCTTTCCCACTCAAAAACTCAAGCTCTAACATTAGGCTTCCCAAGACTACTTAAAAGATCCCCCGTGGTGAGGATCGACGGCGTCAGCGTCCGCCATGTGCCTCATCTCAAACTTCTTGGCCTGACCATCGACAGAAAGCTCAACTGGACCGCCCACCTACAAGAACTAAAACTAAAGCTCCTAACCATCTACCACAATTCATCAAAACTAGTCGGAAGGTGGTGGGGTATCTCAACCTCCTTCCTAAAAATATGGTACCTTGCCATAGTAGATAAAATAATAACTTATGGTGCAGGGATCTGGGGAGGCTTTCTGTCGAAAGAAAACCAGGCCAAATTAAACACAATCCAAAGACCATTTTTACTCCAAATGTCGAGAGGTTACAGGACAATTTCAACTGACGCCCTCACCGTCATCACGGGAATCCCACATGCTCATTTACAAGTAAATTCCAATTATCTTAAAACTAATATACTTCAACTAAATAACCCTCAGATTTCTAACACCATTTTCCCCAGCAATCCTTTGCAATCCCAAGTCAGCTGCTGGGACATGCACCCGGCAGAGGACGCTGCATCCCTCATAGTCAACATAGAGAAGAATAGTTTTAACCCTTCAGTCCCAGTGGCGATCTACACCGATGGCTCCAGGACGGATTCAGGCGTAGCAGCAGCGCTGTGCGTCCTCATTGACGATGCTGAGGCTCATCGGTGGGCTTGTAGGCTCGAGGATTTCAACTCTGTCTACCAGGCTGAACTCTTCGCTATCCAGAAAGCCCTAGAGTGGGCAAGTGATAATCAGCATCTGGTACACATCAACATCTATAGTGACAGTCTCTCGAGTCTGCAGGCCATAGTTCGTCACAAGACTAAGCATCCCCAAGTATTGGATATCAAACGTAAAATCTCAAACTTAAAGCATTTAATTTCCCTGGCACACGTTTCTGCCCATAGGGGCGTCGTCGGCAACGAACTAGCGGACTCCCTCGCGAAAGCTGCAACAGAAGAAGGGTCTGTGCAACACTCCCTCCCAGCGCCACCGACTCATGTTAAGCGCAAACTAAAATTATTGCTGCGTGAAAGTTGGCAAGGCCTCTGGGATGCCTCCACTAAAGGGAGACACACCCACAACTTACTACCCACGGTCGTAAGTACGACCTGGAATCTAACCCCCCCTGTAACAGCTTTCCTTTCGGGTCACGGGCCTTTTCCGGCCTATTTGTTTAGATTTGTTGCCGGCGCTCGTCCCTGTGCCCTTGCGGCGAGGAGGGAGCTCCTGAACATTACTATTTTTCCTGTCCTCTAACAATAGAATATCATCTCAGAAACCCCTCTCCCAGACCCCAAAACTGGCTCGATAATATCCTCACCCGTAAACCGTTGCTCCTTAAATTATACAGAATATATTTTCTCTTAAATGACCTTTCCAATCTAACTAATTAACCTCCCACTTCCCTCATGCTTGGTCTGCTCGAACAAAAAACGTTCATCTGATCTCTCCAAAACGTCTCGCCCTGTGTCGCGAGGGGTCTAACCCGGCGAGATTAACCACAGCAGCAATGTCCGATCGACAAGCACAACAAGACAGCATGCCCCCTGTCGCGAAGGGCCGGCTGGGCCCGGCATGCTGAACAAGTTTGATGTATGTATAAAAAACTGTCAACGCATCGCCCAGTGTCGCGTGTAGGCCTTGGGCCTGGCGATGCACACTGTAATTTCTTTTTTGTTTTTCAATAAACGTCAGGCAGGGCTGGAACTGGCCCCATGTTCCTCCTGAGTGCAGGGAGAACTTCCCCGGACAGCCCTACCAGGACCTCGGTCCTGGTTTAGCTCAACACCGCTCTTCGAGCGGTGAGCCGGGGGCTGTACCGCTGTTCAGACATTCAAAATCTGTTTGACTCCATGCCACGTCGTATAGCAGCACGAGTGGTGGCTACACCAAATACTGATTTCGGATACTTATTTTTTTATTATTTTTTATTATTTTATTTATTTTATTTTATTTTATTTTATTATTATTATTTTTTTTTTTTTGCTTTGAAAATTTCGTCATTTATTTGTACCAATGCAAGTCGTTTGTGCATTAAATTTAATTTAATTCTGATTATTCCTTCATGGTGTTGCATTTTTTAGAAACAGCAGTGTATGCATCAGATACTGCTAAGTTTTATACAGCAAAAAAACTGTAAGTAGATTCATGCTTAAGTCCATATGGCATATTTATGCCTTAGATTTAAAGTAAAGCTAGGAGAGTTTGCGCACAATTCAACAAAACGTTATAAAAAAATTCAAATATTAATTTTTTGCTAAAGTATTGGTGCATAATTACTTTCTTCTATCTGTATATATATATAAATTACGTGTCACGATGTTTGTCCGGGGTAAACTCCTAAACTAAGGAACCGATTTTAATGAAATTTTGCACACTGTGTGCAGTTTGGTCCAACTTGAGAGATAGGATAGTTTTTATATCAATTTATTGTCACAATATTGTTTTATTGCAATTGTTTGTTAATTATAGACCTTTATTAAAGTTGCTCCAAAATATCTGTGAGTTCCATTAATTTAATTGTTGCCAAAAAAATAAATAAATAAATAAATAAATAAAAATACGAGTTCATTTTCTTTCGACATAAAAATAAATACATTTAATCAAACGTGAACGTTAAAAAATTATAAAAAGTTAAATTATGCATCTCACGAAAATTGACGTCATAATCAATTTAAAGATTTTATACACATTGATAAAGTGCTAATGTAGTTCTATCATAGATATAGTAATATATATAGATCTCTCATCCCCATGTTATCGTACAAAGATTTTTGATGCCGAAAAAAAAACAAAAAAAAAAAAAAAAAAAAAAAAAAAAAAAAAAAGCTTTGGAAACAGCCATTAAGTGGTATTGAAAAAAAAAAGAAAAGAAATAAAGAAATATGAATTTGAAACTGTATCTGGAGTCTTCCATTCCCCTTTAGCAAATAAATTATTCATAAATTTTATTTGCTAAAATATTAGTATGTATTCCCGTGTGTATTCACTCGGGGAAAGACGGCCATATTTTGGCACGGAGTAATATTTAATAGGAGAAGAAGGTAATGCTGAAATTTTGTGATGTTGTTTTCTAATGTTTACAGATGGCGCCAGCGTGCAATCCTTCCTTCTCTCCAGCTTCCGCAATGTTATTCAATGGGGAAATGTCTCGTTTTAATTATTTTTTTAAAAATAATATCAAGCTGAAAAAATTTCGATTGAAAGCAAATTTCATTAAATAGAGTATTCTAACCAACATGTTTTTTTTAAGAGCCATTTTATACTAATTTTACTTTGAAAGAAAGCTTTTAAAAAATGACGATTCTTATGAACCGCAGCTAGCTAAAACAGACAATTGGGAGGAAGAAGAATGGATGAAATTTTGTAAAGAAAAAAAATAAACTTACTTTAGGTGCAGAAAACACGAACTCGGACTTTATTTTTCTCCTACGGCCTTTTTTTCCCTTTTCTTATCACTATCATAGCCTGTTTTACAACTAGGAACGAAGCATTTATTTGAAACATCTGAATTATGCAGTTTTAAGAACTTACAAAGAAATTAAATTGCTTAAAATAAAAAAAAATTTATGTACTCCAGCAAAATTCTATTGAAAACAACAGTATATCCGCGCCGAAGTAGGGAGGAATGACAAGTGGCGCCCTCAATATTTACCAAAAATTTAGATCACAGTTTCGTAGCTTTCTCCCATTGGACCTTCAACTCCTATTAATATTACTCCGTGTATTTTGGTAAAAACGTCGTCTTTTCCCAAATGAAAAGGAATAACTTTTTTCTCCCCAATGATCACTCTATTCTATATATGCTATATTATATCTATGAGTTCTATACGCAAGCGAAGTGTGACTCACTGACCGTCTGTGCAGCCAAGAAAAAGATTTCCTATGTTAATTGCCCACTGGATTTTTTGTAAGAAATTATTAAAAATCGAGGAAATTTATTTCCCGATTTTAATCCTTATATTTGGGTATAGATATGTATTAGTTATCGTGAGTGTTAGATTGAATTATTTTGCTGTCAAATTGACAAAATTTTAATTTTAAATTTCAAAACTCTGTCGCCCTTGGCTTTTATTATTATTATTATTATTATTTGGCGATCAAAAGCGTAACACGAAAATATACATGCCAGATGTATACATTGTACGAAATGTAATATGTATTATTCATTGTACGTATGTATGACATGTAATATGTATTGTACGAAATATTGTTTCATATTATTCATTACTCTTTTAATATAAGTTGTTAAAATAACCATGATTTTTGAAAGGAATTAAATATTTTCGCCAGATAATTTGGCGATATTCTTTTTTTTTCGCCAAGGATGACAGAAATGAAATCTATTCCGCTGCAAAATATTAGTATCTTACATCAGATATTTTATTTAGACATTTGAAAACAAATTTGACTTCAAACTATGATAGAATATTTATCATTTTCCTTTTAATTAGTATATTATTAGTATATTAAAATTTAAAAGCATGGTATCTAAAAAGTTTTTTTTTTTTTTTTTTTTTTTTTAATCTTAAAATTATTCTTATCTTAATCCTCAATGTTTCCCATCTTTATTAACTTGAATTTACTATTAAAATTTTAACATACTCAAAAACTTCTCATCACTTCGTTAAAATACACTAAACTTTTCCAAAATCTTTTTCTATTTAAAATGATACATGTATTTACTTTAAATGTCCAATATTTCATAAGATTTCCAATTTTAAAGTTTTAAAATATTTATCAAATTTACTTATTTTTCTGGTTTAGCCTTACTGTTTTCCTTTTTATAACTACAGCTGTTGCCCTCTTTAAAATATTTAAAATGATGAGGTCATTTTATAGTAAAATTATCCATTATAGCATATATTATATTTCACTCCTCCATAAAAATTGATTTTAAAATCGTCTGTTTCTTTTATACTTTTATTTTAATAGAATTTTAATAGAATTTAATTTATATATTAGTCATTTTGGCAATTTTATCCAAAGTAGCATTAGAAATAATATACATCACTTCTCTATTAAAATTTATAGGACCCTACAATAAAATTAATTTGTGCTTAATATCAACACTACGAAAATTTTTATCAATCGCTTCCAAATTTTGACCTAAGTTTCAAATCTCAACCCTGTGGGTTTTTACATCGGCTACAACGTTTTCGTCTTTGTTCGTAAATAATAATTTGACTGTACTAAATAGTTTACAGCCGTATAATTCAACGTATAACTTAGTCACAGCAACGCGTGGCCGGGTCTGCTAGTATGTAATATAGAGAAAGTATTGGATTCGCGAAAATTTTCGAAGTCCACTTTTTGATGGATTTACATGTTTTGGGATATGGAGAACACGAATTAATAGTTTTTAGAAAATGTCTGTCTGTCTGTCTGTCTGTCTGTATCATTTTTTTGTGGACGCTGTATCTCACGAACCAATGAATGAAATTTAACCAAACTTGGTATTTAGTTGCACCCTGACATAAACTGGTGCTGATTAGATTTTGGGATCAATCGCTCAATAGGTGGCGTTGTGATCGCATTTTATGCAAATTTTTAACATGGCAGCATAGGACAAAATTCCGTATAAATGGGCATAAAGAGAGTTATTTTACACTTGTGATTGTAAAATTAATATGAATTATTGATAATAGTAGTAGTTAGCTAGGAAAAAAATTTTGTGCATGGGGGGGCATCGGTTCCCCCCCCGGGGGGGAAAATCCCCCCCCGGGGAAGTAAATTTTCAAGATGAGTATCTTTCGAAAGGTCTCGTTGATAATAGTAATAGTTAACTAGGAAAAATTTTTTGTGCATGTGGGGGCATCGGTTGCCCCCCCACCGGGGGGGGGGAAGTTCCCACCCGGGGGGGCAAAGTTTCAAGATGGGTATCTTTCGAAAGATCTCGTCAATACCTTTAAAACGAATGGTTGAACGATAAATCTGTGATAATTTAAACCAAAGTTATCGATTTTTTTTACTTTTAACAAAAAAAAACTTAGAAAAATATCGCTTTTTTTTTTTTTTTTTTTAACGAAATTTAACCAAACTTGGTATTTAGTTGGTCCCCGACATAAACTGGTGCTGATTATGTTTGGGGATCAATAGCTCAACAGGTGGCGCTGTGATAGCTTTTTATCTAAATTTTTAACATGGCAGCATAGGACAAAAATTCGTATAAATGTGCATAATTAGAGTTGTTTTAAACTTGTGATTGTAAAATTAATATGAATTATTGATAATAGTAGTATGTAACTAGGAAAAAAATTTTCTGCATGGGGGGGCATCGCTTCCCCCCCTAGGGGGGAAGTACCCCCCCGTGGGGGATAAATTTTCAAGATGGGTATCTTTCGAAAGGTCTCGTCAATACCTTTAAAACGAATGGTTGAACTATAAATCTGTGATAATTTAAAACAAAGTTATCGATTTTTTTCACTTTTAACAAAAAAAAAAAAAAAAAAAAAAAAAAAAAAACTTAGAAAAAAAAAAAAATCGTACTTTTTTTTTTTTTAAATATTGTTACTGATTGAATATGTATAGGTAAATATAGAAGAAAGTCTTGTGGTGGCCACAACATACTAGTTTTTAATTGACCCTTCTTCTATGCATTTCCATTACTGTTTTGTTGTTATGTTGTAATTTAAAACAACAGCTGTAACAAAACCAGGAGAGGTATTTTGTGCAATTTCTCCTTATAGGTGAGCGTTTAATATACATTGCGTTTAATTGTAACTACAATTACATTGTTAATAATAGTAATTGTACTTAAATGACATTGTTGTAAGGTATTTGTAAACAAATATTTTTGCATTGGGAGTGAAAATTCCAATTCAATAATTAAAAAATCAGAAAAAGTAAAAGAAATTTAAAAAGAATTGCAAAAATTTATTTAAAGAAAAAATATTAAAGAAACAGAAAGAAGAACAAGAACATATAAAGATTGCAAACAACATTAAGTTACTAAATAACACGTTTAACTTAAAATTAGTACATTTCCTTTTCAGCTTGAATGGTTTCATATTTGCTGACCAAATCTCTTGTTGTCCGCAATCGTTGCACTTATGTACATGGTGATGGTGAGGTTATCATGAAACCACCTGCCTCACAAGTGAACTTGTTCAAGACGGATGGTGCAATGCATTTTTGAGCAAAAATAAATAAAAATAAGAAAGAAAGAAACAGGTAGCACAAAAGAAACAAGTAGCATGTGTAAAATGATGTATGGCTAGTTCCGCCCACTTTAAACCCCAGATTATACCCACTGTTTACTATTTATTAAAGTCTCTCTCTCTCTCTCTCTCACTCAATCACTCACTCACTCACTCAAAATCTTCCGCACAAAAATTTTCAAAACACAAAGCTTAAATTTCACTTGGTTTAGAAAACTTCTCGTTTCATCTTTAAAATCCTTTACTTTTATTTTATTTTATTGAAATTTAGTTGAATACAGTCCTTAAAAAGAAGTTTGAGTAGGCAGATATTTTTTGCTAGCACTTAGTTTTATCGCTTCTATTTAAGCAGTCATCAGCTGCGCAAAACATGAGCATCATACTCGAAAATATTTCAAAACTAAACAGATACACAATAACATTTAAATACTTTGCGATGAATTTCTCATAGGCTAACATTAGCATTCGAAAGGTAAATCCCACCAGATGTGTGACTTTTGTCGATTGTGCTGGTGCCATTCCTGTTCAACTTCCGATTATGGGGACAATTTTCAAAAAGATGAGCCGTCTCGAAGTGGTCACTTGTCTAAATTATTTCCTCGTACAGTTCCAGACATTCAACAAACTCATCCTCATTGTCTTATCATTACCAATAAACTGCGAAATTTCTATTAGTATTATAGAATTTTATAAAAATCAATGTGCGATCTCTTAATTAGCAAAAGCGCAAACTCACCATTTTGGTAGGAGTGATTGCGCAGTCTTTTATTAAATAACTAGCAGGCTTTGCCCGCGTCGCTAGTCATATTGAAATGAATTCTTAAAATACCATATCATTAATAATAATAAAAATCACTGACATCAGTCAAAATCTAAGTTAAAGTTCTCGCTACCTTCGGTAGCGGTTTTCCCACTCACCGCACTTGACAAAATCCCTTCCCGCTCTCAAAGGAAAGACGGAGGAGAAAATTTCTCAAAATCTCTTTATATTATGAGATACATATAACTCACCCACACATAAAAAATCTCCTTCCTAAGATAATTTACTGCTGAGTTACGCATGAATACATATTTCCCCCTCCCCTCACTCCCTAGGAGACGGTAGAGTTGAATTTCACAAGATCACTTTGTAGTGTGTGTTGAATATGCATAAGCAGTCCACATATCAAAAATTGCCCTTCTAAGATAATTTGGAACAGAGTTACGCGTGGAAACATGTTTTTTACTCCCCCCCCCAACCTTCAACGGGGGGGGGATAGCACGGAATTTCAAATAACCCCTTTGTAGTTTGTGTGTGTTGAGTACGCATAGCATATCGACAGATCAAAAAATCGCTTTCCTGAGATAATTTGGAGCAGAGTTACTCTTTAAAACGTGTTTTTGCCCCCCCAACCCTCCCTTAAAGGGGGGGGGGGAGGAAGAAATTTCGTAAAATCCCTTTATAGTTCGTGTTGGGAAGGCATAAACAACTCACATATAAAAATTAATCTTGCTGAGATAATTTAAGCAGTGTTATGCTTGGAAACGGGTTTATTGCCCCCTCCCCACCCTCAAGGAGGGAAAGAGGGGACTTTCGCAAAATCCCGTTACAATGGGTGTTGGACACTCGTATATAAGCCACACACTAAAATTTGTGACCTTAGCTAGAACAGATTTTCCCGGACGAATTTAGCGCTTAAAAGGGGGGGGGGGGGCTCGAATTTTCCCCCTCGTAACTCCCCCCCCCAAAAAAAAAGTAGAAAATCGCAAAAACCAAAAAAATGAGTTTTTGGAAGTATCCTTAAGAAGACTCTTGGTGTTTTTCTATATCTTTGTGCTATTATTGGTAAAGTTTTACTCTTTTTTTTCTAAATTTGCCTCCGAAAATCGTTTTTATCCCCTCCCCCCCCCTTAAAAGTCCAAAATTCCAAAATCGCAAAAAATAATTTTTTTGTACTTAAATCTAGTCTCCCCATCTGTAATCTCTTCATCGTGAAGTAATTTGGAGCCGAGTTATGGTCATAAAGGTGTTTTTGCCTTCTGCGCCTCCGAAAATCATTTTTACTCCTCCCCCCCCTTAAAAATCCAAAGTCTCAGAAAATTATTTTTTTGTATTCAAGTCTAGTTTCCCCATCTGCAATTTCTTCATTGTTAAATAATTTGGAGCTGAATTATGCTTATAAAGGTGGTTTTTTGCCTTCTGCGCCTCCGAAAATCATTTTTACTCCCCCCCCCCTCTTAAAAATCCAAAATCGCAGAAAATGATTTTTTTTTTTTTTTTTTTTTTTTTTTTTTTTTGTATTCAAGTCTAGTCAACTCATCTGCAATTTCTTCACCGTGAAGTAATTTGGAGACGAGTTATGCTTATAAAGGTGGTTTTTGCCTTCTGCCCCCCCCGGGGGGGTATTTCGCAAAGTCCCGTCTTATTGAGCGTCGGGGTCCTAAAACCAACCTTCTCACCAAAACTTGTGACTCTATCTCCCATAGAATCGCCACGGCCGTATTGAGTCAGTGAGTCAGTTTGCTCTTTTATTATATAGACTAGAAGATCAGCCCGTGCAAAGCACGGTGGTAGTTTCGTTATAAAAATTTCTTTCAAATTTTTAAAAATCTCATTGAACACTTTCACGACCGCATGCTTTTGTCTTCTTGACAGTAAGGTCCACCTATGGGCGTTATTCTCCCAAGTTACAATATTTCATTACAAAATTTTCTAAGTTCACATTTATATTACAAATGGATATACATTATAATTATATTCTTCCCAATCAAATTATTTATATCCATATTGTTGCGAGTTTGTAAATAATTGTATTCATTCTTGAAGAAATTCTTTCAAAGAGGCTTAGTAAATCGTTAGAATGTTAATTTTCGACATTTCTAGTTGTTTTAGCGTTAAAATAATGCATATTATATTATAAAAAGAATAATTATATTATAAAAAGAATAAGCGTAATTTTCCCTTAAAAACGCATTAGAAATCTCCAATAAGGCAGGTAATGGATTTGGCACCAAATTTGGCGACTTTTTCCCTAATTGTTGAATTTTTTGGTGACCTTGGCGAGAAAATCCTTATTAGTGATATACCAAATATGGATGCTGAAATATGATTGGCTCAGGAGATACAGAAATTTCTGGAACATTCCACACTTTTCTACAGGGGTATATAAGGGCTGCGTTTTTTGCCAAGGCAGTCAGTTCAGTTCAGTCTGAAATCAGAGTCAGGCAGTTTCGCTAATGCTTGCATTGCATTTCAAGGAGTTCTAAGCCTCTTTGAATGAGTCTTGCTTTATGTGCTATTGCTATACAGTTAGTACTGTGGATTTACAGTTGACAGTTGTTAATTAAGCTGTGTTTACTGATTGAATTGAAGCTGACACTTAATTTACAGACCTGTATTTTTCCGGAACTTTCTGTGAATAAATTACTGAATTTTTGCAAGCCTCGCCTTTCATTCTCGGACAACTTACGAACCCCCGAGTACGCAACAATATTACATTTGACTGTACAAATTTGAATACTGGGTATATTCTTCAGAAATAAGTAACATAAAAACCCTGAAAGAAACGCCCACTGGTAGAGTTACAGATATCAAAAATGACGTGAATCTACGTCAGCGGTCGCAAAAGTGTTAAGATATATATGAAATACCGATAAAAGAAATATATATAAATATATGTATAAAATAAAGTTTAAGCATTTAACTATTAATTAAATAACTTCAAATGAAATGGGTTGTGAAAAAGTACTTAAGATGTTTAGCCGGAGCAAATCATGGTGGTAATTTTACAATTATAAATATTGTAAAAAAAAAAAACAATTATTGTGGATATATAAGAGTAAATAATTTCAAATAATTATAAAACTTCTCTGAAAACGACATTTCTTGTAAAAAAGTTTCTGCTGTTTCCAATCTGTCCTTGTGCGTCTGTTGGCTGAATATGAAATTTAATGTTATTTTGATTTCGTGATCGGGATAAGGCAACATATAGTTGTCCATGAGAGAAAACTGTTTCATCAAGATAAATTCCTACATGCTGAAATGTCTGACCTTGAGATTTGTTTATTGTCATTGCATAGGCAGGAATGACAAGAAATTGGCGACGTTTTAGGATGAATGGAAGAGTGACATCACTTGGACACAAATCAACTCGTGGCAAGAAAACTGTTTCACCATGATGACACTGAGATAAAATTTTCGCAGAAATGAAATTTTCATGCATTTCAAGTATTGATAAGCGAGTCCCATTGCAAAGACCCTGATTTGGATTAAGATTTCTTAGCAACATGACTATTATACCTTTTTTTAAAATTAGCTGATGAGGTGGCATGTCAGAAGGAGTTTGCTCATGTAAAAACTCTGTTGGATAATTTAATATATCATTATTGTCTTCAGAAACAATAGAATCTACACTGTAATACACATGTGGGTCTCCTTCAATTCTTGATATTATTTTCATGTTAATTTCCAGAGTTTTCCTATTTGTTGGAGCTAAAATAACTCTGTTTCCCAATTCTTCAACCTGCATGGTGGCTAATTGACTGTAAATTGCTTCGATGATGTTATTTTCAATCATGTGTTCAGGGATTTCTATGGAATCGGTGGGTAATTCGGGGATGCTAGGAAGAGTTCCTTCTCCTACATTTAAGAGCCAAATATTGTGTTGTTCTTGTCCGGCACTTCTCATGTTTGAGATGAGTGGAAGGTGGGTGAAGTATCTCCATAAAGGTGTAGATTTGATACAGGCTTCTATGATATTTGCTGTAGATCCTCTTGGCACAACTGGAAGTGTCTGTCTGAAGTCTCCTCCAATAACGATAACTTTCCCTCCGAAAGGCTTATCACTGCTCATGATTTCTTTCAGAAGGGAATCGATACATCGAAGACCATCTTTTGTCAGCATCGTTATTTCATCTATAACGATGAGCTGAGCTTTGCGAAGGTTTTCAGCTTCTGAAGTATTTGTCCTCATTGAGGAAACTGATGTGTCAAGAATAGGAATAGGTAACTTGAAACCGCTGTGAACTGTTCGCCCACCTTCGAGAAGTGTTGCTGCAACGCCAGTAGTTGCAAATGGAAGTGCTATTTGTTCTTTTCCCCGAATATAGTGCAACAGGGTTGAGTACAAATAAGTTTTTCCTGAACCCCCAGGACCATCAATGAAAAAATACCTGTCCATTTTATTTATGTCTTCGATAGCTTTGATGATTTTTCTGAAGGCTTCTAACTGTTGTGGATTAAGCGATGCAATCTGAATTTCTGCCAGTTCTCTTTGTTCGACTGGGTTGTAAAGCTGTATTTCAATAGGATTTCCTATTGGCATTGGAAGTTCAAAAGATTCGCATGTCATTCCGTGTTGCTTGAGAGTTGCATTGATATCATGTAGAGCCAGATTAAAAGAAATTTCATTTTTGTTACACTGAAAATCCATAGCCATATCAGAACAATAATTATTCCATAGTTCAAGTGCGTTAGTAGGATTGCATAAAATCAGTATGAAGGCAAAAGTCTGTCTCAGTTGTTTTGGCATCTGGTAAACAGCAGCTTCCCTCAAACAGTGATTCCATTCTTCATCAGAATCAAGTAAATGTCTGTGAAATGCTGCTTCTTTGAAGGTATCATAAACAATACCATCAACAGCTTTTAAAAATTCAAAACTTGTAGCACCGGGTACGTGAAGAAGCAACATCCGTAGATAGAATCGTTCTTCTTCTTTAGCACTAACAACATACATTCTTGGCACTATCTTATTTCCACCTCTTTGTCTTTTTTGCCATTTGTTCTTTTTGTATACGTAACTGTAGGGAATATCTGAATACAATATTGTTTCAGTATCCGGGTTGGTTTGATTTAATTCGAACCATGCCTCAAGTTTAGTTTTCCCTGTTCTTGCAGCCTGTAAGGCTTCTTCTTCTTCACCTTCTGTAAAGATTATGCGCTGCTGATTTGGCAGGTGTACTGGCAATCTCATAACTGCATGTGACCTGTCATGCATTTTAAACTGGAGCAATCGCCACATGGCTTCTGGTGCACTGACATACCTCGCATGAATGTAATTTGCAATTTCATTGTTTTGAATCTCCCCAGCACTGACAATTATATTCGCACAGTCAAAACCTTTATAGATGTATTTGTAAATATATTTCACTGCTCTCATAGATGTACAAACTTCGACATTAATATGTGCATCATATTTCAGAAGCAGATAGGCATTGTAAGGAACAACGAATCTGTTGTCCATTGTGGTTCCACGTACAACAACTGTAGAATTCATGCATCTCTTATACTTAGGATAGCCATCAGCACTCAATAAAGTTTCTGTTTGAAAATCTTTTGGGAAACCTTTTCTACACTTTCTAGCTTCCATGCAAGGAGCTCGAGGATTGTTTGAACCGCAAGGGCCATGAATCATACAGCGCGTGACGATTTCATGCAGGCGTCGATTTAAACCAGGATCAGGAATCTCAGCACTAATTAAACGATCAATATGTTCTACCGATGAAAATTTATCTTCTGCACGCAAGACAATTAAAATATGGACATGTGGAAGACCTCTCTTTTGAAATTCTATTGTGTAAACATGAGCCGTTGAAATTCCTAAAACACCATGCACTATCAAATCTTCAAGAATGGATTTTAGCTTTAAGTTATAAACTCGTGAAACCAAATCAGGACGGTCACTTGGCTCTTCACCTTTTCTCAAATTTTCTGTAATTTCACGCCACATAGGATTGGCTGTGAAAGTTATGAAAAGATCTGGCGGACCAAATTTTGCAAATATTGACATAGCATCAGCACACCTCTCACGCATGTTTCTTGGTGATCCTTCAAATGATGAGGGAAGAATGACTGGAATCCCAGCTGCTTGTGCATTATTGACTCTATTTTCAATGTGATCTGCTAGTCCTTGGCAGAATTCTGTTCGCAGCTTCTGCTGGTGTGTTTTAATGTAGTTCAAATTATTGGCTTCAACTTGCAAGTAAGAATCCACTATGAACTGCTGTGTCAGTCGTCCCGCACTAATAACTGGATTGAAGTGTTCTCTTATGGCCAACAAAGCTGCTTTGTACTGCAGCATAGTAACATTATTTCTCGTTCTATTTGTCTGTGCACCCTCATAAGCCTCGCAAGTCCAGTTAGGTTGCCAACCTGGTTCGCCATACGGGAATAAAATGGGATAAACCATTGGGTCCAAGTTAGGGCTGAGAATGTTGATATTGACAAACTGCTGTCCTGGATTTTCTGGGTTTACTGGATAAATTCTAATGTCTCTGTCAAAAGGAGGCTCACCATGATCATTAACAAAAACCATTGCAATTTCATTTACTGTAGGTGCATTATACCTTCTCTGATCAGTATGACGATCTCGTCGAAATACCAGATTCACTATGGGAATATCTTGTCCTGCTTCATTCGCTTCATCGATCGCTTGAGCTTCAACGTCCCTTAGCATACGGTAAGTGTGACAAAATCGATTTGTCATTCTGAATAGCCTGTCCAACTGGTCCAGAAGACGGGGAATGCATTGTTGATTAGCAGGATTAAGAACTCTGCATTCTGTTGCCTGAGTGCTATCTATGACATACAGTTGGGCATACTGCCGAGATTGTTCACTGCGTGGTTCTAGATGGCTGGTCCTGTGACATATTTGACCATGAACTTTAAACACGTAAGGTCCTCTTCCACTGAAATTCAATACTTTGGCTCCCATTGATGCAAAAGATAAAGCACTGTTATAAGAGCGAATGTTATCTCTAAAATTCTTGTAATCAGGGTTCTCATGATTCATCAACAAATCTTGAAGAACTGGTGGAAAAATCAACTGATTTCCTTGAGAATCCGTTGGTTTAATCAAAGAAACTGTCCCTTTCCGGCAACAACTGCTGAATTTTTTGTCTAGAGGTCGTTCAGCGGCAAAATTCTTCGAACCACAGAATTCACAAACATCGATCATTGGTCCACAGTAATGTAATTCATCATTCTCATTGGTAAATACTTCTTGAACTCTACGACTATTTCTTTCATTTCTTTGATCATGGGATTCAACATCAGCTTGCCTTCGCATTTGTGCTGCAAACTCAGATTCTCGTTTCCTCCGTCGTCTTTGAATATCAGCATTATTTTGTCGAATTCTTGCCAATGACTCTGGACTTTGTCTTTGTAACCATCTTCTTTTCCTCTCATTTTCCAAACGACGCCGTTTTTCAATGAGTGTTTCAGACAGATCCATTCGGAAAAAAATTAAAATCTCACATAAAAAAAAAAAAAAAATGTTCAGTTTTGAAAGATTTTTCTAATGATGTAAGGTTTATGTAGATTAATTTAGAAGAAATACACAGCATTTCTTTAAAAAGAAAATCGCTGCCAAAAGTTGAAAAATGATCATTTCATTTTATTTATTTCTCACTTCAATTAATTCATTTGCTAGTAAGACCGTGCGAAAATTTCACGCTCTATTTATCTCTTCGAGAACTTTAAAATTTAAAATTATTATTATTATTATTTAATAGATGTCATTTTCTCATATGCATGAGCTAATTTAATATTTTAATATTTTTATTTATTTATTTTATTTTTATTTATTTATTTATTTATTTTGTCCGTAAAAGCATATTCAATTTTATGCTGGAAAAAAAAAAAAAAAAAAAAAAAAAATGAAGTTTGATAAAAATAATTAAAGGCTTTAAATATGTTTCTACAAATATTTTAAGAGTTTTAAGGCTTTAATATGTTTCTGAAATATTTTAAGAGTTTTTTTTTTTTTAAATAAAACGGTCAAAGAGTCATTCATTCGGGATTAAAGAGTCATCCACTTGGAATTTGTATTTTCTGAATGGCAACCGTTTTGGTTTGTTTTTATCAGGAATTGTGTTGTTTATAATAGCCAGGGATCCGTTATATGTAATTTATATACCTTTAAACATTCCAATTGAATAGTTTTTCAAGGTATTAAAGGAAATAAGAATAGGTGTGATAAAAAATATATTATATGTATGTTTTCGTAAGTTGAGCAAACAGAAAAAAAATAAAATAAATAATAATAATAATAATAATGGCTTCCAAAAGTTTCAGTTTTGAAGCGGTACTAACCGGATTCGTTCATGACAGATGACAGATGAGGATCATTATATATATTAATTATTCGCTTTTAGAAAAATCATGGAACTCGTTCTGTTAGTCTCGGTTAGCAACTAGTAACTTGTGAGAAATTGTTTAAATTAAAAATGTTTTGTACACTACCATTGCATTGAAATTCCTAGGAAGGGTTGTGAAAATTCAAGCATTTGTTTTTGAAAACAACACAAAATAACCCCGTTTTACCTTGGACTCTTGAAGTAATCAACATGTACATTTAAGTTGGCCCTTCGCTATTGATGTTGTACAACCATCTGAAATGGCAACTCGCCCACTCAACTCTTTTCCGCCGATCCCTTATGTGCACAATCTCTTGTACCACGCGATCTTTCCTAGTTTTACCTTATGCTTTGGGTCAAGGACGACAAAATTTACCAGTTTATTAAAATTTACAAAACAATTTAATTTTGAATGTAAATCAAAATATGAAAAGCAAATAAAATTTGCAACCGATTAGATTTCAATCGTTGGTACAGATAAATTTCAAAGTTTGACACTGCTATGATTTCACCTCATGAGTGAAATTAGTATTTTGTTAAAATAATTAAGTAGGTAAAGATTTAAATCCAAAATATTAAACGAAAAAATGTTTTAAAAACCTTTAGCTTTTGAAATTTATAAAACAAATTAATATCCATATTGTTTAATGAAAATATAAACGTAACGTTTGTCTATTCCTCAGCGATTAAACTTGTATTGCCTATCACAAAACTTTATATTATTTTATAAAAAAGCGCCACCTACCAGTTAATATGCACGAAAATTTATTCATTATAACATCTCCCAATAAAAAACTTTGGTAGACTTCAAAAAATTCGCTCGGCACTTGGGGATCATACACAATAAAGTGACGACTTAAATAAATGAACACAACTGGTCACTTTTTTTCCCTTGACTATAATCTCAGCATGCATTTTATCGATCGACCATGTGAAAATTGCATATTTCGATATTTAGAAATAAATTAAACAGCAGGGAAATGATTGTGTATTTCGGAAAAAACAACAACACAAATATCAAATTAGGCAATCAAACATAAGAAAATGAAGAATCTTGTTATAAAAATAACTATGTATATCTGAAATTAGCTTATAAAAATGCTAAAATTTTGTTGCATAGCGATAAAAAAGTTTCTGTGTTAGTCAATGGTGGAAAAAAAAAAAAAAAAAAAAAGATAATTTATCTTTTTTTTTTTTTTTTTTTTTTTTTTTTAAACTGTTGTTTAATTAATTGTTTATTTTTAGTAGCGAAATATTTCTGTATTTCGGCAACTGGGCGCAAATATATTTAATTTTGTTTGTTAATCGGCCACACACATACACACAAAAGAATAAATTTGAAAAATAATGTTTTCATACTGAATTTGCTTACTCAAAAACGAACAAAATATTTTCAGCCGTAATTTGAGAGGAATTTCTCGGAAAAAATGAAATTTGAGTAAAATCAGTCTTTTTTGATAAAGTCCTTTCAGTCAAATTGATTGTTAAACTGTCAACTTCTTTCTGAACGAATTTCGATCACTTTTCATTTGGTTCAACAAAATTGCGTGATGATGGTGTCATCTATCGATCATATTTTAAATGATACATGAAAAATATTTTTTTTTAGATATATATAATTAATTAATTTATACATTGTTTTAAAAAATATGTTCAGGACTTTCGATAATTAGAAAAGTAAACTATCAAAGATATTTTTTATATATAAATATAACAAATGTTTTATATACAACTGACAAAAAATAGTAGAGTTATCAAATCACGAGTGTTAGTCGTAAAAAATGAGCAGTGAATGTCTTTTTAAAAACTGTTTCTTTAAGAAATATATGAAATATAAAGAAAAAGAACAATGTATTTATATGATATAGAAATTTATTTATGTCTAAAGTTATTTAATATTTTTATTATAGTCATTGAAACTAATTTATTAAAATGCATGTAAATTGCTCAAAAAATGTGTTACAATGTTTTAATTATAATTAAACTCAACATCGGTAATAATATGTAAATAAACTAGTACATACTGTTTTTTCAACTAATGGTTATTAAAAAAATTCTGCAACATTGTGTAGAAGAATTTATCTTTCTAAACAAACTAAATTATACAGAATTAATTTGCAAGCTTCTAAAATGTCAGCTTTTCATAAAGTATCTGTTTTCAAGAATTTTCCCTCAATTTTAAATTAATGGTGCTACTTTAAGGAAGTTTATTGGGTTTCCCATAGCTTTATGTTACGTATAAAACAAGTAAAAATTGATAAATAATATTTTCTCCCTTTAAGAATGATTGAGAACGGCTATACGATCATTTTCCGTATGAAATCGTAGCGTAGTGGTAGCGCGTTCGTCTGCTACCAAAGGGGACCAGCTTTCGATTCCGGCGAGGAGAATCTGATATTTTTTCCAGCATCAAACAGGTTCACTTAAATTTGGCCCGATTTCTCTCAAAAATAAATTGTTTTAGTTGGCTCAAATCTGAGCCGCTTGTAGCAGCTCAATGATTTGAGAAGATTTCTCTCAACGTGAGCAGTTGCTTTTCAACATGTCGATTGAGTGAAAAATGGCTCAATTTGAGAGAGTTTTTCCTTTCCAATTTTAGAGAGTAGGGGTCTATATAGGAAAAATTGAGATTCAAAAATTGTGCAGAGATTATTTTCAGAATTGTGCAATTTTCCAAACAGACTTTTCCCAATTATTGGTGTGCTTAAAACGGACCTTTTACAAAAATATGACCATTTTTAAAAGTACTTTCAAAAAATTATGTCGCGACAAACACGAAATAAATTATTTTGAATAATCAGCTAATATATATATTTTAATGGCGAGTAAGTTAAGAGGTACTGGCAATTAATTTAAAATTGTAATTTTGAAGTCTGCAGTTTGTTGTAATTTTTTCCAATTTTAGCCAGTCATTTGATATATCAGGGTGAAGTTCTATGTGAACATCATCAGTCAAGCAACACCTGCCTAATGTTCTACTGTAATAAAATAATTTTATTTACTCATTTTAACAAACTGTTTATTCAAAATGTATTATAATTATTATTTCTTGGATTGCTTGTGAACTACTTTTTATCAGTTAAAAATATAGGACTATATATATATAAAAAAAAAAAAAAAAAAAAAAAAAAACTATTCAAAACTCTAAATTGTCATTTGTCGGGTGGGGTGCAATCCCGACACAAACAAAATCAAAAAACGATTTGATCCCATATCTTTCACTGCCGCTTCTTGTCGCGTGGGAAACCTATCTCTGGCGGCCTTTGTATTTTTTTTTTTTTTTTTTTTTTTTATAAACGTTTCGGAGGAGAGGCCTAGCATAGCTAGAATCGCTCGACACTACTCCTAGAGTGGTGAGCGGCTCCTCGTCCCTTTCAGTCATATGATATACACCCAACTTAAATTAAATCAAAATAATTTCTCATAAGATATATCTTACATGCTAAGTTTGATGCATTTATACATATACAAACTGAAATAAAGCTTTTTCGTAAATGGAAAATATTGCAACATAACAGCGCTACCTGACATGACATCCGATTAATAGCCAAATTGAATCAGCACCATGGTTTTCATGTATAAAGTTATGTGCCTTTTTAAACTGTAGAAAGTGAGGTATAGTCTTCTCTATAATGAGGGTCGGTGAATCCCCTTTTGATCGATACATTCCAAAACCTAAACAGCACCAATTTAAGTTGAGATTCAATCAAACATAGAATTTTACAGAGTCCAATGAAATTTTAGTTACGCACGGATAGACTTTTTTTCTAAAATTGTTCAAACTGTGTTCGGCACATCTGACAATAAATAAATCCATTTAAAACTGGAGGTCAAAAAGTCTTACAAATTCAATATCTTCTTCATATGCATGAAAAATATCTTCATATGCAAAATTGAATCAGTATAGCTTTTTACAAAATTCATCTCACATATTAAGTTTGATGCATTTATACAAAATTAAATCTGAAATATAGCCATTCCATAAAAGGAAAAAGTTCAGCATAGCACCGCCACATTCTGACCGATATGCACCCAAATTGAATCAGGATAGATTTTCGTAATAGCCATCCTACGTATCAAGTTTGGTGCATTTATACACTATACAAGCTGCGATACAGTCTTCCTGCAATTGAGCAAAACTGCAGTTTACTAGCACAACTTATCACCCGATATGCACCCAAATTAAATCAGTGTAGTTTTTCATAATAATCATCTTACTTACACGTTTGGTGCATTTATGCATTATGGAAACAGAGGTATAGTTTTTCAGAAAATGGGGAGAAATTTGCAGCATATCAGCGTCATCTATTCGCCAACATGCTAAAAATTTAACCAACATAATTTTTCTCAACCACTTCAAACATAAAGTTTGATGCACTTAAACTGTATAGAAGCAGATATAGTCTTCTCGTTAAGGGAGGAAATTGCAGCATGGCATCTCTATCTGTTGAATATCAAGTTGTTACATAACAAGTTTGGTGCATTCATGCACTATGTAAGCTGAGGTAGAGTCAGTCAATGAGGGATATTTGCAGCACATCACCGTCAAACTTCCACCGATATGCATCTAAATTTAATCAGCATAATTTTTCACACTAACCACTCAAATACCAAGTTTGGAAAAATTATACTGTATAGAAGCTGAGCTGCAGCACTTTCGCTAAGGGTGGAACTACAGCATAGTACCTCCACCTAGAGATGTGAGCGGGGAAAAAAACCGGTTTTTTGGGAAGGGAATTTTGAATGTTTTCAAAAGTTGCGAATTTAGCTTTTTTTTTTTTTTTTTTTTTTTTTTTTCTGAGATTAGAGATGTTCTAAGGCATTTCAAAATGTTATCTCACATTCAGATGTTTTTTATAATCTTTCAATTTTTAAATAGTGCTTCTAACGTCTACAAATTTAAAAAGTACAAGTTTAAAATTTCATTAATTAGCAGACTTATTCTCTGTTATTGCCGTATATTTATATCTTAGTTCTGACTGTATACTTTTTTTTTTTTTTTTTTAATCGCAATCGCATGTTTCAGTTGTATATCTTTAACATTTTATTTAAAAAATAAAACATAAATGCTTCAAAATATTCTGCATTTACTAAAACAATCAATAATATTACACTGGAAAATATTATTTCAATTAAAATTTCAACAATATTAATATGCAAAAAAGAAATGAAAAAAGAAATAACAGCCAAATTGTTAATTATTAGCTATTGAATATTTTATGTATTGATTTAATGCATTAAAAAATTATTGCTTGAATTCTTAATAACCGAAGAACTCATGTTCGATTTTGTTCCCCGTGCTCTTTGACTGATTATAACAAAATTTCATCAACTAATGTAAAATTTTGTTCGATGAATTATAATAAAATTTAATAATTTTAAAGTTATCTTACCATAATTTAATTTCATTGTATTATTTCTTATAACATATTTTATTACGGTATTCATTAAAAGAAAGAAAAAAAATTTAAAGTTATTTAAATAGGCAGACAAAACATCATCATTTATTATTGTCAATAACGTAAATGTTTATTTTTTTTTACAATTTTCTGTAAACTAATCACATAATTGTTGATATCACTTTTATTTAAGCAAATATTATAGAATAAAAATATCTGGTACACTTAAAAGAAGTGAAATTAATTCTAAACATTGAATATTAGTTTCTTCCCATCAAAGTTTCCAAAGTTCCCAAAATTCCCGGTTTAAACCCGAAAATTCCCATGTTTATTCCCCAGAAGCAAATTTCCTGGGTTTTTTACATCTCTACCTCCACCTGTAAAACGATGGAGTGTATATACACCGAAAGTTGATAAACAGTAATTTATGAACAATTTATGCCCAGTTGCATTTAATATAAAATTTTATGCAATTCTGTGCATTGGTTTTTGATCTAGAATCGCCATAAACTTTTATACAGATACACAGACAGACATCACCCCAAAGATGTTTAAAATGTGTTCAGATCCTTTTAAAACGTATAAAATCGTTAAAAACCGGAAGTATAAATTTTTTTACGATCCCAATACTTTCTTCTGATAAATAATAATACTGAAAAAAAAAAAAAAAAAAAAAAAAAAAAAATTAAATTAAAAAATACTGTTGTAACTTTGTCTTTCAAAAACTGATATTTTTCCTTTTGAGAGTGAAAAGTATACTGCTTCTTTAGCGTTATCGAAAGTTTATGTAAGTGCATTCTTAAAACTATTACTCATATCGTGGGATATCCCGAAGTTGATGGTAAAAAAGATGAAGAAGAATCGCGAAAGAGAAATGCTTCACTCTTTCATTAACATAGTAGTGTCGTTTTGAGCGCTGTCACCAGGCCGAGGACTTTTCTGTGCTTTGCTATTTTGTCGTCTGCAGTGCCAAATCTGAATTTAGACCCGGCAGGGATGCATGCCGACGCGTAAGCCCAAGGACTCTCCCAACTTTCGCGCACTGCTTTCCTCTTGTACGGGTAGATCCACGAAAAAGTGGGGTTAGATCACTTTTTTGTCACCAGGAAAAAAATCACCTTCTTTCAGTCCGCAGAAATTTGTCGTAAAAACGTGTGACTAGCCTGCCAGCCTCTTCCCCTTCATCCCTACTCGGAGTTATCATCAGGTGATGAGTTTTTAATTGTTTTTCTGTGTTTCGGATTGAATAGATGATGAAGATAATGATGTTCTAGTATCAATTTTGTACACAGAAAACAAGCAGCATCTGATTTTTTTTGTTCGTATGGAAAGAATGTTTGATTTTTAATTGGTTTCGATTGAACTTATCGATAAGTATTTTGTGAAAGAAAAGAAGAAAGAGAGATAGTTTAATGTTTTCAGAATGATTAGCAGCTATTCATTAATGATTGTTCTTTTTCAAAAGTTTTAGTGTCTTTTCAGAATGCATAAGCAAAACAAACACAATTATAATTTGTGTTTTGAATAAGTTTTTTTGGTGTCTTTTCAGCATGCATAAGTAGACTAAACACAATGCACTTTGTTTTTTGAAAAAGTTTCTTGAAAAATGCCTTTTGAGTATGTATTAGCAAGTGGAATTCACCTATAAATTGCAAAACGTTATTTTCAACATTTTTTCAGAATGTTTTGAACAGTCAAACGAAATAGTCTAAATATAAGTCGATTTTCAGAATTATCTATATATATAATATCCATGCTGATTTATTTCTTTAACTGCTGAGTGTTAAGACTTTTGCAGTACGTTATCAGATTAAAAATGAGTAATTTATATTACCAAGTCAGTGGATAGTTTTGTTTTAAATAAAACTTCTCCTAAAATACTATAAAGTATATATATATATATATATATATATATATATTATAAACATTTATAAGTCTGAGAATAAGATATTTTATGAAAGAAACTCCAATGTCAATATCCAAAATTAATGAATTTCATTGAACAGTCAAACAGTTTCTCAAAACAATGAGAAATGTGTAAAATTACTGTGTAATTTATTTTTAATCCTGAAAGCTTCTTCAAAATAAAGCCTTTCATGTTTTCGACTGTGAAATAAATTGAAGATACAAAAAGGATTCAGTTTTTGTGGCGTAGATCTTTTTAACAATAGCTTCAACTTGGCGTGATTCAACCATCTAAAAATAACAGCTAGAGTTAGTTCTCATTCCAAACTAGTATAGAAATGGATACCTGTAAGCCTTAGAGGTAAATTCTATGAAGACCTATCGCACAATTTCTAAAAGACTTTGATTGACGATTTAGACTATAACGTTCAATCGGATAAGTTTGGAAATGTTTTAATTACAAGTGGTGAAAAAAACGAAAAATTTTAAATTATTATTTTGATATATTTTTTTAAATTGTTGATAATGAAGCAAGAAATTAAAAGTGGAAAATATTATCAGAAACGGCGATTAAAAGTTATGCAACATAATTTGAAAAGTGCTACTATTTCCATATAAAGAAACATTTGTAAATTTCAACAGTTTATTTTTTATAATTTTGTGGCAACGATTTGTGAACTTTTCTGGATTATTAGGGAAAAAGATGAACTTCAATAATAATTTTATGCTTTTGGATTAATAATTTTGTGTAAGCGAAGTCCTTCATAAGAGATCGTTTTTCAAAAGATTTTTTTTTTCAATCGACTCATTAAAAATCCGATATAATGGTAAAAAGATACATTTGAGACAGTTGTGGAAATTTCACGAGATATATAACCTGCCTAAGTTTTTACGGGGCCTTTGTGGCCCAAAACATTTTGCTGTGCTGACTGAAATTTAAGAAAACTACCCAATTGACTAACTGTAAAAAAAAAAAAAGAACATGTATCTAAACGGCGACCCGATAATAGACCCCTCTCCGGGGACCAGTACTGCCCTTTGATAGAGAAGGGCGTTAGTCCCCTTCAGGTCGAGTGTGTTTACATCACCTGATCGGAAGAGGGTCTTCCAAAAAGTCAGGGCGAGTCGGGACGACGGAACCGTCGAGCCGAGAGCAGAAGCCCCCGAGTCCCGGAGGAAGCTACGCAACAGAAGAAGCAGAGACATCATCCGAAAAGATGACTGTCAGCTACCAGTACGATGTGGCTTCTTCCGCCTCCGGGGGCTTCATTCGGCTCCTCTTCCGTTGGAGGGGCAGTGTATGGAAGGTGGTGTACCGGGAAATGCTCATCTTCACCATCTGCTACGTAATGCTCTCTTTGATCTACAATTTCGCTCTTACGGAATCGCAGCAAGGGTAAGTTCTCATTTCATATCCCCATTTTTAATTATGTAATGTATATCTATAGCTTGAAAGGGCTGCTGAAAGATTCATTGACCTAGTGAGAAGCAAGGGAGGGGGGGGGTGTAGGAGTAGTTGGATTCTAATACCGGTGCCCTGACATCTCCTTCCCCCCTTTTTTTGAAAGGGGGGGTGTGGTGTGGAGAGAAACGAAGTTAGCGAGAAAAATAAATAAGAAAGTGTCTCAAAGGTATTTTTAGAAAATAAATTAGTAAGATGTTTAATAATTAGTAAAATTGTTAATAGGAGCCTCTTCCTTAAGAACCAGAAAAAGGACTGAAAAATTACCTGTTCCGGTCCTAAAGGGAGGGTGGACGTATTATAAGTCCTTTGTGTAAATTACTGTCTTACAGTTATGAAAATCTGTATACATGTCATTGAAGTATATCAATATTAAGTAAATTAAGATTTCACAAAAACAGTTTAAATGAAAAAAAAAAAAAAAAAAAAAAACCAATTTATCTAAATAAATAAATAAATAATATACAAAATTAAAAAATTAAATGCACTCTAACTATACATATAAATATATATATGAAATTATAATATATGTTTTCAGTCATATAAAAGTTGAAAATGTGTAACAAAAATAACTAAAGAAAAACTTACGAGAAAATTAATAAATGTGAAACAATTAATAAGTAAAACTTACTGCAAAAACGTAAAATAAATGATTTAAACTGTCAAAAAATGCCCCGTATGACTTGAGACATACGTGTGGGGTTAAAGCATGCTTTTAATTGATCAAAACTCTCCCCCTAGGCAGACAGTTTAATAAAAAAGCATATATATATATATTTTTATTTATTTATTTATTTTTTTTTTTTTTTCATGATTGTACATTATTATAGTTTTACACGTATTTTAAAATAATTAGGTATCATTTTGTGGATTCATTGATAAGTTAATTAATAAAAAACCTTCTTATGATTGAAAATTGAAATTTAATGCAAATTATTAGCATTCAAACATAAAAACATTAAATAAATAAACAAATAAAAATAACTTAGGAATTAATCCACAAAGTAATGCTTACACATATTTATTAAACTATACTAATGTAATATGAGGAGGGGGGGGGGGGATTGTTTCAAAATAAAAATAAAATAGAATAAATAAATAAAGTTTTTTTTTTTTTTTTTAACAGTTTTTGAGCAATTTTAACAGATTTATTACTGTTATATTTTAATGCACATGTATGCATTTTTTTTTTCCTTTTTTTTTTTTTTTTATATTTTCTGCGAATAATAAAAAAAATCTCATAAAAATGTCCATACATGTGTATTGAAATATAAAAATGTAAAGTATATTAAAATTTCTCGAAAATTATTTAAATTTTATAAATTAAAAGTAAAAATATTATTTACTTATTTATTTATTTATTGACATTTTAAAAATGTACTCTGCTAATCATGCAATCTACAAAGTAACACCCAAATAAGTTTAAAATATATTTTTAAAATATAATAAGGTGAAATCGAGGTAAAAATGTAAAAATTAGTTAGCGTTTAAGATATTGCCGAAAATTTAATTATTATTATTATTTATTACAATTATATCATTATTATTAGTATTTAAGTAGTTTTTGAAGAATTTTTATTTAATCACTATTTTTATGTTTCAATGCATGTGTATGCAAATTTCATAACTGTAAAATAATAATGTGCAAGAAAAATTTTTAACGTTTACATCCGCTTAACATTTCTCCTGTTTGAGCAATTCACGGCCTTTCACATCCCTTTTCATAGTTAAATGAGGGAAAAGAAGAACAGAAATATATATATATATATAATTGGTCTTATTCTTTTAAAAAGTCCTTTTTAATTTTTAGTTTGTTTGCATTCTAATAGAATATATTAATTATTTAATTTATTACATCTAATAATAATAATAAACAATCTCATGAAAAGAGCTGTTTTAATATGATTGTGAATGTTATTAAACAATCTTTTTATCAGGGGTCGATCCAGATTTTCATTTTCGGGGCCCATTTTGGTAAAAAGCAAAATGTTTTTGTGAAATTCTTATTATAATTTTTGAAATTTTTTATCTATTTTTGTGGGGAAAAAGAAAAAAAATGTGAAAGCTTTTATTTTAATAGTCATTTTGTACAATGTTTTAAATCAAGTTAATAGAGTTTAATTGAATCAAATGTAGGCATAATTTAAAATACAGAAAACATGGAAAGATTTTATAAAAGGAGGGGGGGAGGGAGGGATTATTTTTATAAAACAAAATCTTGTGAATGAACCGTTTTTATGAATTTGAATTTTGTGAACTCGCTCATTTTATAAATTATAATTTTGTGTAGGGACCCATTTTACTGATTTTAATTTTGTGAAAAGGCCCTTTTTTGATGTGGAAATAAGTGAAGGATCAGCAAAAGGGCCCCAATTATTTCCTGTATCAACCCCTATTTAAAATCAATGTACCGCAACCCGGCAAGAAAAGTGACACAACTCAAAAAATGGTAATTTAGAATTTGGAGTTTTTGCCTATTAAAAATGTGTTTGAAATTCTTCAACGTGCACAAAAAAGCATCGCATCTCTATCTCGAAAATTATCAACCTGAAAGGCAGTTGTTTTAGGTTTATGTCGATGTTTTAATCATTATCTTTAAGTTGATTTAAAATACTGAAATACTTTTTTTTTTTTAGTTGAGTCACTTTTCTTACCGAGGTGCCATATAGTTCTCTCTCTCTGTCTCTCTCTCTTTAGTTCCCCATCATACAGGGTGTTTATAAAGTTCCGGACCCATTTTGATGTTTAATAACTCATAAAATAATGAAGATATAAACAAACTTATGCCATTTATTGATGGAATAACTCATATATTTTCTTTTCAGGTTTGAATATCTTTACTTTTGTAAATATCGTCTGCGCGTGTGGTTAATTTCAGATAATTTCATTTTCCAGTCTAAATATCTGTACTTTTCTAAATATCGTCTGCTTATTAATTGCATTTTTCTCTCTTTTGTTCTTGGCAACTATTGCAATGTTATGTTTACTTTTGATGTGTTTGTTCTATGTAGTACTTTTGTATGTGATGTTTTATTCCAGCGGCAGTCGAATAATTACCTAAAAATCAGAATTACAACCGCAATAGCCTCTGTGGATGCCGACATGCTTGCCGCACCTTGCGTGAAATTGACTATCGACTTGATATTCTCCGTGCGACGAAGGGGGCACACGTGGACGTTCATTGACAAGGGTCATGAAACTTTTTGAGTCTATCTAACCATTTATGTTATTAATTTTAATCTATCTTTATTATTTTATGGGTTATTAAACATCAAAATGGGTCCGGGACTTTATAAACACCCTGCATTATAGGTATGAGGAACTTAGACAATCCAGTTAGGTAATACAGTTTTGATTCCGGGATAAACATCTTTTAGAAACATGCTACTTTGAAAATTTCGCAAATTATTCGAAATTTGCGAATTTCTTAACATGGCAGAATACAGCAAAATTTCGCATAAATGTCCCTTTTGAGGGATATTTTCATCGTAAAGTTGTCAGACTACTTTTAAAATATTATATAAGATGCTGATATAAACATCCTTGACTATGAATTTTCCAATTTAATATTCCAATTTATAGATTATTAACACTTTGTAACTGTACATAGTGTTTGTCTCTTTTAACCATCAATGTCCTTTGTATATTTGATCACACGATGAATAGACAGGAGAACAGAAGGACAAACAGGTAGACTAATTGAATTCATAATCACGCCTAAACATTATAATAACAGGAGACTTTGCGTTGGAATATTAAAACCCGAATAAACTACTACGTCAGAAACGTCAAAGAAAAATATTGGAAAAGCATACAGCTGTTTCGGTAGCCTAAAGCGTACCGTCTTCAGTGCAAAAAGGATTCTGAATCAGGAGAAGTGCTCGTATATATAGGAGAGGGGCCGGATATAGTTCAACCAATAGGATTACAGGAAAGGTGGGGAGAGTGGCCAATAGGAATTTAGGAAACTTAGCTGTGTAAACAGTAGAAAAATTAAGAAAATGTGGACTGAATATAAAATTTCCAACAGTCAGACAAATAGGGAATAGCGAAATCACAATTTACAAGGTTTTTAAAATTTCTATAAATATGAAGAGCTTCAAAGAAATCGAGTTCATGAATGGATTTAGGTCTGCAAATTATTTTAGCTGAATTAAATTTAAAATTATGATTTTCCTCCCAGCTTTAGGCTACCGAAACAGCTGTATGCTTTTCCAATATTTTTCTTTGGCGTTTCTGACGTAGTAGTTTATTCGGGTTTTAAACGCCTAAACATTGTTGTAATGTGTTAAAAACGCTTAATAAAATAGAAAATTCAATTCCAGCAATTTTCTGTTATAGCCCTTAATACATGTGAATAATTTTTGAGAGGCCAGGTAAATCTCAATGATAAACGTAGTATATTCTATAGAGAAAAAAAAAGTGCATATGAATAACGAATTTCAATTATAGAATGATCTGTGCAAAATAAAGAATTAAAATGTGGTTTAAAAAATACACATCATAGAAAGCAATGCTTTGAAATTCTTTCAGGTGTTTTATTTATCCCATTTTCAATAGCGAACATCCCAAAGTGAACTTAAATAATATATGTCAGTTTCAAGGAATTCCGTGAATATTTACGTGTGTTAGAACGCAGACAGACGGACAGACAGACAAATCAAAATATTTAAACCCTTTTCAACTTTATTGGAAAGTGTTAACTAAGTGACCTGCGCTCGCTTAGTGCACGATTTTTACACGCATATTTCCAAATTAATTTCTCTTTGCCAGTTCAAATTACTAAACATTGGTTTACATGATATATATTTTTTAAATGACAGCATGTTTTGAATCATAGTATTTACATAAGATGTTTTAAAGTTAAAATGGATTCAAGAATTTAAAAATGATATCACAATCCTTTAAGTTTTATAACCACGTATCTATTTATTTATTTATATTATTAATTTCTCGTGGTGTAGTTGAAATATACATATTTAATAGATTATTATCCCCCCCCCACCCCTGACATATTAAGATTCCGTATAGCAACGAAAATAATTTATTTTAAAAATAGAATGTTTTTTTTTTTTTTTTTTCCCATTCAATTTTTGCTTTATGCATGAATAAATTCTTGAAAAGGATCTAGTAAATTAAGCTTTGTTTTCTGTAGTGATGACGACTACAATTATATACTATACTGAAATAAATATTTAAAATAAATCTCTGTAAACGGTTCAATAAATTTTGTATGTTTAATTTATTATTTGAATTAATGAATGGATCTTCCGAAAGCATGCAGTTCATGTATAAAATTTTGTTTTCATTACTTTATTCAGTTGAAAATGCACGCATGAAAGCTACGGATGAAATTTTACTTTTTCATACCAATATTTTGTTGTAGCTATGAAATCATTTTTTAGCACTATCCCCAAACTTGGGAATTTCTTATTAAGAAGATTATTGTCCATGTAAGAAATCTATATAAATTATTATTAATAATGTATGCCATTACTAGCATTATTTCACTGCTAAAAATAAAATCATACACATTACCATAAAAATAGCTCCAATTTAGTAGCAAACAATATTTTTAGAAATAATCTGAGTCCATTAGAGGGTTTTTCGGCCCTGGGGAATTTCAAGTTTTCCCTATTTTATTACATGTATGGTTAGACCATTATAAATAAAAAGTGATGAAATTAATTTTAAAAGGCCAGTACAACTTCTATGAAAACATAACTGTGTCAATGCATAGACAAGTGTTGCCAGATTTTGCGACTTTTTTTATTCACCATCACTAATTTTCAAATATATCGGTTGCCTAATCACTTCAAAGATATCAAACATCATTTCTCAAAATTATTGGTGACTACTGAATAAACTAGTATGTTGTGGCCACCACAAGACTTTCTTCTATATTTTCCTATACATATTCAATCAGTAACAATATTAAAAAAAAAAAAAAAAAAAAAAAAAAAAAAAAATGCGAATTTTTTTTCTAAGTTTTTTTTTTTTTTTTTTTTTTTTTGTTAAAAGTAAAAAAAATTGATAACTTTGTTTTAAATTATCACAGATTTATGGTTCAACCATTCGTTTTAAAGGTATTGACGAGATCTTTCGAATTATACCCATCTTCAAAATTTAACTCCCCCGGGGGGGTACTTCCTCCCCAGGGGGGGGAACCGATGCCCCCCCCATGCACAAAATTTTTTTCCTAGTTACGTACTACTATTATCAATAATTCATATTAATTTTACAATCACAAGTGTAAAATAACTCTTATTATGCACATTTATACGAATTTTTGTCCTATTCTGCCATGTTAAAAATTTAGATAAAATGCTATCACAGCGCCTCCTGTTGAGCTATTGATCCCCAAATATAATCAGCACCAGTTTATGTCGGGGACCAACTAAATACCAAGTTTGGTAAAATTTCGTTAAAAAAAAAAAAAAAAAAAAAAAATACGATTTTTTTTCTAAGTTTTTTTTTTGTTAAAAGTAAAAAATATCGATAACTTTGTTTTAAATTATCACAGATTTATGGTTCAACCATTCGTTTTAAAGGTATTGACGAGATCTTTCGAATTATACCCATCTTCAAAATTTAACTCCCCCGGGGGGGTACTTCCTCCCCAGGGGGGAACCGATGCCCCCCCCCCCATGCACAAATATTTTTCCCTAGTTAACTACTACTATTATCAATAATTCATATTAATTTTACAATCAAAAGTTTAATATAACTCTCATTATGCCCATTTATACGGAATTTTGTCCTATGCTGCCATGTTAAAAATTTGCATAAAATGCGATCACAGCGCCACCTGTTGAGCTATTGATCCCCAAATCTAATGGGCACCAGTTCATGTCAGGTTGCAACTAAATACCAAGTTTGGTTAAATTTCATTCATTGGTTCGCGAGATACAGCGTCCACAAAAAAATGATACAGACAGACACACAGACAGACAGACAGACAGACAGACGCACAGACAGACATTTTTTAAAAACTATCAATTCGTGTTCAGGACATCCCAAAACGTGTATATCCGTCAAAAAACGGAGGTCGAAAATTTTCGCGAATCCAATACTTTCTCTATATTACATATAGAAGAAAGTAAAAAGGTAGCAAAATCTGGCACCACAAGCGTAGACCGCTTAGAGTCACCGTTGGCATAATATTAAATGTAAGCTTCACCTGTGGGAGTTATTGTTGAAATTTACATATTTTTAGAATAGGGTTTTCTTTATTTAGGCTTATACTAGCAGGCTTTGCCTGCTTCGCTGGTCACTATATTTAAAGGAAACTCTTTTCTATATAGCTTTATAAAGAAAAAAAAATAATAATGAAATTGCTCAAAAGTTCGCTTTGGGTTCCCGCTGCCTTCGGCAGCGACTTGTTCGTCCTCGCAATCTCCGATGCCTGTCCCTATTGCCTGCGACAATAACTTACACGTGGGTTTCCATTTGGGTGCTTATAATATATGACAGTTTCGATACGGACAGTATCGAAAAACTTGAAGTAGCCCTTTTATATTTGAATCCCAGTTCTAAAGTTGAGGTATATAAAAAAATGCTATGAAATAAAATTCAGAAGAAACATGCAAGAATTGTATTATTACTACAGTAAAACTTGGATAATTCGAAGTTGAAGGGACCAGAAAAAAATTCGAAATATCCAAAAATTCGAATTACATATACTATTTTCTCCAAAAAAAAAAAAAAAAAAAAAAAAGAGATAAATTAAAAAATTAAAACTCTACGGTCAAAGATTTAACACATAAACTTTATATCTAAGAATACTGCTACATTCCCCCCCCCCCCCCATTAAATCAATATTTTTTACGAACTTAATTATTCAACACTTTTTAAAAAATAGTCAGATATTTTTATTTCTTCTTTAAGTACAATCTTTGTGTCATAGCATATAACTGGATACAAAAATAGAATCTTCTTCATTAGACATGACTTTCAATTAAAAAAACCCCTCAAAGTTCATGTATATGCACCATATCTTCTGATGCACTAGTTAGGAAGCTTCTATCTTCATGAGTTAGGGGCTTCTCTTGTATTTCCTTATCCTTCTTTTGAAAGACTGTTAAAATATATTAGCTGAGAAAAATCTCGGGAACAAATTTTACAGTGATATTTTAAAGACAATCGTACGAAAAATTCGAATTATCCAAAATAGAATTCGAATTATCCAAAATAGAATTCGAATTATCCACGATTTTTTAACATTATTTTAATACAAAATTCAAGGGACCGAGTAAAAAGTTCGAATTATCGAGAATTTCAAATTAAACAAGTTCGAATTATTCAAGTTTCACTGTATTTTATTTTAAAGTCATAATGACGTCATTTTCTCACTTACCAATTTAACATTTAGTAATTTTTTATTTTTCGCGTGAAAGCATAATTCATTTTATGTTGAAATAATAATAATAATAATAATAAAAATACCTCGTAAACATTTTTGGCAACAATTAAAAATTTAACTGGCTTATATTAAGGCAATTACCACTTTATTATTTTCATATTTTAATTAATTTAAAAAAAAAAATGGAATCAAATTTCCGGTATAAATAGTAGCCTATATCCTATTCCAGACTATTACCTATCTCTGTACCAAATTTCATACGGGCCGCGGTAGCCCAGTCGGTAGAGCGCCGGCCTCGTAATTGGAAGATTGCGGGTTCGGTACTCGAGCCGGCCAAAGACCGTCGTGTACACTAATGGTGGCTGGTGCACGTAAAATCTGTCGTGGCCGCAAAGTCCTCCATGTTCCCATCAAAAATTATACCTCTGGGGGTCACCGAAGCGGGAGAGCCATCCCTTCCGTGGAGGATCAAAATTGTGATGGTATGTCTCCGGACCACCTCTAGGGGTGTGTCCCAGACCGTCGCCAATTGCCCATCTGCGCAGCATTAGTGCGACGTAAAACCCAACCACCAACCACCAACCACCAAATTTCATACAGATCAGTTTAGCCGTTGTGGCGTAATTAAGTAACAAACATCCATCCAAACTTTCGCATTTATAATATTAGTATAGATTACAAATGAATATACATTATAATTATACTATTTCTAATCAATGTATTTGTATCCATAGTACATTGATTGCAGAAAGACGAATCTTAAGTATATTCTTAAGAAATATTGTTGCATACAGACTGTAAACTAAATTCTGTAGGCGGAGTTACAGATTTCCAAATATCCCATATTCTACCCTCCTCATTGAAAGTGATAATATTGTTGAAGATATAAACTGTCCAGATAAAAAAGAAACTTAAATATTTTTAAAAGAAAATTTAGAGTGTAACAGAAGGGAAATTTAAATAGAATTTGATCAGACAGGTTCGATTTCACCAATTTCATCATTTTCGAACCAGTGAGACGTCGTAGCATATACGCAATGTATTCACTGTAATCAATGTTTTGTTTTTCTTTTAATTTTAACTTCTTTTCATATGAGCTCAGTGGCGCAACACTTTTATCTTTATGTATAATTTATGTCATAGTGTATTTCATAATATATATGTTGCGCCTTTGCGCTCATATAAAAAAAGCAGGTAATGTCTCTAAAAATGGGAACATTTTACGTAAAATGCAAAATTTTGAATCATTGCCCCCCCCCCCCCCTCAGGAACAAACTATTACTCGAATAATCAAAATAATAATAATGAAAACTTAAAATATGTATTATAACATGTGTTTAAATAATTGAATGCAAAAATTTCATGCCTGAAATCAACCTGATATTTTCTTCAATTTCAGGGCCAAACTCCCCCCCCCCCTTGCTCCTTTAGACCCTCATCCTTTGGTACGCTTCGTTTAACCGTTTTAGTGGTGAAATTACTAAAAGGATGAAACTGTACTTATTTTGTATTGATGACTGAACATTAAACTGTATATCCCAACTCGTTTATTGTGTTAGTTATTCCTAGCTTTTCATGATATTCTGTTTACTTATTGTATAAAATGAGTGATTATTGTCTTCAGGGTATTTGTTAATTATCGTTTATTTACTATGGGTCATGACAAAGAATAAAAGTCTGAATATACCTAATACGAGTTATTAGCGATAACTATTTACAACTTATTTTTATGCTACACTATTTGAAATATTACAAAACTAATTGATTTATGTTATTGAAATTTAGCACATACTCTTTAAAATAAAAAAATGCATGCAGTGTTTATACATCTTAGTAAGAACTTTATAAAAGATTTGGTAAAATTATTGATTAGGGAATAATTTCTGGAATTCCATTTTGAATAGAGTATATGAATATTAGTTGTATAACGGCAGCTGAACTAAATTTTATTGTGTTACGTAGTGTGCATAAAGTCTGCAGATTTTATGCAAAGCTATACAAAATAATTTGGTATATTATCGGTTATCCTAAATAATTGACGAGAAGGCATTTCTATTTGTATTTAGGTATTCCAAAAGAATGAAACTTGTATATCATATAATATAATGTGTATAAAAGTTTAGCTCATACATTGGGTTGCACAACAGGGCCCGACAAAAAATTTTTTGTGCCCAGGGCATTTTAAAATTTTCGTGCCCCCTTAAATGAGCAAGAGTTATCTCTCATTCCCCCTGAACCCCCCTCCCCCCCCCCCAAAAAAAAAGGCTGATTAGTAATATACCGCAATTTTTGCAGGCGTAAAAGCAGATCGAAATATATATATATATATATATATATATATATAATTTGATCAAAAATTTAATCTGATTTTGTTTTAGGCCAGGTTCTAAAGACAAATAAAATTACCCCCAGTCAGTTTTACGACAGTTTTTATTTTAAAATTTCATTAATGTAAGTGAAACACAGTTGAGTTAAAAAAAAAAAAAAAAAAAGAGAGAGAGAGAGAAAAAAGAAAAGAAAAAGGAAGCTTTAGACCATATATTTTAGCCATTAGTAAAATTTTGTGCCCCTCAGAAATTTCGTGCCCAGGGCACTAGCCGCAGGTGCCCCTGCGATAGTCAGGGCCTTGTGCACAAAAGATGTACAAATCACACCCCTGCGAAAAACGTGACACAACTCAAAAACTGGCAATTTTGAGCTAATGTCATTGAAAAATGCGTATAAACTGCGTCTCGATGTGCATTAAAAGTCTCACATCTCTACATCGAATTTATCCACCTGAAAGATAGTTTGTTGTGTTAGTTTTAGTCAAAGGTTTATCGGTATCTTTAACTTGATTTTTCTCAAACACTTCATTTTTGAGTTACGTCATTTTTCTTGTCGGGGTGCGATATAATAATTATAATGTTTGTTTTCGTATCGAAGATCGGGGCCAGATCCACGCTAGTGTGCCTGCGTCAGGTCTGCTGTCATTTTATCAATATAGGCTAGGTAAAAGGAGAGAATAGATCTTTGCGTTTTATTAGCTACAATCTTTCAGCGCAAGCGTTACATCAGCAGACACCCCTTCGGATTAGAATCCTTTTTCTTTGTTTACGAGTGGTATTTGTGGACGAATAGTGCATATGATAATCACAATTAAATTATTGCAATATTTTGATAGCCAGTCTAAATCAGACTGGCTATCAATATCACTGGCTTTCCTTGGACACATTAGACTATCTAATGTGTCCAAGGAAAGCACACTAAAATTATGATTGTAAATTTTTCATTGATTCTGAATAACAACTTAAAATTGCTAGCCCCTCTCAATAATTAAGTTCTTCTAGATCCCCTATTAAAGTAAACCCTATCGACAGCTTATCAGCACTGTTGAATCTGAAGTATATTTATTCGTCTGTTTTGTCACTAATAATACAGTCTTACGAATGATTATATAAATATTTTTCAAACTCTAATATTGCTGGATGACAATGAACAAGTGGGATACGCTTGTAAGGAACTCGTGAGTTAATACATTCCTGGTAACTTAAATTTTGGATGTTGGGAAATTTTCACTCGGAAACTGGTAGGTTTAGAAGAATTTCAGTGTTGGAATTGCATCGCATGCTTTAAACAGATTGTGTAGCTTAAATAAGGTTAGTGAGTAAATTTGACACATCCATAAGTAATCAATTAGTTATCAAAATAAAAGAGTTCGGATTCAGGCGATAGAAAACATTGTAAAGGTTATTATTATTATTATTATTTATGAATTTTAAACAAAAAAAAAGTCTGATACGAAATTTTCAGTCTTATTTGAATCTGGATGATTTTGATGTTATTTTGTGAAGGATAGGCTTGAATAAGAAGTGTAAAGTCATAAATGCAGGATAGATTTATTCTACAGTATTTAAACGCCAGTTTTCTTGGAAGGAAAAATGTCATTTGCTCGGAGGGAAGGTCGAGAGTTGACAGGTTTCTGGAATGGCCATTTGAAGTAACTAGTTTGATAAATTAAATGTTTAATATATTAAACGTTACGAGTTACAAAGGTTAATTATTGGGTCGTGTTTAAATATTAAGTATATTTTTGACCAGAGAGTAGCTAGCATTTCCTAAAGCTAAAATAAACTCATTACGCAGTTTCTCTCTCGGGTTCTTTGTTCTATATCTTATAAGTGTATGTTGTTGAACGAGAATACTCAAAGGAATAATACACCCAACGAGATATATAAAGTAGAGTGATAAATGGTAACCCTTGAGAAGATCCAAGATGAGTCATGCGACATGCTCTCCTTGCACCTGCGTATTCGGTGGTTTCCTTGGCAACAGCTTATTTTCAGTAAATTTCTATGGCAACGGTTTGGAGATTGTTCTTCGCATAAGTCATAACCGCCAATGTTTTTGTTTACTTTCGTAGTTTAATATTCTTTTGTTCTAAATCATTTTGATTTTGATTTTACTTCTTTTTTATTTCGTGTAGTTGAACTTTAACCTACAAAATGCTTAAAAATAGTTGAAAAATTATTATTTGCTGTTAAATTTAGCTCTTTAAAAGTTTAACTTTTCTTTTATAAACACTTTTAAACTTTGTTGGGAAACGATGAAAAAAAAGGTATTTTATTATTTATTAAAATGTGAAATATGTGTAAAATTATTTTAAAAACAATTTATTTAGGTCATAGGACTGTCACGTTAAATAATAATAATGATAATTTGTCGAACTGATATTTTAAATGCCAAAATAGCGATAAAGGGCCAAACACAGCAACCTATTGGAGCATGTCACGTGATTCATCTTGAACCACGGAAAGCTAATCCTTCATCCATTGAATCAGCACTCTAGTTTATTATATCTCGTTGAATACACCTCAAACTTCTGCAAAATGTCATAAAACTTCGATCAAATTTCAAATGAGTCAACCAATTTTGCGTTCAGTGACAGAGTATAGGTGCTTTATGCCAAAGACCCAAGCGCCCAAGTTCGCTTTGTGAACTTCAATCAGGATCAATTGTACCTTAATATAAAATATAAATATTTAAAAAACATTTTTAACAAAAAAGCATTGAATGATGCTCAGGAGATTTTTGTTTAATGTCTTTTTCAAATGCAGTTTCCACTTTAATTCTCATCCACTCACCTGCTTCCACAAAAGAAATGTCAAATGCATGTGACGTGTTTGAGACGAATTGGGTTGATAGCGGATGAAAGAGTAAAAATATGTGCGGTGAGGTTGCGACAATTTTTTTTAGATGTTTTTCTTCCAAAATACCAACACAAACAGAACAAATTGTTTATTTTTAACTCACTTCTTGTGCGGTCAAGGGTAACATCTTACAGCAATATGCTTTTTAAAAATAAGAACTATTTCGCCATATAGAACAATATATTGATGAAGATTTTGACTAAAAATCTATCAAAAAACTGTTTGGAACGATGTCTTATAGATTTATTGATAAATAGAAATGATTTTTTTTTTTTTTAAATTTTTTTAGTTTCATCTATATTAAATAAAAGTAAATATTGGAATCGTAAAAATTTTCGACTTCCAATTTTCGATGGATTTACATTGGTGATTTTACACTGGCCATTTTTCAAAAGTGTCTGACTGTGTGGTTTGACAAAAAAATTGTGTCAACTCTACAAAAAAAAAAAAACTAATGCACAAAATTTGATTAAAAAAAAAAAAAAAAACTATATTTAGTTGCAACTTGGCATAAGTTAGTACTTATGAATTTTTGGTGCAGATCTCCGCTACAGGTATGCTATGATGTGACTTCCACCATTTATAGGAAGGCTATATCTCAGCTTTCATACTGTATAATTGTTCAAAATTTGATAGGAGAAATCCATTTTGAAACATCATGCTGAATTATTTTGGAATCGCCCGACAAATGATGCTGTTATATTACAATTTTCGCCGTGCACGGGAAGGCTACATCAGCTTCTTTAAACCTTTCAGGACGATTGTCACGCATATGTGCCAGCAAAAAAAAAAAAAGGCACGCCGGCATGCCAAAGTGTTTTCTCGTTCACTCCCGGGCATCACACATTCGTGCCACATGATCCTTTAATCCTTTAAATAAAGAAATGTTTAGGCAGAAAATGACATTGTATGTCCACAGGATTTGTGATATTGATCTATAGGATTTGAGCGCGCGTTTGTCCCTTCCGTCGCGAAAGGGATAGCGTATAAATGCACAAACTTGATATGTGAAATGGGCATCATAAAATATATATATATATATATACTGACCCAAATTAGGTGCAAATTGGTCGACAGGTAGCGTTGCTATTAGGTACCTTTTGCGATTTTCTGTATGTATACCTCTCAGCATTTATTGGTTAAAATTCATTTAATTTAATTTAAGGATTGAAAGTTCTACAATCAAATATAGAAAATGGTAACTATTTTAAAAAAGTGGTGTTAAAAAAAAACAGGAGAGTTGGTCATATGTTTTTATATTTTTCTATTCAGGAAGAAAAAAAAATGCTGTTACTTCTTTCGTCTCAGCAATGATTCTCATCAACGTCAACGTGAGTGCTTCGGAGTACCTGCATTTGGTCTCAACCAATGCTTACCTCCATCGAAAGTGCAAAAGGACATACAGATATTTAAAAAAAATAATAATAAAAAAATAAAGTCAAAAAGATTTTTAATTTAGAATTTGGTCTCTGAAAAATTTCTCACGTGAGTAGTGATTTTTGAGAGAAGCGCCAAGAGTTACACACAAACACATGCAAAAAGAAAAAAAAAAAAAAAAAAAAAAAAAAAAAAACTAGTATGTTGCGGCCAAATATAGAAAATACACAAGACTTACTTCTATATTCCTTCTATCCTCCTTTCCATCCTTCTATCTCCTTTCTTCTGTATTCCAGAAGACTTTCTTCTATATTTTCGTATACAAATTCTCTAAGTGCAAATAATTTATAAAATCTATTATTTATTAAATTTATTTAACGTGATAAATGCAAATGATTTTCAACTTAGAGAAAACTAACGCTAAATATCCAAAGAAAGATAACTTTATTGTCTATAAATAACATCTTAAAAAACGCGTTTTTATAATGATTATCTCACATATCCTGTTTCATACACACACATACAAAAAAGAAAAAAAAAAAAAAAAAAAGAGAGAAGGTCTATGGAGAGAGAGAGAGGGGGGGGGGGGGGGATTAGAAATGCTCCTTTAGAAATCCTAAGTGCAATAGAAAAACTGTTGCGTGCGTTGACGAGACGAATCTGGACAGCGAATAGGAATTAATACCCTGGACAGGGCGTCCCAAAAAACACAGGAAAATGTTTTAAGAGTTCCGCAATTAATTTAAAAAAAAATGGCATGTATTTTAATTAAAATTAGAGAAAATTCTTAATGGAAATAAAATAGTGAACTTCAACCGGATCCTGAAGCACCAACCAGAATCTTGTTCAGCAGTGAATCTATAGCGTGCACTACCTATTTTAATATATCAACGTCATTTTCTATATTTTGTCTCATAACGTAAAATTAAATAATGTATCATGAATATTGCATGCAAAGATAAGAAAATGTATAGAATTGTTGTATAATTATACACTGATAAAGGTCTTTACTCGAGAACTAAAATAAATAAATAAATAAATAAATAAATAAAATACGTTGTGGTTATAATGAAACTCTCTTCTATATTTTTCCACACAAATTCAAGCAGTGCATGTTAAAATTCTTATTTATCAAAATTATTTTCGATGATGAGTGCTGGGGATTGTCATCACAGAGAAATATAACATTAAATGTCAAATAAATAAATAAATAAAATCAAGAAAATCTTTTTTATTCTATACAGACGATATCTTAGAAAAATACTTTTTTTTTTTTTTCTGTATATTTCTTGTTGTTGTTGTTTTAAACGACAAAAATCGATAAATTTGCTTCAAATTATCCCAGATATGTGACTCAACCATTCCTTTTAAAGGTCATTGATGAGTTCTTTTGTAAGATACCCATATTAAAAATTTTACGCCCTCCCCTCCCCTCCCCTCCCCGGGGAATATTTGCCCCTCAGGGAGTATACGATACCCCTACATAAAGAAAAATAATTTTCAAGTTGACTATTACTATTATAAATGCAATATATATTAT